>CM067891.1:14917124-15517124 GCA_034621355.1 Mycalesis mineus | reverse complement strand
AATTTTCTTATGAAATATTACCCACTAGAGGACGCCCGCGGTTTTACCCGCTTAGTTCTCGTTCCCGTAGGAATTTCGGGATAAAATGTAGCCTATGTGTTATTCTGATATATCAGCTATGTTATTGTCAAGTTTCAATAAAATCCATTCAGTAGTTTTTGCGTGAAAGAGTAACAAACATACACACTCACAATCTTTCGCCCTTATAATAATAGTATGATTTTCCCCTATAGGTAATAGAAAAGCCTACAACTGTAGAAAAGCCTGTACAATTGTAGAAAAGTCGATATTAGTAGCGAATAAGGTACAAGTAGTAGTAGTCTTGTAGTAGTAATCTCCCAGTCCATTGTTTAAACAACTTTCACTGAATTACGTTTTATTACATTACGTGACATAGCGAGCTTTATTTTATTCCATACAGGTATCAAGATTTGGTGAAGCTGTCGCAAGATTAGTTGTTTGTCAGACTTATGAGTGTTAGAGACTTTTAGCGCTTAGTTTCTTTGTCATTCATTAATCTTTTAACTCGATCTTAAACCTTTCTCTATTAGATATTCTCTAAATTTCTTCTGAAATACTTTTATTTTTCCCTTCATAACATACATTGCGTACTAGAACTGTACTTCCAAAGGCACAATTCAGTTCTACACGTAACTGGTTTCCATGTCGTATCGTTTTTAACCGACGAAAAAACACGGAGGAGGTTCTCAATACGACACGTATATTTTTTTTATGTATGATCACGCATAACTTTTACAGAATTGTCCGATTTCATGGTTTTTACTTTAAAGGCGTTACCTAGAACCCACAAACTGCTTTACTAGGTTAAATAATTGTTCTTTCAACTTGGCTAGCACCGACTTCATATATATGCTTAAGTAAATTAAAGCAAGTGAAAGACGCAGTTATTTTTTTCTTTTTAGTGCGTTTTTGAGTCGGTTCTATTTTTTGTTATAAAGCTTAAATTGATCATTATGGTTGCCGTTTTTCATTCCTACGTCCCGTGATACACTGATTATTTTATAGATTTTGCCACTAACTCTTAGGCTATTATTTAGAGTTCCTAATATAAGTAATGGAATATAAACCCTATTTTAAAGACTGTAAAATCTTACGTAGGTGCGATTTAGATAACAAAATATAACACTTGATTGTAGATATGTGATTCCTAATCTTAAAACAAGAATATGGGAATTCACGTACCTCAGTATTTTTAGGTATTCAATTTATTTTTAGTCAAAATTTCTTTTAATTTAAGACTGTTATCATACCTAATGGCAAGTGATGATATGATTTAAAATGGTAGCGGGCTAACTTGTTACAAGTAGGATAATATCCATACTTCTTCGGTTTCTACGCGATCTCGTAGCAAAATTAAGTTGCTTGGCGGAACGTCTTTGTTAGTAGGGAGGTAGCCAGCCACGTCAGGTCTCCCACCAGCCAGACCACTTCAGAAAATCTCATTCGGACCTGTTAGGAATCGAACCCAGGATTTCCGTCTTATACGACTGCGCCCCGGAGGCCGTCAAATTACTAGATTAAGTACTTATTTTTTACACACGCCATGTTCAAATTTTCCTTGGTAACTATAAAATCATATCTTGATCTAAGTTATCAGCAAATCAATTTTTTATCGGAAAGTTCTATCAAATTAGTCATTGATGACTTAAACTTGTTAAAATATTTTATTTTTTTCAAGTTTTTCTCTTCACAGTCTTCAAATCCTTGTAAAGTATACATAATATAAATAGATACTCTGCTTTTAATAAGAATTTAGGACACTTATTTATATCCATCTAGGATGTTTGTTACTCTTTGACGCAATAAGTACTAAATGGATTTTGATGAAAATTCACAATAATATAGCTTACATATCAAAATATCATATAGGTTGCATTTTATCTCGAAATTTCCGCGGCAACGAGTCATCTCATATCAAATAAATTAATGAATCTCAATAAACAGAAATTCTTTCTTAATAGACGAATAAAACTATGACTGGTATACTCTCACTAATCTGGACATCTCAATCACATCAAAAGATAAATAAATAAAAATAAACCCATAAATAATCCACTCACTGACAGTGTTCGCCAATACCTGTCAACACAAAATCACAACACCACACAAATAAACGCACCTATAAGACATTTCTTGATAGCCTTGTCTTCCTCCGGGGACACACTCGTCACATCGTAGGGCAACTCCAACCACGGCGCCATGGCAGATGGGGTCACACTGTGACGCGACGAGGCAATCGGTCGGTTTTACCGCAAATATATCTAATCAACACTTTATCGATCTACTATTTACTACAGATAAAATTACTATTGCTGGCCAAAATCTTCCTGCTTTGACCCTATCACTTACAATATAGTCCAATTTTTTATTTATATCGCTGCGAGATATTTCAAATAATAATTTATTTTTAAATAACTGAATTGTTTAGGAATACTGTGTATAAGCCCATTTAGTACTGGCTACATTGCCACTAATATCACTTCGAAATTAAATGTTTCTTTCAACGGTAAACTATATTTTTTATTTTAAGCGACGCTTGCTAAAGTTCAAACGTAATATTTTCTGATAATAAGATTCGAAAATCTGTTAAATAGTTTCGGATGTTGGCGGATACAGATAGAATAGACAAGCAAATAGATAGGAAAAACATAAGTAACATACTCGTATGAATCACTATATTAGTTTGCGTGTAAATTGTAATAATACTTTGCACTTTTCTTTTTATTATTTTTCAATGACTTTCCATCTTAAAAAATTAAAAATGGAATATGTATGTAATATATTTATTTATGAAACAATAAAATAATTAAAAACACACAAAAGAATCACATAGGTAAGTACAAAATAGTTATCACGACTTGAATTTGTATTCGATTTAGTCACTTTATACACGGAATATTATTTGTACTTCTATTTTATTCAATTCCCGATCTTACGAAAGACTCTACTAGAAGACTTCTCAGTTAATAGTGTAGTTGTAGTTGAATGATCTGACGTCATCAGGTATTCCACACTTACGTTTTAGTTGCAGAATCATTCATACTCATGCTGGGTTATAAATGTGTCATGCTTTCGGGAATTTTCCTCAAGTATGTGCAAGCCGTTGTAATTATCCTATTTTTGGAAGAAGGTATTGGCTTTATAGTAAGTAACAACATAAATTTGTATGTGTGTAAACTAAAGTAACTTTAACATAGCAGAAACATTTTGTTAAATTATTAGAAATGACAAAAACAATTATGAGAATACAATTTATATAATATCTACCCGATAGGGATAAGAATTTTTGTAATTATTAGTTTATTTTCTTGTGTAAACTTTACTAGTTTATTCTCATTGACTATCTAGATAGGTTAGTTAATTTTGAGTAAAATGTTTAACTATTTGTTTTCCAAATAAATACATGAAAAATTCAGCAATAAATAAATCAAAATATGAAAAAATTTACAAAGCCGGTCTTATCGATAATAGCGATCTCCAAACAAATCCCATTCTAAGAATTATCTATTTAAATCTTTATTAGTATATCAAAGCGAAATTAATTAATTTGAATAATAATTAAAAAGTCATTATTTTAAAACCGTACTAATTTTAATTTTAGCTACGTTACACTGTAAAGGAAAACTGTTCGCGATAGAATAAAACAGTGAATACAATTAAATTAATGTCAATTAACTTACTCAAACGTGCGATTGCGCATCTAGACGCGGCAACTTACAATCCGACAGACAACGTGATCTACTCGTAAGTCACGATGACACGGAGAGAGTTTACAAACTAGAAGCTAGCAAGTTCGCTAACAACTTGTAAGCTCGCCCCCGTGTCATTGAGCTTTTTACAATCCGTTTTTGATTATCCGAATAAAAAGCTGTTTGTAAAATTGAATATCGGATCCGATGATAAGCCTATTGTAAAAGTTATCAAAAATCACGGTCTTGGGCCATTTGTACCAAGTGGCTCCTTATAACCTTAATTCATGTCCAGTGTTGGTTGATTCACCACCTTGTGTCGAGTTAACCAACGCTGCGCTTACCGGCGCAGGATCGTCATTTAAAAAACTTGGAAGCTCAATGTCCAACGGTTATTCAAACTATGTAGCCTGCCTCTTATCACTTCAGCTCTGCAACTTGTTGCGCTACATCGAAAACTTTGCTGATCTTTTCATATCTTGATCACGCAAAGATAATCTGAGCTTAACTCAAATCATCGCCCGTTAAGTGACTCTGAGAGTCTAAGCCTTCTTATTTGGCTCATACCGAGCAAGGCATGTAGAAGTAGATTGGGTGCAGTCTGTTGGTTGGCTCATCTGTAAAAGGCTTAACAAGTGATTCAACACCATTAGTATATATTTGGCGTTGTATTGATAACGCAACCTTGTAATTGTATTGTAGGTGGTAACGATGGATTAATTGGCAATCCCATTAATTCCTAACAAAATGTTCGCTATAATGTTACGTAATTTAAGTGAATTTCATCAAAACTTTCCTACCCAAATTTTTATTGATAAGAAAAAGTAGCTGATGTTATTCTCCAAGGGAAATAAAGTAAATAATTCTAAAATTTGAAATTTTTTGTTAAATTTAATTTTATATTTAATTTAGTTTTAAGTTTAAACATAATAAATCAAAAATTAAACGCTCCGGGCTTAGAATTTTCTGAAAATTTCTTAGAAGAAAGAAAACTCAGAATTATTCCATAACCCGATCTGAAATTCGAATCCAGGACCTCGTGATCGAAACCACATTGGCTGACCTGTAGACCATTAAGAAGCTACAAAATCTAAGGGCGTTTGATAGAGAGTTCGCTATAACTAGATGGCGCTGCTTCCATTCCATATAAATTGGCGTCACGTTTTTACACTGCGATTCGGTAACAAACTGACACTAGGCACTCAGTAAGTCAAAACACGGGGGCGTATAACTTATGCGACACATTGCCCCCTGACAGCGCGGTCAGCTCTGCTGTCACCCGGCCATTTGTCGACGACTCCCAAACTTCGCAGGCTTAACTTACTAAATCTTGACATACTGGATGTTCTTACACTGTGGTCGTACCTAAATCTAGCGATTAATGCGTGGATGATAAAGACTTAGGCACTAGGCAGTTATGATAGCTTTTATTCAACGGAAAATTAGCCCTTGAGTAACGATGCAGTTTAAAATTAGCGCGCTAATTTGCAAGAAGAACTTTATAAGATAATTAATCAATAATATTTTTCTTTTATTCTATTGTAATGTAAAATATATATCTACAGGTAACTAAACGATATAGATAATATTGTATACATACTATAAAATCATATTTTAGTAGTTTAACTGAGAAGTATCGAGGAGTTAGGATGAAATCCACAGCTCTTTCGGTTTCTACACGACATCGAACCGGAACGCTAACGTACGCTTTACGGTACGTCTTTGTCGGAAAGGTAAGCCTCCCACCAGCCAGATCAAAACCAATAAAGAAAAATCTCAATCTGACCCGAATCGTACCCCCAGGATCTCCGTCTTATAAACCCACCACGCATACCACTGCGCCACGGAGGCATTTTGCCATCGATTTTGTTAAATCATAGCTTACTTTTGATTTTATCGTGATATTTTAACGGTGGACCGTTAAAATATCACGATAAAACCCACACCTCTACTCCAATGCAGGTTGACGATAAATGTGCTTTTTCGTTTCTTATTCTTAATAATTGCGTATCCATTGGACAGACGTTGGCGTAGACAGATTAATTAGCCATTAAACTTGTACAAAACTTTCGCAGGACTTACTAGAAAGTAGGTTCCTTAAGAATAGCAAACTTACCACTTAAACAAGCAACTGTAATAAACCTTATGCCTTGAGCAATATGGTTCTTAATCGGGAATATGTGAGAAAAGATAATTTTGTAAAATGAAGCTTTGAGTGGCCTCAGTTCAGAAATCGGATGAGTTGGGGGTATCAGTTAATTAGTTGGGAAAAGTGGCGATCGGTTTCATCACGAAATTTATATAGAAATCAGGGAGTTTTAACTTAATTTTCTCTTTGAATAAGTTGACAATCTTCTTCAATTTCAAATTAATTTCTTCAAGAGAAACAATTCATGCACTAGCGAGGTGTTGCAAGTCAAAAGGAAGTTTTTAGATACTGTATTATTACAAAGCTATTTTATTACCTAGATTTCAAAATTCAAATGTCAGATAATAAAATAATCTAATACAAAATTAGGTTATTGGTCTAAAATTACCGAACTTTCTAAAACGCAATATAGTTACATTACATATTTATCATCATCATATCAGCCTATTTACTGGCCCACTACAAGGCCAGGCCTGCCTCCTTGTAGAAGGCATGGACCGAAAACCCACCACGCTGCTCCAATGTGGGTTTTCGCGCTTTCACTCTCCATCTTCATCACTGGGACTAGTGCTGAAGTGATCTTCTTCAGCGCATACCGAACTAACTGTTTTGTGCTTCAGGTTTCTCGTCTGTGTTTGTATCTTGTTGTGTTTCCAGTGTTTACATGAACCTGTGTGACTGTGGGAGCAGTTAATTAGGTAGCATGGAACATCTTCCATCGTTTTGTTTCGTTTTCGCTTCAGCACGCGTTTGATTCTCTGTGTGCTTGACAAGTCCTTTAAAAAAAAACAACACAAATTTACATAACACACAGATATAAAAAAAAAGAAACACAATAAAAATAAAAATTAATAATAAAAAGAAAAATATATCAAATTAAAAAATCTCTATAACAAACAAATATCCAATTGTTTTGCTCTAGTAAACACTTGAGCCTTACTTCTTACCTTTACTTCAGTTTACAGTACGCTAGACATAGAGTTGCTGAATATAAATAACCATTCTAGATCCTTGAGCCAGGTGAGGTTTGAACGGACGGCAACAACGAAATTATATCAAAATAATAATTAATTTTAATTAAGATTAGTAAAACAATAAGTTGGAAATGAGCACGAGCCGTATTTAATTTCCAAATTGTTTTAAGACAACCAACTGCCACTGCGTTATGATTCTGTTTTATTAAATTTTACATTTAATTAAATACCGCTTTTGTATCTCTAAGCCGCCTCGTTGCTTTTGTGACTAATCTGTGTCGCTTCAGATCATGTAGCCTGTAGGTTCGAGCCCTACGATCGACTTATTGACGTTTTCTATGTTTCAGGATTCCAAATCTTCAGCAGCAGCACACAGTCACATCCCCTCACCTTCAAGAGAAAGTGTTCGAAACTGCCATAGGAGATAAATATCTAAGCATTCCAAGGATTCATCGTGCGGGTGCCGGGTCCATCGTGCGGCAGACGGAAAAAGCCTAACAGAACGAACGGAAGAACGAACAGAAATGAACAGAGACTTGCGGCACGGATGTACGCCCAAATGTACCCTTTGTGACTGGTCGCCTTCTCTGCTGGATTTATTCTCCCTGCCCAACGAAATCTGGTTGAGCAGCGCATGACACTAGTTTAATTAAAAATGTCGTAAAAGTACTACCAAAATTTTTAATGTGTGTGAGCAAATAAACTTGCATTTCTCATGCTTAATAACGATATACCAAAATCTACTGAACAAAGCTCGGTCGCCCAGGCATTTAAAAATGAATCAGCAACTATGATTCATTCAGTTTTGTTTGGGTAAATATCAAGTGTCTGATAGTGAAGTAATGAGGATCAGCCGGTAACTCCTATCATGAGACACGATGAATCATAATAATAAAATTAACAAGTGTGTACCCACTTAACTCTTGAGTGAACTCTATATAGCTATGTTGAACTTATACAATAGTAGTAGAGCTTTTTGTGATAGAGCTTGTCCGGGGAAATACTATCGGTATGCTATTTTCTGTAATGCTGTATTCCGGTCCGTTATTAGAACTCGTTCCCACTTGCCGGGTATTTTTCCCGGATTTTAATCCGATGTTCGATTTTATCTGAATTTTTCTATAACCATTCGGAGTCAAAGCCGCATTGGAGCAGCATGGTGGGCTTAAGCTCCAAATCCCCTCTTATATATAAGAGAAGCCCAACCCAGCAGTGGTACATAAAACATAGTAATAAAGAATTTTATAATTGGTTACAAACAGTTGTTAAATGCCAATTTAGGTAGGTATATTGGTCTTAACCATGTAAGTAACCATGTACTCTGTAACTTCGTTTTAAATGTTACTTCAACGTAAACTAATTTGAACCAGAAAATGCACAATTTCATGAATTTAATTTAATCTCCATCCGCCAAATACATTTATAGAAACTACAAAAGTACATTATACAGACATACATAAAGATACGAAGAATTTCGTCATTACTGTGAGTTAAAATCGTATGCGGTCATGCTGAAAACGAACATGCAGAACACCGTTTACAACTTTACACAAACACGTCACTCAGCAAAATTACAAACAAGAAAGACAAAAAGGTGGACAGAGAAAGTGATAAATAATTACACAGAATAAGAGACGCTCAGATAGATGGGTACATATGGCGATAGATCGATAGAGAAGCGTAGGGATTGCTTCCCTACTGCAGACCTCGCTACTCGGTTGTGTTAAGTAAAAGTTACGATATACTGGGTCTAAATATACGTGACTTTGTGAAGGTGCCCCATGGTTGTTGTTGCTCGTGTCTTCGGTGTCTGTGACTATGCCTAGGGACGCGATCACGAACCATCTCCTCAACTATAGTTGTGTAACCATCTCGAGTCATCAACCATGTATTAGTCAGTCAGGTTTTGCGGCACAGGTGAAGGTGAGTATTGCAAATAAATTACTGTTCAGTGTTTCATTTCTGTCTGCAAACTTTCTATGTTCCCTTTGTCCTTCCACGAATCGACGGGCATTCAAACGGCGGCGTGACGTGATGGGACGATGTAGCGTGTCGTAAATATTAGGTAGGTCAAAGTAAGTACTGGCTTGTCTACGAACGACGCCTGCCTCCCTAATAAGGAGCTCTAGGTGATAGACACGGGGAGTCTATTGCCCGATAGAGAGCTGTTCTTAATATGGACGATGTGATCTGGCGCGTCATTTAGTATGTATAGGGATTCACTTTTCCCTGAGTGGAGATATTGCTCAGATGTTACTAGTTAGATTGCAGTAGATACGTAAAACTCCCGTGGCCCAGTCTTCAGGCGTAGAGGTGGAACATCGTGGAATTTTAGTCGGTAACAGTCCCAAATAATATTCGCGCATTCCCGTGGCGTGAAGGTATCTATGAGGATTTCGTCTTCTTACGATTATCCCCACGCAAAAAATATATAGGTATGTGCTAACACCTACACAAGACAAAAATACATACCTACTAAAAAGTTCCATTTGATGTGCAACCTTTAAAAGTCTGATACAAGACATAATTTCGTCAGTAGGGTGAACTGAGACGGTGCGCAGTCATGCTGAAAACCAACCTGCAGCACACCGTTTACACAAACACGCCGCTGAGCAGAGTTAATCGATCACTTTTCGGCTCAGTGATCAGTTTCGGTCATGTTGCTCTGCATGTGTACGGGACCTCGTTCACGGTAACGTACATTTTTTCAGGCGCGGGTACATTTAAAAATGGGAAAACTGGTTTTCAGTTCCTATCAGACTCTCTCTGATAAGAGAATGTCAAACGTTTGCAAAAAGTTTAGACTTGGTTCACACTATCAGAACACATTTTGATAGTAGAACAAATCTCTATGCTACAGCCTGAGTGGGGCACAGATTAAATATTGGTTTTGCTCTGCTCAGCAAAACTTATTATTATTAAAAATCTAAGGTCTGGGCTATACTTACTTCTGCCACCTATTAGTATAGCAGTGACCAGGTCTTAAAAGGATGGTTGTAATTGAAATTTCAGGTATTTGATGTCTGACACATATGTCAGACGTATGCCTGTCAACTTCACAAAGTTGACGGGCACTTTTTAGACATTTCATGCCTAAAAAGAGTTGCACTCTCTTCCCATTTGACAGCCTCCATGGTAGAGTGGTCTGCGCGGAGTTCCCGGATTCGGTTCCCAACTAGGCCGATTAATTTTTAAATGGGCCACGTCTGACTGGTGGGAGGCTCCGACCGTAGCTACCGGCAAGGTACCGTCAAGAGATTATGCGTTCCGATAAGATATCGTATACAAATCGAAAGAGATGTGGATTTCGTCCTACTTCTAACAAGCCAGCCCGCTTCCATGTTTGCTTACTTTCTAATAAGTATGATAGCAGTCAAGGGCTCACTTGTAATGAATGAAATCCGGCCAAGTACAGGTAACAGCAAAAAGAATACCATTAAAGAACATTACTGGGCTCCGGTCTAAAAGTTACCGGTAAAATTACACATGACCTGCTCCTCAGGTCGAAGTACCTGTATCACAGTATGTTAAGTCTTCTTTTATCTTTAATTAATATATAATTTAAATATAATTAAATCCTTTGAGCTGTAATGTACAATTCTCAGACAGTACTTCCTCATTGTTTAAATAGGAAATTTGTATTAGCAAAATTCGTCGGAGACAATAAATCTTGTATTACAAGACGACAATGAACACTGTCGTTTGAGACGGGAAAGCAATTTCTTACCCTATTATAAATCATCTGAAAATTTAATAAACCCTCCGCTGGATAAATAAGCTTCATGATTCCTAAATCGAAACGAGTTACGAAATAACTCATTAATGTAATCTCTACGAGTATTCTTATTTAGCGACCCGTCGCAGCTTCGTAATAGTAGCAAACGCCTGCTTTATCGTCTGACTTTAAAGTCGCCTTGGCAATTAGTGACCAGGCCGCGGCGGCCGCCAAGTATATACCTATTCTATTCTACACTAGCGGATGCCCGTGGTTTCACCCGCGTAGTTCCTGTTCACGTGGGAATATCTGGATACAAATTACCCTATGTCACTCCTAATGAGTCTGACTATCATATACAAAAGGATTTTTACAATCCAACTGGTATTTTTTTAGCCGGAACAAACAGACAGACAGAGAGACAAAAATTGTAGCAAATGTTATTTTGGTGTATGTAGCGTATATATGTATATATATGCATGTGTATGCAGTAAAAAACGGTTTTTTCAATATTACAAACAGACACTCCAATTTTATATATATGTATAGATTATTGGTGCATTCGATTGGACTCCGCGGCCAATGGTGATCGCTGGTGGCTAGCCGCTAAGTGCACAGGGGATCTGAAGAGCAGGAGGTAGAGGTACTTTTTCTCACAGAAAAGGTAGAAACGCAAATTTTCATGTTGTTATATCTTAGTTCAATAATTTATTACGGATTATGAAAATATTTTTTTTATTAGTACAATGAAATATATCAGTTTTGTACCGTCTGTACCGACGTCTCTGCTACCGCTTTATAATAAACGTAATAAAAACGTACAATAAGAGTAAGATTTTATTTTTCACAAGCATTTTATGTTATTGAATATAATTTTTAATATTTTATTTTTAAGTGAAAATGTTGGTCTACTTTCATTTACTAAAGCAAATGTGTCTATTTGTTTACACGAAACCTATAGGTTTTATCCGACATTTTCTATAACAACCAGTTCTAATAAAAGTCATGACTCACTGACTGATTCATCAACGATAAGTTTAGGGATACATGGCAAATCTGTAATATCTAATCAGCACTAACACATGTTTGTGCAGTTAAAACCTGAACATTTTGGATACAACGTAGGCTATGCGTAGAAGTCAAAATCATTGATATCAGCCTATTTTAACGGTCCGGCATATGGCCATACCGCAGTCGTTTTAAGTTGTGTTAACTTGTGCCCTATGTGATCGTACCTTTAAGGCTAAAATAGGGAACATTGGTTACTGGAAAGCTCACCACAGGACTAACCATCAGTCTAATTTCTAAAACCCACATTTGAGGAGTCAAAAGCGTCACTGTCGCCGATATCGGCTTAAAGGCATCATCATCATAGGGCGAGGCCAAGGGTCCAATGTTTGTCGTACTTAGGTTGATAATCTGTTGTCTTGTAACGATCTCTACCAGATGTAGTGATAATTAACGGGATCGGTGACTTAACGTGTTCCAAGACACCGGTCTGAAACACAACCAACTTGCCAGAATAAGAATTTTCACTGACTAAGTATTTCTTAGAAAAAAGAAAAGCTCAATTTGGAATAACCCGATCCAGGACTTAGACTTAGGTCATTGTGATCCAGGCTGTTAAAGCAATGTTGGGTTCAGATGTAGAATTACAATTGTGACTTTTTATCAGGTACCTACATTACAATAACACAATAAATAAGGATTAAGCAGTAATACCCAAATTATAGGCTCTTTTTGTGACCTAAGACGCTAAATGTGACAATCAGAGACACTTATCTAATCTAATAAGCTACATCATCGGACCGTGAATTGTAATGGGTTAACAAAATGGCCGCCGCGATTCAGTGGGCCACGGGTAATCGATTAGGGCGGCTGAATGGTGTAATCGAGTCGGTACACTCAGGTAGCTTTCTATGCCGATTAACACTTAAAATAAACAACACGGGTCAACGGTATATTACTTCAAGGACTCTAGACATTGTCGACGGAGGTTATTGAATAGGCCTTACTTTACAAAATACTTTGTTTATTAATCCTTTGACATCCAGGAAATCCACGTCGTTTTCACTTTTATAAAAAAATAAACCCGACTTGAAAACGCTACTTTAATTTATTTAATCATGTATACAGTCAGTGACAAGGTTTTAGGTAAAGTCTTTAAAGTAAAATGCGTGGATGGCACCGCCTTCATAGATATGGTCGAATTGAGAAACTCCTTTTTGAATTAGTTTAAAAATCGGAAACCACAGAACTGCTAGATTGAAACTCACCATCGACGAATCATATCCGTACAGCTGAAATAATATACGCGTGGTCCGTGGAATCTATCAGATTTGATTTGGGCATCTTAAAGACTCAGATCAAAAGTAAAATATAGCATCTATTAGAAAATCACGCAATTACTTCAACATCAGCCATCATGCATCCACTGTTGGACATAGGCCTCCTTTAAGCAGCGCCAACCCACTCTGTTGCTAGTTTTGCATCCAAGGACAAAGATAATGGTAAGTACTAGCCACCTTACGGATGTCGTCGCTCCATCTAGTTACCTTTATTTACTCGTAGATACGCCCTTACTTAGATATCGCTTTTTAATACATGACTGCAAACAAGCGTGAAAATATAAAAGATGCATTTTTTTATTCATTACAAGTTAGTCCTTGACTGCAATCACACTTGATGCTAAGTGATGATGCAATCTAAGATGGAAGCGGGCTAAATTGTTAGGAGTAGGATAAAAATCCACATCCCTTTTGGTTTCTGCTACGCTAACGCTAAATCGCTTATACGTCTATGCAGCAGAAAATCTTAATCGGCCCCACCGGGAATCGAACTCGGGACCTCCGTCTTATAAATCCAATGCACATACCACTGTACCATGGAAGTCGTCGTGCATTAAAAAATATAACTTTTAAAAATAGAAGATTCGCTACAAAATCTCGTACCTAACTCATAATCCTGTACATACTCGTAAGCAACAAGCTTGTCATGTCTCAACCAGTTCCACGCTGGCTTCTACAAACAATACACGAGCAGGGCTTGTAATTTATAAGGAGATTTATCATTTCGCAAATCCATACCCGTCTCGCGTCGAGGAATCCATGACGTGGAATTAATTAATTTGCGAAGCGCGCTAATGAAGTCCCATTGTTGCTCCATTTATCACTAAGCGTAAACACGCCGGCTGCGCGACCACTTGCGAAATTGAGATCTACCCTCATCACTATAGGACCTTTTGTTGGTCAAGTGCTCTGGTAGCTTATTATGTTTAAATATCTGGGCGGTAAAGCTTAGATCGGTTTTTGCGAGAACACTATTTATTATTTGGATTTCTCTCCTAAGAGTAAACACTCTACCTGGTTTAGATCTGGTCTTGACCTGGGGCATATGCATATTATAAAATTTTACAAATATTAGGTCCTTACATATGAAATTGACGTTTTGTCGCACTGGCCTCTTTGATCTCAAATATCTTCTCTTTATTTTGCTTTCTTTAATTAGGAATTCCAATTATTATATGTTTTGAAATCCCTTATTTGTTTGTTTTTTCCTATGTGATAAAACTGTTTTAATCTACATCTACATGAAGTATATTGAGAAGACGAAAAAGCATGAAAGGCTCATGAATTGAGTGCAGTAAATCGACAAACGCACCTTGACCGCTGCGCTGCGTTACATTAATTCTGCCCCAAGCGAGAACTGACTTAAATAAATACTTGTGAGCTTTTGGTGGACAAGTGCCGAGAATTTGAACTGTAAAATTATGTAAATTTTTCCTTCAAAAGTAGATCTAATATATAAAATTTCCCTGTCACAATGTTAGTTACCATACTCCTCCGAAACAACTTTACCGATTTTTACCAAATTTTGTATGCGAATTCAGCAGGTCTGAGAAGTCAGTCAGCGGCTACTATCTAATTTTCATCTAAATTTTTTTTTAAATTTTTAATGCAAAACAACGTTTGCCGGGTATGCTAGTCTCTTTATAAATGTAATCAATACTTTCAATATTTTTTATCCAGACTTGCGAACCAGTCTTACAAGAATCTAACTGCATAATTCCACACTGATACTATTTGTTCAGTGTGCAGTTAGATTCTTGCTACTTAAAAACTACTAAAGTACTTAAATTTATTTGATAATTTCACATGCTATAAAGCAATCATCAACATTGGTAACACAATGAATATTAAAATTTATTGTCATCAGAGAAACCCAATTTGGAAATCAGGAAGCAAATTCAGGACCATGATATCCAATTGATTAAACATGCACCTGAGCAACGAGGCAATTACAGGCATACCTAGCACTGTATACTATTATATACTGTTTGACAATACAGGAGCACAACAGCCGAAATTGATTTTCTAATTAATACCAAATTGTTCGCCGTATACACACCGGTGCGGTTAGTTACAATGCAGGTAGGTATATGAGTATTGCCAGTTATGGATTTTAAACTACGAGTATATATTACACATGAATATGATTTAAATTTAAATTAAGGCAGATGTAATTCTACGTGTATGTTTGCAAAAGTTATAGAGCGAGAGCTTGTGATGACCAGACTTTGGTCATTTCAAAAATCTCGATTTTTTAATTCGTGCTCATATAGAAAATGCGATAGGCAACAATGGAGAATGGACCATTTGGTGGCTTTGAGTGGTAGAAAAGATCCAACCCCTCAATCGTCAAAATATAAGACATATTTATTTTATAATTTCTGTTGCGGCTGTGGACATGATATCATGTTACCCTACCTATTTAGAATAGTAGACGCAAGGGCCAACAATTTTTACCTTTTATAAAATGACGAAGGCTGATTATCACAAGCTCTTAGACTATTAGACTGCATTACCGAATGAGATTGTGGCAAGACGGAGATATGTCCAGTTTACAGCTGTTTCTTGTTGGTTTAGTTTGAGTTTGTGACTAGGACTACAGTTTGAAAAGTTTAAATTAATTTTCGTAAGACATGTTATATAATGTACTTACAAAACAAAATTAGAAATTATGAAACCACGTAGCAAGTGAATCTTTGCCGCCATATTGGCCTTGGCTTCTTTGCTGAGTGCCTTACATTTATTTACCCTTATTTCGCGGATGACGAAAAATTTAAAAGCAATCATAATAAGTTTCACTTTATAGATATAATATGTACCTATATTATATCTTTAAAGTGAGTTTGTTAGTTTGAGCACAGCATACAAACTGTCTCGTTGGTCTAGTAGTTAGCCTATGTGGCTTCGATCACGAGGTCCTGGTTTCGAATCCTGCGTCGTCGGAATTCAATTTTTCATTCTTGTATGAAACTTTAAATTCCGGTTACTGTCATCAACATCTGATAATAATCTGTTAATAAATGAAACATTACCCTATCCCCGCCAACCCGCTTCGGAGCCGCGTGGTGGTGTACGCTCCATATCCCCTATCCAATAAGGAAGGAGGCCTGGCCCTGTAGTGGGCTGAGGACAGAATACTTAGTAAAAGGTTTGAAATAATAAAATAATGCTGTCGGAAAATGTAAGTTTCCAGTCATGAAACTATGAAGCGTACTAATTTATATGTAGTATATAGATATATAACTATACCTACATTAGATATACGAGTACACATTAGTCATTACGTGAGTAAGCAAGGTGCCAACGACCCGTTTATGCAAATTTTCAATTTATACAAGTAATATTTGATCTGTTTGATACATTATCATAGAGTAACTAATATTTCAAAAAAAATCAAAATTCAAAATCATTTATTTTAAGTAGGCCAATTAATTATAAGCACTTTTGAAACCTTAAAATTAGACTATTTGTAGTGATTCTACCACCGGCTCGGAAGGCAGGTCCTGCTGAGAAGAGCCAGCAAGAAACACAGCAGTTGCTCTTTTAAAATCATTCATTTTTACAATTTTAACTGTATTGTTACATAAAATTATTTATTCTACTACTTGTGTGAAGTTGAAAGCTGATCCAATTGCCTCTCAACCTCTTTGTCATTTAAAAATCAATCTATAGTAGATATATATAACCTTGACTCAGTAAGGGAGTTTTAATAAATTGCTTAAACTTATGCAATGGCAGATGTAAAACTGAATTGGGCATCTTGTTGTAGAAGAGTACACCCAGTCCAACGAATGACTTTTGAACTTTTCGGAGGCGATACGCTGATAAAACTAATTTATGTCGATTCCTAAGAAGACGATCGTTTAAGTCCTTTTTCAGTTTATACATATTTATATTTTGTTAGACAAAGACTAAGTTATTGTATATATATTGACAGGATTCCTATTTCTTTAAATTTATCACGAAGGGACTTACGGGGTTTTAGTTTATATATCGACCGAATTGCTCGATTTTGAAGTATAAATACATAGTTTATATCAGCAGCCTTGCCCCACAATGAAATCCCATAAAACACCACACTGTGGAAGTACGCAAAATAGTAACAAGTTTAATTGTAACAATTTCCTTTACGGCAAAAACAACTTCGTTATTTAAATCCATACGTGTATAATATACATACGTCGTCTCGTTCCCATAGGTTCAGGCAAACACCACGTCCTTCCACTTGCCGCCATTCATGCACATCTCTCTCGCTTCCTCCAATTTAATTTATCTTTTCATAAAAGTATGTCAGTATTCGGCACTGGCCAGGTAGGCTTTTTAGTAGAATGTCCTGCATTTGGTTCAGGAATGTTCCCCTTGGTCCCCTTCGAACATTACCATTCTCTCTTTCAACACACACATAAGCTCACATTGAAATAAACGTTTTTGTGTTAACTTTACAATTCAATTGTAATACTTTTTGAATATATATTTTTATCCCCTCTCCTATAAGGAGGGAGGCCTGGCCTTGTAGTGGGCCGTTAATGGGCTGATAATGATGATGATGACTTTTCAAAAATTTATTTTCTTAATAAAAGAGAGTGTTAGAGAGCCTAATATTATTAACTCTTCCACCTAAAGTTGCCTGTTTATATTGAAAGTGTTTGGACAGATCTGTGCAACTTTGCCGCACGAATATGCCAGGTTTTTGCGAAAAATAAATAAATTAATTATTCACTTTAAAATAAACAAATAAAACATAATATGAAACCTACCTAACTCCCTACCTACCGAACTTGACCACCAATTGCTTGGACCTTCAGGCTGAGCGGGAGTGACGGATTTTTTATTATTTTCGATATTGCTTTCTCAGGTTTCTTTTTGTGGCCATTAAAAAAAATAAATCGTAAACAAGTAAACGCAGAATTGTCAATTTATTTGGCCAGCAAAATATTCTCTACAAGTCCCTTTACCATTTTGTACATAAGAAAGATTTCTATGCCATTGATAAATTATCTCATATTTGTCTGCTTATCTTCTGATAGCAAAGTATTTGCAATAATTGCACATAAAGAGCATCGTAAAATAATCCATATTTTTATTTCAGTCATAAAACTGTGGTCCTTTCAAGAACACCTCCTAGCTGATACTTATGTTTCCGAGGTCAGTTTTTTCAATATTATTTTGCATACCCGCGATTTTGTCCGCCAGAAATTCAGGATATTTCCATCCAACAACACCAATATCCAACAACATATAAAAATAAAATTCAAATTTAAAATACCTTTATTTCGAGTAGGTAAGCATTGTTTAGAAGCTGTTTTGAATAGTCAAGGTTAACAATTAGTTCTCTACCGTCGACTCGATAGGCAGATTCCTGTTGAGAAGTGTCGTCAAGAAGCTCAGCAGCTTTTCATCTACCGCTCATTTACATTGTTAATTAAATCTAATTTACGAAACTATAGATAAATATATAAATTTATAAAATCAGTTCTATAAAAAACTATTCTCTTCAAGTATCCCTATCATCTAGACACGCATCAGTGGTATAGTAAATTGTTAGCTATGCTTAAAAGTTAGGTTTATCCCATTGCAGACTTTTTGTAGTCCTAATAAGAAAAATTCCTAGTCCTCCCATTGACATCTTTTTATATCTCAAAATGATAATGCACTGTGTTTTCTTTGAAAGCTAAATTTTCCTACACTTTCAATAATTATGTTTTTTGTGCCAATTCATACTAAACCTTGACAAATTGGGTATATACTAAAACGGTTTTCGGGAGTCAATATATTTATTTATTTTATTTAGCACCTACTTTTTGAGTTTATCACAAACAGACAGACAGAAAGTCGCGACGTAGAATTTGTTTTATGATATGTAGGCTAAGAGTTATTATTGTAATAAATACTTTCCTCATTACTTTATTGCTGTACTTTTTTATATTACGTCGAGATCAATTATCTAATCTCGAAGTCTGCTATCTATATTATCTACTTAAATTATTATTATTTAAGTACATATTTAAATATTCTGCGTTAGATTTGATACAAATTATTATTATAAAAACAAAAAACCCAACTGCTTAGAACTGAAAAGAGAAAAACAAGGATCACTATATCTATTTAAAATTCTAAATACTTTATGGTGCTGCAGGTGTGGACAAAATAGTTTACTACCTGGGAAAGAAAGGCCTACCAAAACTACGTTTGTCCCCGCCTGCAGCACCATAAAGTATTTAGAATTTTATATAGATATGGTGATCCTTGTTTTTCTCTTTTCAGTTCATAACTTCTTAGCAGTTGGGTTTTTTGTTTTTATAATAATAATTTTATTTGAGACTTTTTAGTTTTAATTTGTGGTATAGAAATGAGATGGTACACTTTTTGACATTGCTTGTTAAAAAATGATATGATATTTATATTTTTGAAATGGTCTTTTTACGACCTTTCATTTGATACCCATATTGCTAGGATAAAAGAAAAAAATGCATACGTCCCCCCTTTTTTCCCCCATTTACATTCGCCCTTTTGAAAATTCATATAACCTATGTCACTTCCACAATTTAGTCCAATTTAACGACATCTCGCATGTCAAAATCTGTTCAGCCGTTTAATCTGTAGCGCGTGCCGAAGAAATGGGCATACATACATACATACATACGCTCAAAAAACATTACCTTCCTTCTGACGCAGTCGGGTAAAAACGCAGTCTATGTTTATCTTTGAACGAGACAGTATCGTCTTTTTTCAGTTTAAATGTAATGATTTTTAATATTCATTCTACAAGCAGGTTTTTTTATTATCTTAAAGTTTTAGGGTATATAGGGTAGGGTAGGTAATTTATCTCGGAAGCGGCTTTTCGTTCCCGTGGTCCAATTTTCACGCGATGAGTAGGAACACCGTGGGGTTTTAGTCGGTAAGAGTCTGACATAACCTTCTCGCCTCCCCGTAGCGAGAGGGTATCCATGAGGATTTCCCCACAAAAAAAAAAAAAAAAAAAGGGTAGGTAATTTAAAGAATATTTCTGGCCCATAAATACAAGTAGATAATTATAATCTATATTGCTTATATATAAATATATATCTATAAATAATTATTACATCTATATATTTGTTTGTTTGTCTCCCTGTTTGTCTGAAGGGTCCATCTAATCTCTGAAAGTGCCAGTCGGATTGTAAAAAATATTTTTGTATAATATAATAGCCAGACTCGTTAGGAGTGACAAAGGATTTGTATACCCACTGATATTCTTACGGGAACGGGAAGTACGTGAGTTTCTGTAAGTAATAGAGAAAAGATCAGAAAAATAATACATACATAAACAACATCGCGCCTCATTCCCATAGGGGTACAAAGACTACTTCCATTTGCCACAGTCCTTGCATACTTCCTTAGCTTCTACCACTCTGAATAATCCTTAGATACAAGTTCATCGATTTAAGGTACTCTTGACCTGGCCATTTTAAGAAATGTCCTGAATTCGGTCCAAGAACATTCGCCTAGGCCTTCACCTTCCAACATTTCCTTTCACCTTTCGCCCGTAATAAATAATAGCATTCTAACAATAATTTAGGTAGTAATAATAACGAACGATGAACCTAGGCATGTTGTTCTGGATCTTTTTTATCTAAACGCTCGTAAATATGTAAAACGAAATGTAAATATAGGTCCAGCTGCATAACCAGTTGCTATCAACGATCGCGTGTTGCGAAACGTCCCTTGGTTGTGCCAGTTTCGCCTCAATCTGTGCACTATCCTTGCTAAGTGAGGTCTTCGGGTTATTAACTTAAATAGTGTTATTAATAAAAAAGGTGAGAGTGATAATAATTATTTTTACTTGTAATTTCCCTATGTTTATTAACATTGCTAGAAAAAAAAACAAGTATTGTCTGTTTATAGTACCTAAGTAAAAAAAACAGTGAACATGCACACATAGTTACTTGCACAATTATAGGTACATAAATTACTTTAGACTTATTGAGACTTGTGCCTACACTTATTACAGTGTGCTATTCCCCGTCATTCAACCTGAAACATAGGTGTAAAAAATTCTAATGTGAATGTTTTAAGAGTAGTAGAGCTTTTCTGACCAAGCTAGTCCTGAGAAGTACTCCCACTGTGCTTATTTCTACTTAAGCAATATATCTGTGTTTCTGTCTGAAGAACATAGTTGCTAATGTAATTAAAGTCACATTTTTTTTACTCATTACCAATTATCCCCTTGCAATCACACTTGATGTTAAGTGATGATGCAATCTAAGATGGAAGCGGGCTAGCTACTTTGGATGAAATCCACACCCCTTTTGGTTTCTACACAACATCGTACGTTGAATCGCTTGGCGGTACATCTTTTTTCGGTAGGGTAGTAACTAGCCACAACCGAAGCCTCCCACTAGCCATAGCCACTAAAGGATTAACATCTACGAACCTTCCTTGTCAAAACAAACATTACTATTGTAAATAATAAATTAAAAGCGGTTTATAAAAACACCGTCTCTATCAATTTTAAACAGTGCAAGTCCTTACAATAAAAATAAGGACGCGATAATTAAAGAGCTGGATTATAAGAGTCAAATTCCCATGCCAAGTTTCACGTAGCTCGAACCTCAGGCGCTCATTAAACTGGAGGACACTTCAAAGCAATATCAGCTTTGTTGCCCGGCGACCCTTTTGATCTTGGAGACGGATCGATGGCATTTCAGGGTCTCTTAATTAAAATTTTGCAACTTATTCGCATCTCAAGTTGTGTGAAATTGTACACCGCGGACTGGATTTCGGAGCAGTCTATTTTAAGGCGTTGCCGTAGAGTTTGATGCTCTTTTAAAATTATGAATAACTACAGGACGCCTGCGGTTTCACCCGTGTAGCTCTCGTTCCTGTGGGATTGTTGGGATAAAATGTGGTCTATGTATTATTCTGATATATTAGCTATATTATTGTGAAGTTTTATCATCATAGTTTTTGCGTGAAAGAGTTAAAAACATCCATCTATCTATCTACTCTTACTTTTGCCTTTACAATATTAGTAAGGACTAGGTACATTTTGTTTGATACTACGCTCACGTTACCTTTTTTAACCAACGAAAAAAAATGCAGAAGGTTCTCAATTCGACACGTATATTTTTTTTATGTATGACGCATAACTTTTTACAGAGTTGTCCTATTTTGATAATTCTTTTTTTATTAGAAAGTGCACACTTCCAAGATGGTCAAATAGTCATCATTTTATCCTGACAAAATTGAAGGAACTCTTCAAATTTTATAGACACACTTGCAGCGATTTCGGTTTTAGAGTAAGTATTGGTAGATTTTTGGCTACAAGTGCCGTACTATGAGGGAATAGTACGAATATGTTACGGAGCGATAAATCACTAAAAAGTAATTTCTTACTTCTTAGTGCGTTTTGAGTCAGTTCTATTTTTTGCTAAAAAATTTTTTATCTCTGGAAAATAGTTTTATACTTCTAGATATAATAATGGCACCCTAATTTCTTTTTCTGTAAAAAACTACCGAACTATTTACAAACCACACCCTAATGTCATTTTTTGTACCATAGAAATTAACACTGAGGCTAAATTTTATTTTAAAACTATTAGCGTCTGATAAAGATTCTCGTATATTTTTTATTTAACTTGTAGATGCCCGAAGACTGCAACGTTCCTCCTCATTAATGCTGTCATCAGCTCGCATTTATCACTTACCTATGTATAAAAATTCGTGGGGTCAACGCCCTTTACTGCCAATCTATATGGTTCGGAGTAGTAAGATATTTAACTTTACATGTTTTATCTAAATCAGTAAGTAACTAAGTAGATATTTAACAAGGTGACTTTGTCTCGCCGTGTTCGCTTGTCGAGATGTTTGCTTTGTGGAGACGTACAAGTTTATTGCAAGTTACTCCAACTTGCAGATTCCCGCGGCGTTCTTCGCGCAGGTACAGGATTAAATTCCTGTTTGAAATTCTGATCTGAATGTACCGCAAGTTTGAGTTTGTTCTTTGGATCTCGTCACAGACGAACTGGCACAAAGAGCTAAGCGCTTTTTGAGCTACGTGTGCTAAAATTGAATATAACAATCGCATTACGTTTAAAATCTTAAATAAAAGCAAGAAAGATGTACCGCCAAGCGATTCAGCGTTGTTCCGGTACGATGTTGTGTACAAACCAAAAGAGGTATGGATTTCATCCTATTCCTAAAAAGTTAGCCCGCTACTATCTTAGATTGCGTCATTACATACCATCAGGTGTAATTGATGTCAAGGACTAACTTGTAATGGTTTAAATAAAAGTTCCTTTAATGTGATTGAGTAACTCACAATACAAATCATTAAAAATACAGATGTCAAAAATTCTTCCTAAATTAAAAAATAATTAAATTAAATTTTGTTGTTAATTTTCCAGGATATAATGGCGGAGAAGAATTTCCCGTGTGAAATAAAAAATGTCACAGAAGAAGAAGACAAATTAGTCAAAAAATTTTATAAAGGTAAGAAAGACAGCACAAGGTGGTAGGTAAATACATTATCAAGCCGTCAACCAGGAATTAGGGAGAGAGAATACATTAAAAAATTTGCTTCCTAGGCAAAATCTTGGCAAACCAAAATGGAGACTTCAAGAATTTATTTTAAACTTTAAGGTGGCAACCTTCGAGATGTTACATCATTTACCTAATACGTTGTATGGACTAAGGGCAAGGAACTTATACCCACCGTGCTGCTCCAATGCGTATGGCGGGTTTAGCGCGATTATATTTAACTATCACTTTGATAGTGAATAATTGTGTGAGTGTGAGAAAGTGATAGTGTTAATTAAATGTTAATGATAAAATGATCGTCAACATCAACTTCGCAACTCCGAGCAGCATTTACAAATATCTTTTTAGAAGAAAGCAAAGCTCAATCTTTCAAAACCAAGTCTAGGACTCGAAATCGAAAAATATAAATATCTATAAACAGAAAAAGGATTTAAACGACCGTCTTCCTATAAATGGACATAAGTTACTCATATCAGCTTTTCGCCTCCAAAAAGTACAAAATTCATTAGTAGGATTGGGTTTACTCTTCTACAACTAGATGCCCAATTCAGTTTTAGATCTGCCACTGCATAAGCTTAAACAATTAATTAAATTTACAGTTAATATTGTAAAATTGATAATATTATAAAAAGAGCAACTGTTGAGTTCCTTGCCGGCTCTTCTCAACAGGACCTGCCTTCCGAGCTGGTGGTAGAATCACTACAAATAGTCCAATTTGACGTTTCAAAAGTGCTTATAATAACGATTAAATAAAACGATTTTGAATTTGAATTTAAATTTGAACCCGGGACTTAGTGGTCCGCAACTAAATAGACAAACAGACAGTGTTGAAGATTTAAAATATAACTTGGCATTTAAATGTTTCTCTTAATCGAATTCAGCTCAATTTCGGGGGCCAATGTCTCTATAAATTAGGTACAACCGGTTTGCCTTCCGCTTGGCTGTTCTCTAAACTGTCGTCGTAATAACCCTGTCACTGGCAGAAAGTGCTCCCAGCACGGAAACTTTACCCTCTGCTTACAGACTCGCTTCGGATAAACACAGAGTTACTATATTAGTGTTTATAGAGCATTAACATCATGTTAGGTAGTAGGAATATTTTAGGTAGGTATCTACAGTCACACGCTCCAAGAACTATTTCAAAAATCGTTTATTTCAAGTAGGCTTAGTAACAACACATATAAAAGTTAAGCTAAACTTGTTTGACAAACTAAGTAAATTATAAGAGAAAATGAAGGAAACATTCTATAGCAGCTAGCTTCTTAGCTAGTTGTTTTTCCAGTCAAAAACATTTAACAAACAATTTAAACCAATTATCAATGATGCGTTCGAAAAAATTATAAATGCCTGCCTCTATCTTTCTTTATATTTCAAAGCAAAGCATAGCCAAAGTAGCAAGCCAAGCAAATAAGGAATGTTTCATCAATCGTGGGACGCGCTACTTAAGAGATAGCCGTAATGACCACTTAATCCCAACGATATTCTAACAATTCATTTGGTAGCTAAGTCAAGAGAACACCTGCACAATCATCCGCAAATCCGCAAAGAGTCGTCACATCACATACTCCTTTTACTCTAGCATGTAAAGAGGCTGGTACATTCGGCAGAAAAATAGAATAGGCAAAACTAGAAACTCGAGAGCAAAGCTGAATGGAAACAAAGAACACGAGTATAATAGGAAAGCAAGCTAATATACGAAAAAATGTTTTTAAAAAGCGACTTCTAAAGCCACAAAGTGGATTTTTATTTTTTTGGCTTTTCATTCGTACTGGTGCAAACAAAACATCTATGTTCTGTTTTACACTCCAGAACTTCAAAGAAAACTTTTGCAAACTTTTAATGAGCTTACTATTTAAGAGAAGACACTAGTACGAACTTAGCGCAGTTTTCATGAAACAGTTATAAATTATGTTTTTTGTACTTAGATCAAGCAAAAGACATATGAAATACTTTTTTTTAATCCAGTTCATAGAAGGAGGATATTTTTCTATTCGATCGTATCATCATCATCATCATCATCATCATCATCATCCTCATTAACCCGACCTGATGGACGTGTAATTCTGGACATAGTCCTTTTTAGGGACTTCCAAACCCAACGATTCTGAGCCTTTCACTACATTGTAATAGGGGTAAAAGAATGAAATTGCCGTTTTATTGTAATAGGTACTTCGAATTGACCTTTCGATGACCGAACCTTCATTGTTTAAGATTTTAAAGTAAAACTTTTTTCATTCGGTACCTGTGTAGTTTTTCTTTTAAAAAATGTGCAACATTTGATTATCAACTTTCAGTTGTTTTTTTTATTCAGCTTAGACAATAGAGATGGATACTTCGAGAATTCGTGTGATTTCTGAATACGAGTTCCGCGCTCCGCGGAACTAACGCGGCAGAAACAGCTCGCAATATTAATATTGCGTTTGGAGAGAGAACTGCTAATGAACGCACTGTGAGATTTTGGTTTAAACGCTTTCATGATGGAAACTTCGATTTGAAGAACGAACCACGTGGAAGACCGCCCACACAGGTGAATAACAATGATTTGAAAGAGATGGTAGAAGCCGATCCGAGGCAAACTACCCAGGAATTAGCGGCATGGTTTAACGTTACTTTACCAACAATATTGACTCATTTGCATCAAATCAATAAAATAAAAACATATGAAAAATGGGTGCCTCATGATTTGACTGATCTGCAAAAAGAAACGCATGATGAAACTTGCGTTGCCTTGCTGAATCGATACAGGAATGAAGGAATATTAGATCGAATTGTGACATGTGATGAAAAACTGATTCTTTACGATAATCGTAAGCGGAAAATGCAATGGCTGACCCCAGGTCAAACGCCGCAACAGTGTCCTAAAGCAAAGTTTACCAATAAAAAGGTAATGGTAATTGTTTGGTGGTCTCAGCGTGGTGTTATTCAATATAGCTTTCTCCGATCTGGTCAAGCAATAACGGCAGATGTCTACTGCGCCGAACTCCGAACAATGATAGCGAAACTAGCAGTGAAACAGCCCCGACTTATGAATCGATCTTCACCATTACCGTTCCATGATAACGCGAAACCTCATACAGCACGAGAAACCGTTTTAACTATACAGGAACTGCGATTAGAAACCATTCGCCACCCTCCATATTCGCCAGACCTTACTCCAACGGACTACCATTTTTTTCGTGATTTGGACGATTTTCTACGTGATAAAAAGTTTTCTTCTCAGGAGGCAGTGCAAAATGCTTTCACACAGTTTGTCGAATCTAGATCACCAGAGTTCTATCGCAAAGGCATAAATGAGCTTCCTATTAGATGGCAGCAAGATAGATTTAGATAATAATGGTAATTATTTTGATTAAATAAATATGTTAAATTTAAAAGAAACTAATTTTTATTTTTCAGTACAAATCGGCAATTTCATACTTTAACCCCTTACATTGCACTTTCCGGTGCGGCATTCGCTATTCTAGCATCTTGGCTCCCCAACGCCCATCAGTTTTTCGAACTGCACATCATGACCTATGGACCTGAGAGTCGGTCTCTAACTACGGACCTCAGAAGAAGGCTCAGAGTCACTCGGCGGGCGATGGTAAGGGTTTTTAATCAGCATCAACGAACAGTTTTCTTTTCACCAAGAAATTAATAAAAAGTGGTAAACTTCAAAGCTACGGTCGAAACCTACTAAAACAGAGGGAAGGCTTTTATGTATATAGAAGGAAGCAGATTTAAGGTTTTTTGCTGAATGAATGAATATAATTTTTTTCTTCCAGGTTACACCCGACCGTTCATCCGCGTGGGCCCGCACGGCTACTTCTGGATGGCAGGTTACGGAGATCACGCGGCTGACATATACAACCTGGATATCAGACCTGATGACATTTGGGTGATCGCTTTTTCTAGATCTGGTAAACTACTTTATAAATTACAGAGGTTGAATTAAACCGCGTATAATCTGTTCCCATGGCAATCTCGGGAAAAAATATTTAAAGCAAGTTTATAATCTATCTCTAATTTTATTTCATTTTCATTAAAATCACTTCAATGATTTATTTGTTTCTTTCTCAGGCACGACGTGGTTACAGGAGATGCTATGGCTTTTGGAAAACAATCTTGACTATGACGGAGCTACGAAAGTATCTCTAACAAAACGATACGCTTTCATTGAGTGAGTACAATTCAAAAATGTCTAACGTGTGGTAACACTATCCAATAAAAAAAAAAGAATATAAATTGGAACATGTCATCTTTTAATTGAAGAGCTCATTGTAATATGAGCATTCGATAGTATTGTAACTTGCTAAAATTTCAAACAAATTCATGCACCTGTTGTAAAAATCAACCGTGATGTCATGCATCATTTCGCAACTGGCAGTACAGGATCCGTGGTTCAGTGAAAGAACGCTCTGGGCGCGATAGCGATAGAGATGTGAGTTCGAATCCCGCCGGGTCTGCGATTTTTGATATCACGTTTATTTTGAAAAATTACATTTCAGACTAACGTTACTTTACCATATGATGAATAATAAATGACTACTTCGTTGGCACATGTAGATCACGAAGTTTTGGGTTCGAGTCCTGGGTCGGGCTCTGGTACAATACAAAGACTGTACCCCCGTGTCTCAAGGCCACCTTGATCAACATCCGATAGTAACCATTAAAGAATTCAACATTATCCTCGTAATCCTGTAGAGTTAAAACGGTTTCTCGTGTCTCGGTGTCGCGTTATCATGGAGCGGTAATGGTGAAGATCGATTCATAAGTCGGGGCTGTTTCACTGCTAGTTTCGCTATCATTGTTCGGAGTTCGGCGCAGTAGACATCTGCCGTTATTGCTTGACCAGATCGGAGAAAGCTATAGTGAATAACACTAAGCTGAGACCACCAAACAATTACCATTACCTTTTTATTGGTAAGCTTTGCTTTAGGACACTGTTGCGGCGTCTGACCTGGGGTCAGCCATTGCATTTTCCGCTTACGATTATCGTAAAGAATCCATTTTTCATCACATGTCACAATTCGATCCAATATTCCTTCATTTCTGTATCGAATCAGCAAGGCAACGCAAGTTTCATCATGCGTTTCTTTCTGCATTAGTCAAATCATGAGGCACCCATTTTTCATTGGAGAGCAGCGTGATCCCCTATACTACAAAGAGAAGCCTGGCCATGTTATAATATGCTGATAGCGTACAGACGGCATATTAATGTTCTATTATAAACTCGTGTTGTCAGATACCCCACAATGGCATCTGAAATAAAACCAGAAGGACCTCCCCCAGCTGGTAAGGGCACTGGAGCAACTGTGGACGACTTCACAAACTTGCACACGCTGCCTTCTCCGAGGTTCATCAAAACTCATCTGCCTCTGTCCCTCTTGCCTCCAAAACTACTCGATACAACAAAGGTTAGTTAAAATAAATCTTGTTATTATAAACGTGGTTTTATTTCCATTCATATTTAGTGCTATTTCAAAGTCAAAAATATTTAAATCATTACCTTGTATCTGGCAGTCGCTGTAGTGTAATAATAGTTTTTGTTAAGCCGTCGAAATCGTAAAGAAACAAGTCGTTGATATGTCATACAGTCGTACAGTGGTGGTTGTTATATATTTAACCGACTTCCAAAAAGGAGGACGTTGTTTGTCTATTCATAATATTATATTTGTACAGACCGAATTATTATATTAAGCTTACAGGAGATTATAGAGACAAATATCTTAGGTGCCAGGTCCTTCGTGTGGTAGACAGAAAAACGGGGAACAGAATCCGAGACTTGCGGAATGCGGATACGGATGTAGGCTACCCTTTGTGAATTATTCTCCCTGCCCAACCTAATCTGGCAGGATCCTGCTAGAGCAGCTTTGGACTCTCGGTCTAGAATGGAGTTTGCTGCAGTTCTAGTTAGGCCAGATCTTTAGGCTAGTTGTAGAAAGATTTTGCTGGTATCCCTCTCGCATCCAAGTCTACTGGATATACTCGTAAACTAACCAAATAGCCATTTGTCTTATTTGTAAGGTCACACTTGTTCACTTCTCATGTTTGGTCATAAAATATACAAGAATGGTGTTAAATGTACAAAACAGAAAATAACCGAGGCAACGTAGCATAGGTTTCAAGCAAATGGGAGAAAAGTGATATTATGTTCCTATTTTAAATTTATTTGTATGCAGGTATTCTACATAGCTCGGGACCCTCGCGACGTGGCGGTTTCCTTCCACTTCATGCACAAACTGTTCAGGTATTTCGACGAGGATGTGCAGTTCACTGAGTTTTGGGAGCTGTTCAAGAAAGACTTGTGTGAGTTTGCCCTCACAATATACTTGTGGTTAATCTTATACTACCTACTTACTCAATAAACTTGCTGCTACATTATAAAAATTATACATTAATCACATCATCACATACATCAATACATTTACACGTATTAGATGTATATTATTTACATAATGTTAAATTCTATGTTAGCAACGACATAACAGAGCCTCATATGAATGAACATGAATGCTGAAATAAAGAAATAAATAAAACTATACTTTAAATGAATTTTCGGCTGTTACTAGAAGGTAGTTTCAACTAAAAAGTTCTAGTCTGAAAAATAATACTTTTAGCTATGATCATTTTTATTTATGCACTAGGTTTTACTATAGATATATTGTGTCACAACATCATCTCTTTAAGTGCCTAGTCCACAGCAGATAGGAGCCGTTCCGTACGCAGGTCATTGATCTTATTGAGCTAGTGTTTGCGCTAAAAAGACTAGAGTATTGTAATGACGATCATTACCATACTTACTTTGCTCTTCGATGCACAAAGTATATCTCATCAGGTCAATATTTCTCGACCCAAGTCTCGAACTCAAGACATAATATAGAGCTACCCAAGCTAACTACCAGATAGCGGAGGCAGTGCAAGTGTATAATTTGTACAATTTTCAGTGCTCCACATGCCCATATTCCCGCACATCGAAGAAGCTTGGAATAAACGGGAACATCCCAACATGACGTTCCTATTCTACGAAGAAATGCAAAAGGTAAGTTCACGTTCATTTTAACTACATTAACTTAGTTTAATTAGCTTCTAGGAGCTTATGCTTTGACTGATTACGACCATAAAATATAAATAGATAAAAATATGAATATTATAAATATAATCCTTTGAAAAGGCCTATGTCCTCTGTGGGTGAATACTTGCAGATGATGAAAACGATGATAAATGTTTGTATTGTCAATACAAACATTTTCTATATAGCCCCAACGAAAGCGAAAGTAGCTGGTGTTAAGGGTACTGATGATACATCCCCTTATAAAAGATCAACTCTGTAAAACGTAACACGGAACGCAACTCTAAACGCATCATTGAGACCGGAGCTTTAACATAGCTTTGTAACTTTGTTAAACAATTTTAATTAAATATTGATGTTAACCGACCGCTCAGGATTCGGGTCATATCTCTCTCGGCTCTATGTAAATTCCATTTTGCCGTCGACTTCATTTTCGTAACCACTTTCCGCCAAACGTTGTAGTTCTATAGAATTAAATTCATTTCAAATGTGAATTTCTTTAATACTAAACTATATATGCGATATAGTAAAAGGACTTGTAAAGTTACCTGATTTATTTTAATACATTATAAGTACTACTATAATTATATTATAATTATATATTATAAGCCCTTGACTGCAATCATACCAAGTGATGATGCAATGTAAGATGGAAGCGGGCTATCATGTTAGGATAATATGCACACCCCTTGGGTTTTTACACGACAACGTACCGGAACACTAAATCGATTGGCGGTACGTCTTTGTCGGTAGTGTTGTAACAGCCCGACCGAAGCCTCCCACTAGTCAGACCCGGAACAATTCAAAAAATCTCAATTACCCATGCCGAGAATCGAACCCAGGACTTCCATTTTATAAATCGTCCGCGCATACCACTTCACTTCGGAGGCCATCGTTTTTTTTCCAAATGATAATACGATTCCGGTATTTTTTCTGAGTTATAAATCTTAGAAAATCATAATAATATTTTGATAAATTACAGGATCTGTGTGGTGTAATAGACAAAGTGGCGAAAGCTCTGGGCAAAGATTACACAAGGGAACAGAAGAAGCAGTTAGCTGAATTTCTTAACTTTGATAACATGAAAAATTCAGCAGCCTTTAAGTATGGAAAAGAAGACAAAGATTCGGAAATCAAGTTTATGAGAAAAGGTAAATTGTTTTCTTTATGAATTATTTTTTGACGCTTGAAATTTCTTGTCAAAATAACACAAAAAGTACATGCCAAAGGTATAAAGCCGCTGGCACAGGATCGTTGTGTTCGGAGGTCCCAAAAAAAGGCCTATATCCAGCTGTGGTCCGCTATCGGCCGTTAATGATGAAAGGTAAGAAATACTGTGCTGTAAAAAGCACCCTTTGATTACAATAATAATTATTTAACAAAGCATGCAGATCTGATTTGATAATAATAAACTCCATAAATTTTGTAATAATGCCCTCAATAAGTAGAAACTAGATAATTATTATGGACAAACAAAGCCTTTAAAATAAAAACTCGAGATAATCGTATAAAGTTTAATAGGCAGGTCATTGTAGCCCGAAGCCAACAAATGTGTAGACACCTGAGTAACACAGATTAGAGTAGAGATTCTGTGTTCCATAATACGAATCTTACACATATGTAGATGTTCAGTTAGGTATAATTTAGATGTGTCTGCGGATCCAGGCTTCGAAGGAGGTGACTCTGGCGAAACCGGATGGGTGACCGCGCTCGCAGCCAGAGCTGGAGCCGAACGATACGATACCGATCTAGAACAAAAGTAGACCATTTTTAGCATCCACAAACAACATCAGGAAAAAGAGCGTGTGTTTCTTCCATGCTGTTTTAAGATAAAATTTTATTTTATTTTAATAATTTCCACACGGGGTTACTTTAAAAGACGGATACAAAACGTCTTGGGACACCCGAAGTGATGACAAGCCACTGCTGTAGGTGTTAGAGAAAGGGAAGACAGACAGACTGGCGTCGTACAGTGTTACGTAACGAAGCGGAATACCCTCCCATCAAAAGCTATCACTTTAAAAATCTTCAAACACTAGTAATGCATTGTCTCTGTTTCTGTCAACTTGGATGCCTAGGTACCCTTAACCTAAACGATTACGCATAAGGTGTTAGAATGACGTCATCTCACGTTACATTTATTTCTTGGACATTGATATGCCCAAGAATAACTTCATTGGTTATAAAGTCGGCTGGACTTTTAGAGATCAGTCGAACTAAATGACCAGTTTTCTTAATCCAACAAGGATAAAACAAGATTACTGTGTTAAATTCAGTAGCATTGTGGGAATTGTACCAAGTTTAGGAGATTCATGCCGGTTGTTGATGATAATGATAAGGTGGTTAGCAATACTGACCAGCTGTCGGTTAACTCCCGTGCCAACGGTGAGAGGTCCGCCGGAGTCTCCACCGCAGACGTTGGTCCTGCCGCCAGCGGTACACAGGGTGGAAGCGATGACCACCTGGTTACCGTAGATACGGGTGCAGAAGTCGTTGTTGATGACTTGCAGATTTGCTTGTCTCAGAGCTTGGTTCTGGGTGACTGGCTGAGCTGGAATGTGATTACAATAATTTACTTATATGCCTGTGCTATCCCCTCTCCCATAACAATGACAACGAATATCTGATTCCTAACTAATAAATTTAGTGTGTAGAATCATCATTCTTCTTGACGGCCGTGTGGCGCAGTGGGTAGTGACCCTGCTTCTGCGTCCTAGGCCGTGGGTTCGATTCCCACATCTGGAAAATATTTGTGTGATGAGCATGGATGTTTTCCAGTGTCTGGGTGTTTATCTATATATTATAAGTATTTATGTATAATATATATAAAAATATTCATCAGTTATTAGAGTACCCATAACACAAGCTACCTAAGAGTACGCTTACTTTGGGGCTATATAGCGATGTGTGTAATTGTTCTATAATATTTATTTATTATTTTATTTATTTATCATTAATATTTGTATAATTAATTAGACTTAAACGGATTACATAAAGATTTTTATGTGTATATAGGTACATCAGTAATCTTAAATGAACGCTCTGGCTTAGATTCCCAAAATATGGTTAATTCTAGAAAGAAGGAATAAACTTAAACAAAGTACTGATATGTGAAAGTGGAAGACTATTATCTGTGTCGATATCTCTCGTAAGCAAAAATGTTGTTAATTTTACATTTGGTGCCTTCTGTTTTGATAGCTCGCTAGTAGCAGTGTAGTCTAAATATAAGACTTATGCTTGTACTTTCAATTATATACATACAAGATATTCATGTCAAGAAGACATTCATGTGTTATCATTAAGTGTAAACGAATCCCATAATTCATCATGCACTCACCATCACCAGTTCTGCCAAATCCGACAGCTGTAGCGAATTCGCCGATGAAGTCAGCGTTGCCGCGAGCGAGGTTGATGCGATTGACCTGATCTAAAAACAAATTAATATAAATAATGTAAAAGAATTAGATTTGTAAATGATCTTCACACAAATCTGTACTAAATAATAATCTAAAGATTTTTTATTAAATCTATTTAAAAAAGTTACTATCTGGGCTTTATGCCTCATTACAGTGGAGTCGAAGAGGTTTTAGATTTAATTTAATTTAGTTTTAATTTTGTTCTAATTATTTTAGCGTATTTTATATTGGTTTTGTTTCACTTTTAATCAAAATTATCTTAAAAATATTAATAAGTTTTTAAAATAAAAACCAAAACATAACATTAATTGCATTCTTTTACAACTAGATCATCTGTTTTGGTGCACAACCTAATCAATCGAAATCTGTGGTTTCTTGTGTGGTTGGGCACCCGTGGCGCGTCGCATAGCACATACGAGAACTTGCTATAAACCAAGCAAGGAGGGAATGCCGTTTTTCTAACGCGTTCGTCGCGAAGTGTCGCGTCGCATTGTCGATTTGTCGCTTACCCAGGACGCCCCGATACCTACTGTACTTTTGTCACACCGACAAAAACATAAAACTAAATATTTTCTTTACATACAGGGAAACCAAAATTTATTTGAAAAAATTAAAAAAAAAACCATAATGCCAATGCCAATGACAGTGTACTTACTGGTGAAGGCAACGTGGTTAATGGTGATTATGCCGACGTCGTTGTTCAAGTTGGATGGCCTGTACTGTTCGTGCAGGTGGACCCTGTTGGTGACCAGACGGATGCCACCGCTGAAAAGGCGGATGGATCCGAGGACGACGGTGAATTGGGTCGCCTGGTTGCGGTCGGTCATCCAGCAGTGAGCTGCGGTCACCAGCCTGGTGTTGGAGAGGAGGGAAGCGCCACACACTGATTCTCTGCCGCTTGCGAGGATGATTACTAAGCCGGCCTAGAAAGTTAGAAACTTTATTAAAAAACCTTAAACCAAGCAAGTTGCGGATCATCGGTCTAAACAAATTTAATTTATAAACCTCGATAGCTAATAAAAGGATTACATTCAACTGCAAGTGGCTATGGCTTAAAGCCTCGCCCTTTGTGACTAATTGGGTGAAAACGAAAACACTGGTCATGTTTAAAAATATTACGGAATTATTTCTTCTTCTGGTACTCTTTTTCTTTTTGAATGAATGTCAAAAAATAGTGTTTTGGTTCTATTCACATGCTATTTAACTACTTTGTGGAAGTTCTAATTTAGTTACTAGTTCTGACCAAAAATGTTGTAAAAAAGTATCTAGTACCTTGTAACTTCTTAATTATCTTCTAGCAAATATTAAAAGCATCTAGAGATTCCTTACTAACATTATTAAAATATGAACCGGAATCTGAAATTGTTGGTATTGCATCTTAAGCCATCGGTGCCATTGTATTAATCGTCACAAAATTAAACATTATAACCCTGCGCCGCATTGAAGCACCCTATATATATGCTCTTAGAATACGCTCATAACAGTGATCCATTCGTTAAAAACTCACCATATGGGGATGAGCACCAAGACTGGAGGCAGTTCCACCTACGATCCTGCTGCCATCGAAGTCCATGGCTTCTTCGGCTTTCCTGATGCGAGCGGCCTCAGGGATGCCCACCTCCTCATGGTAGTTGACAGTGATCGGCTCGTACGCCGACACCGCTGCAACGAAACAGACTACCAACAAGAACTTCATTTTGACACCTGGTGGACTTCGTCAGGGACCCAATCGCTTATATACTCTTCCTATTTAATATCTAATCGTTGTGTAAAGACAAAATAATACATTCTCACAAGCGAGATTAATTTTGATAGATTATGAGATTAAAGATTTATGGTATTAAAACATTAACTTAAATTGATTTTAAGTTGCTAATGTTTATTTTTAATGCTATAAAATATATTGGTGGTGACTCCTCGCTTGTTTATATCGGGATATTAATATTTTTAAACCATGTACGCGCGTGGGTGTATTATGGGGCCTAAGGCCTTACTTAATATGAATAATAAATAATCGTTTTATTTTTTTATCAAATGCTCCAGTATGCACTACTTAGATACGTCTCTACAATACGTACCCATGGGTTTAAACCTGCCTCCCAAGGCGATGATAGTGTCAGTTTGGAAATTAACGCCTTTAATTTTTAAATAGTAACAACATGTTATTTAACTCATTTATTTATTTACAATTATTTTTTAAATTTTTAACAATGCTTATAAAATTATAAAAATAAAACGCAATTAAAAATTTATAAAAAAATTCATTCCGCCTGCTGCGGGGTCCGGGGGTCCAAGCAACCGGTGGTCAGGGCTCCAGAGTGAGGAACCTCCTCACAATGCGCGCCGTTTCAAGAATTACTGCCTTCTGTATCCGACCCTTGATCCAACAACTAAGCGAAAGCTTTTTAAGATGTTCGTCAAAGCTTTTCGCTGTAAGACCGTTGAGTGAAACGACTATAGGAACAATCATTGTTGAATCTACATTCCACATGGCGCTAATCTCATTATTTAATTTATTTTTATTGGTAACTTAAAGATTTAATTGGGTAGGTACAGACAAATTATTATTAAAAAAGATTCATTGACACTTATTTAAGTTCTGAGTGTTAAAATATATGGCCACCCTAATCTGTTTTAAATACTGAGATTACATAGCTAAATACCAATCAACTGACGGTCAAAACGTGATAATAACCGGATATATTTTCACACGTTTTTATAATATTATGTGTCATACCAATATGGATAGTTCAAAGAACGATGCAAGTAATCGATATTATCACATTATAACTAAATAAATAGACACGAAATAAATCTACTTACTCAATTCAATACGGCTTGCTTTATATTGAAAAAACTTTAGAGTATGTTTGAGTGGTTCTCTGCATGGTTTATGGATGAATTTAGACCTATTTTGGACCTGATTGTAAGCCGTCATTAATATAGTATGAATCTATAAGGTCAGTTAAATTCAAATAAATATTTTTATTCACTTTCAACATTATTTTACTTTCTCAGAGCATTGATTTTCCGTAATGAAAAAAGAAAAAGGGAACATTAACAACATGTTAACAAAACATTGAATATTCTGTACTAAAAATACGGAAGACTTCATTTTTGTTATTACAATCTCACAATAGTTCTAAAATTGGTTGCAGGTGTCTCCGGGAATTGGGTGAAATACTTTAACACGGACGAGCTGAAGAGAGAAGCCGAGGAGTACATGGAAACTCATCTCAAGAAAACTGACTTGAAATTTCCGGACTTAGCATAAGGATCTTACTCGTATATTTATAACGCACTAAAACTCGCGACTTCGTTCGACTTACGCAAGGAAATTGATTACGTACAGAATTTAATTAAACCTAACTTTCGTTACCATCATAAGGTTAAACTCGACTATATGACTGTCTCGTTAGTCTAGTGGTTAGCCTATCTGGCTTCGATCCCGAGGTCCTGGGTTCGAATTCTGAGTCGGGTCACGGAATAATTCTGAGTTTTTCATTCTTCTATGAAATTTTCAGTACATTCCAAACCCGGAGTCGGGAAGTTGGCGGTGTTACACCCCCGTGCCTCGGAGGACACGTTAAGCCGTCGGTCCCGGTCACTGTCATCAACATCTGATAGTGATCGTTAATAAATGAAACATTATCACCCTTAGCCCGCCAACCCGCATTGGAGCAGCGTGATGGGTGTACGCTCCATATCCCCTCCCCTTTAAGGAGGAAGGCCTGGCCCTGTAGTGGGCCGTTAATAGGCTGATATGATGATAGGGTTAAACTTTCAAAAATCCTGTCTTAGTGCTAAGATACAATATACTAGAAGTAATAATGCAACTCTTCAAGTTTTAGCCTCACTAGTTTTCATGCTACTCTTATAAAGGTAAATGTTTGTGATTGTGTATGTTAGTTACTTCTTCATGACTAAACAACTAGGGCGATTTTAATAAAATTCAGCGCAGGCGTCCTCTATATGATCTATAAAAATTTAATTATAGGAAGGTTATTCACATTTAACGTTAATTAATGTCTGTTTATAAGCTTAACTTAGCTTTAACTATGTAATCGCACATTAAATCTATTCAATAACAAATAATTAGAATTGATTTTTTTTATTTATTTTTGTATAGTGCATTTTACGGCCCAACCTTAATCCATATTACAATTAATAAAAACCTTAACAATACTCAGTTATAGTATATAATTTGTAGGCCTGGCGCTGCCGTGGGCCGTTAATAGGCGTTAGTATGCAATAGAGCTCCAACTCCACAGTGCATCAGGCGGTGAAAATTGTAATTTATATAAGGCAATACTTGGCAGAACGACATTGATGTACATTGATAAAGAATGAGCAGCCCATTTGCTGTTAAATGGCCCACCGTGATCGTCTGGGCAACATACCGCACTGCAAGGGACCTGTGTATGCAAGGGACACGTTGCCTAAGCCTGTAAGCCCCTTGTGTCTGTAATTTCACGGGCAATACAGAAATGCCGCCAAAGGAGCTCCGCCACGAAATGCCCTGTAGGTACTAAGTAACCAAGTACATATACATATATACTTGAATAGGTATAATGTATGTACTATTTAGATCTACTGCAAATCTGCTTAGTTCGTCCAGTAATTACCCTATGTGGCACACTAGATTGAGTTTCAGTCCTGAGCTGTGATAGTGAAAAATTGAGCTTTCTTCAACGAAATTCTTAGCAAAAAATTTCAACCCCGAGTAATAAAAATTAGTGGTGCTACGTTAGTGGTGCCCCGTCTGCCTTGGAGAATAGCTACCTACAGCAAACCGTCAGTCTTCATATTCATTACCATCTGACAGCTCCTTTTATGGAATCAAACATTATCGCCCTGAGCCCACCAACGCGCAGTTGAGCAGCGTGTAAGCCCTTTGGCAATTAGTTAGGTGATAATAAAATAGGCTGATATTAAAATAAAATAGAAATGGTGTTTTTTATTCATTACCAAGTTAGCTGTTGACTGCAATCACACCTGATGGTAAGTGACGATGCAATCTAAGAGGGAATCGGGCAAAATTGTGAGAAGTAGGATGAAATCCACATCCCTTCGGTTTCTACTCGACCTTGTACAGGAACGCTAAATCGCTTGGCGGTACATCTTTGTCTTTAGTGTGGTAACTAGCCACGGCCAAAGCCTGCCACCAGCGAGATCTGGACTAATTTAGAATCTTAATCAGCCCAGCCGGGAATCGAACCCAGGACCTCCGTCTTATAAATACATTGCGCATAACGGATGCCGCCAAAATCTATAGAATCAAACATTATCGCCCTGAGCCCGCCAACCCGCAGTAGAGCAGAGTGTTGGGGCTAAGCTCAACTATTGGTTGGGAGGTAATAAACTAGGCTGATATTGATGAGGTATCTACAATAAAGAATTGCTTGTATTTCATACGTAGCTCATCATGATAACCTGAATTTTCGTTATGAAGGTATATAAGATGCTACAAATACATCTCAGAAACTTATTTAATAAACTTGCACTAACTACATTAACGGTCCCTATACAAAATACTAAAACGATCTCAGAAAGTCAAGTGAAACAACTGTTAAGAAGTGATGTTCAATTTCTCAGAGAACACAATTTGCTTAAATGTATGTCGGAGCTCGTAACACGGAAATAACATCATGAATTTGTGATGAAATCAGATTAACTCTTTCCGAGTCGAATTCACTCGAAATTGGCCCGAAACGCGCGCCCGTCGAGAGTAGGGGAGCTGGGGTGTACTGAAATTGGTAACAGCATTAGAAAGCACCTAACATTTCCTCTTTATAACGTTTAATAGGCTTTAGGGACCTACTTAGGTATAATATTACTGATGTTTTTTTATTTACAATAATTTAGCTTTTGACTGTAATCACGCCTGATGATATCCCTTCTCTTATATGGAGGGAAGTCTGGCCCTGTAGTGGGCCGTTAATAGGCTGATAATGATGATGAATGATAATGCCTGATGGTAACTGATGATGCTATCTAAACTACAAGTAGGTTAACTTGTTGGTAGTAGAATAATATCCAAATCCCTTTATTAACCGACGAAAAAAAACGGAGGAGGTTCTCAATTCGACACGTATATTTTTTTTTTTTATGTATGACCACGCATAACTTTTTACAGTGTTGTCCGATTTTGATAATTTTTTTTTTATTAGAAAGGGCACCGACTTCATAGATATGCTTAATTAATCAAAGCGACTAAATGACACAGTTATTTTTTACTTTTTAGTGCGTTTTAAGTCGGTTCTATTTTTTGTTAAAAAATTTTTTCTACCTGATATCGTGCCGGAACGTTAAATTGCTTGGTGGTACGTCGGTAGATTCGTAATTAGCTACGGCTATGGCCCACCACCAGGCAGACCCGGACCAATTCAGAAAATCTCAATAGACCTTGCTGAGACCCGAACCCAGGATTGCCGCCTTATAAATCCACCGTGCCACGGAGGTCGTCAACATACATACATTTCAATGCAATGGAATGAAATGGATGTACGTTTTATTCAATGCATTGCAATCACACTTGTTGATAAGTGATGATGCAATCTAAGATGGAAGCGGGTTAACCTCTTTAGAGTAGAATGAAATTTGTCTTACACGACATTGTACTAAAATGTAAAATATTTAGCCATGGCGGAAGCCTTGCACCAGCCAGACTTGGGCCAATTATAAAAATATCAATCGAAACAGTCGGGAATTGAATCAAGTACCTCCGTTTAATAAATCCATCGCACAAAACAAGTGTTTTGTGATAGAATTTAGTGGAGGTATTAGCCCAATGATTAGCTTTAACGGCTTTGGATTAAGGGGTTAAGTTCAAGTTCTTGATCAAGTTGCCTGAAATCAAAGACCTGGCTCTGTAGTGTATCTTTAAAAATAATAAGGTCCATTATGATAATTCATATTATCTAATTACCCATTTGTAAACTCTTTTAACTATACGTAGATAGATATATCAAGTCAATCAAACATTTGCAGTTGAAAATGCTTTACTTTACAACAGACTAAAGTCCTAGCTTTGATTGTCAGGTATCTTTAGTCCTCACGAATGCTTCGGTAAATACTTACACAAAATAGCGAGGTGAAAGCTTACACCGGAATGTTGAAGACTCGTCACGGACAAGTCGGGTATGCTTAAAACAAGAGTGAATACGCATATTCTAAGCAAGCGCGTCCCAAATTAGACCGCATCTACACTTACCATCAAGTGAGACCGTGGTCAAGTGCTAGTTTTTGCATATATAAATGAAATATCATACATTAATGGACTGCGTTGATTGGGGGCTTCGTGGTGATATCTCGCTGAAGTCATAGATCTCATGATTGTTTTATTTTTAAGGATGTAATATGACCGACAAAGACGCTAAGCGATTTAGCGTTCCGGTACGATGTCGTGTTGAAACCGAAAGGGGCGTGGAATTTTGTCCCACTCCTAGCAAGTTAGCCCGCTTCCATCTTAGACTGCATCATCACTTGACATCAGGTGTGATAGCAGTCAAGAACCAACTTGTAGTTATTAAAAAAAAAAGTGATTAAAAGAAGCGACGGTACGCTAGAGAGAGTTAGCTGCGGACGCTCCACTGATGCCCAGCGAGTCCCACATACCCCTTGGGAGGTCTCTCAGTTCCTGCAATACCTCCCAAGGGGTATGTGGTACTCGCTGCGGGAAAATGGTATCGACAGTTCGTTAGAAGATTGTGAGCGAGAGTTCTCGTGTTACAGGTTACAAGTTAGAATACCATAGTGTCTAGTCCTGAATCCCAAATAACCTCCGTGAAGGAGACTATCTATGGCCGAAGCCGCAATGTTTATATAATTTAAGTCGATATACTGGTATGATCCAACGTATTAATGCTTTGGTCTCAACATAGGTCCCAAGTTCAGTTCGGTAATGTACGTTCCAAAACTGTCTCAGTCTCTCTCTGTCTATAAACTCTTTTTAGATAGAGAAACACATATACGAATTTGAATCACACACCATAGTATCATTAAAGTTTATACATAATATTATGGTCTCTGGTCTACTTCAACGTAAGATGTACTTACCTACTGCTACACGATTTATCATATCAGATTGATGCTGTGTGGAATGAATGCATCAAGGGCGTATAACTCAAAAAATGAGCTTGTTTCTTTTTTAACCCCCGACGCACAAATGACGGGGTGTTGTAAGTTTGACCTGTCTGTGTAAATGTATGTGTCTGTCTGTGGCATCGTAACTCCCAAACGGGTCCGATCCGATTTTAATGCGGTTTTTTTGTTTGAAAGGTATATCAGTCGAATGTGTTCTTAGCTATGTTTGGTGGAAATCGGTTCAGGTCTTCAAGATCATCAGGTCGTTTGTTAGGTGTGATAGAAATGTTACAAGCTCAGTTTGCTTGAAAGCACGTGTGTGATCTGACATTTGAAACACTAATGTCTTCTGGAATCACTGGGCTGGTCTGATGATAAGGCTCGAAGGTAGGAGACGTAACCCTGGTCTACTTTTTTAGTAAACCCATCGAGTTTGGGCTCGTTGAATTTGTCTTGACTGGTTCTTTTCATGTTTCTAATTTGGGTCGGGGGTTTTTTAAATTTTTAATTTAATGTTTTAAGTTAGATCGCTATCATTTAAGACTGCATTGTCACATCAGGTGCAGACAGAAGCTTAGGTACTAATCGATAAATAAAGAAACATGTTTCAAATAAGTCGGCTAACAATTTAAAATATATGGTCACAAATCAAGGCAACAAAAGCAAGGATTATCTTGCTATTTGTATTTAAAAAATGTTAACTAACTTACCAAGAGATTGATAGATACAACAAAACAGACGTACCTACCAACCGAATATCAGCCACAGCTGCCACTGCCAATATCATCTTAACACATTAAATGGTTTAAATAAAAATAATGAAATAAAACACCAGTGTACATTAATTGTAATCCATTTATTATTTGCATTGTAAACCCATACACTTGATCTATTCATCGACTGTTTATAATTTACCTTACACAAAACATTACATAGTCATGTTATAAACCTAGGCCTGCGCATTGCAACAAATTCTTATCAAAATCAGCAAATCATTTGCATCACCTCTTGATCAAAATTAAGTTCATAGGTGCTACTTATTACTAGTACTATATTGGGAATTCTGATACTCGATGTGTCATTTTTTATACTTACTAATATTTTAGCCTCGATTTTAGTCTAGACTAAACTATTAGTTACTATTAGGCAGTAGAATATAGGCTGATATTGTTCCTATGGTACCTATTGAATATGTTTCCCCCTCAGTAAGAATTTGCAACTATTTGGGTTAATAAAAAACTCTTGCAACTTACTAGAAAACAACAGAAGAATATTGATGTCAGATTACTTATCATACTATAGTGACATGGTGCCTGTGTCATATGTCATGAACTTTCCGTTTCACTCTTGAAAGTTGAAGCGATTTACAAATTATGATTAGTATTTCAGCTGTTCGACATTCGTAATAAATTAAATCGTTAATAGCTGTAGTAACTTAAATTTAAAACCGTTAAACCCAGCCAGAATGTTCTAGTCTACAAATAAAATCAAATTGAAAGAAAAATTAAGCAAAGTGTTATAACGTATAACGTAACGCCATAGACGTGTCTAGTGATGGAATGTACTGCTACGATGGATAGTCGATGTTTTTTTAACAATAAACACGTATATTGCACGTAGTACAATTTTTATTGTTAAGAAGTCTATAATTTTATACTATAAGAGAACACCAGGGAAAGGTTAATCAAAGGTTGCTAAGAAGAAATATATTTAATTCGTCTAAACTTATAGTCAGGAACATTCAAATTGTCATCTGAATCTATGACGGATATTATTAACAACTAGCGGTCGCCCGGTGTTTCACCCGCGTAGTTCCTGTTCCCATGGTAATATCTGGATATATCTATATATCTATATCTGGACCCCTCATGAGTCTAGCTATCATATATACATAGTTTTTTTTTGAATCCGACTGGTAGTTTCAGAGTTTAGCCGGAATAAATAGACAGCCAGACAGACAAAAATTTGAAAAAAAAAAGGCTTTTATCAATATTACAGACTAACCCTCCAATTTTATTTATACGTATAGATGAATTAATTATGTTGTCAATATGGACGTCACGATTCCAATCAGACATAGACAGACTTTTTATTTTATTCACGACCAGTCTTCAGGTTAATCTTTGTTGACGGCCTCTTGTAGCAGGGCCAATATCTTACGAGTAATCAAAATTTTTATATTTGCTGTAACTCCTTTTTCACCCATCCACCACCGCTTTTGCGGTTGGACTGGTTTGGGGTTTATTAACTTCTACCAAATAGTAAGGTGTGGTGTTTATTTAATTTAAATTCTATCTATCAGACATAATATTATAACTGGATTTGACGAACTCCGTGCCGCAGTGGTATGCGTGGTGGATTTATAAGACGCACATCCAGAGTTCGATTCCCGGCGGGGCAGATTGAGACACAAACTAGCCCGCTTCCATCTTAGACTGCATCATCACTTAACATAAGGTGTGATACCAGTCAAGAGCCAACTTGTAGTAGATTAAAAAAATATCGCATAGACCATAGTCAATAAAGGTTTAATCGCTAGAATCAGAAACTACGCATTAGTATAACCACGATAACGGAGTCTCCTCATAAATACCGATTAAATAATAATTTGCTTTTTAAGCTAATTTTTTTACAACATTAAAGAGGCCTTTTATGCTGCGAATATCGTCAGCGTTAAGCACGAATTGCTAAGCGTCACATCCCTAGTCATCCTTACGTCAACGTCATACTGACAACTGCCACCCGCACCATGGTACAGCGATTCGACTATAATCCAAATTATGATGTTCCAAACGAAAGTTAATAACTTTTCTATAAAAGCAGGTCATTTTATATTATTTTATACCAGATAGTGTCACACAAAATTTAATAATTAAGAATTCACTTAAAAGAAATACATTATTTCTTGCAATGCACAGGAGTTAAGCGATGTCTACACGTAGACACGTTTTATTGTGACACGGACAATGTACAAACGCTATGCTACACTGTTACCAAATGCTTCGATGGCATGTCCTATTTTTGCAAAAACACCATGAGTTATATAAATTTTTAATGCAAATTTTACATTTGGCAACTATAACAACAGTTTATAATAACCAGACACTGACTATTATGTCTGATTGTGTCTGTAATGTTGTCCGTGTCTTAATTGTGTCTATATGTATACAGCGCCTTATAAAAGTTATGCAATAAATTAACCATACTCGCACCATAATTGACTTTAAAAGCAAAACATTTATGCGTAAAGCATTTAAGTAGTGATAATAAAAAGTACTAAAAACAATGTTCATTAAAAAAATATGTACGAATCAACAAATAAATTAAAATTTCAAATCAGTAACTTAGCATTTAAGAGCCTGATGTTTAAGTGAAGTTTTACATTACTTCATTGTTTCATTGTTTCTATGTTACACTTACATTGCAAATGGGCGCACACTAATCAAACAGGCATAAATGAACGTAAGATATGATATTTTCAATCACTTTTCAGGGCGTTGTGACATATTTTTAACTAACTTCAAAAAGAAGCAGGTTCTCAATTCGTCGGATTTTTTTTTGTTCAACACTGAACAATCCAATGACCCTATAATTCACATAGGATTGCCCTAAGAAGTCTGTGAATCCAACGTGCGATCAGATTGATAAATCTTGTCCCGCTTTGCCTAATTGCAGACAGAACAGGCTCTTAAATGCTAAAGATGATATTATTGTTAAAACAATTTAAAAAAATATGAAGACAAAGAATGACAGTTTGCTATGAATACATTTCATATTAAAAAGAACAAAAAAACATATTATATGGCACGTACATTTTACAGACAGGCGTACGCATTGCTATAATATAAAAAATGCTTTTTTACCTACACTTTGGTAACTTCGTTAAGGGCATAAACTGCGTTAAGCGTGTGCACGCACGTGAGCACGTCGCGGGCCACGCTTCTGGTGCACGCACGTGAGCACGTTCGCGTGCTTATGCGCGGGCACGCGCGTGGTTCGAGATAGCGCTGTCAACTGAACAAGCACGCGCGTGCACCCGCTAGCGGGCTTCGCGCGTGGACCCGTCCAACGTGATGCGTGATCACGTCGCGTGCATGCGTGCCCCATTGCACGGAAGTATCACGCGACGGGCTCACGAGCGTGTGCACGCGCATGGGCACGCGCGGGTCGTTTTTGTATGGACACGCGAGAGGCACGCTTAACGCAGTTTATGCCCTTAGTTCTTCTTTATGTACGGACCTTTATTTATAAGTTGGAGAAACAAAAATTGTGCAAACTTTCATATTGGTAAAAACAACTAGAATATAGACTATGCGTGCTGAAATAAGAAAACCAAGGCTGTCAGACAAGTCATCGTCATTTACAGGTTCACTGCAGGATTAAGCCCGCCCCTTAGGAGAGGGATTTGGGGGTTAGACCCACTACGCTGCACCAATGCAGGTTGGCAGATGGTAATGTATTACTACACCGGGACCGATGACTAGCTATACATAGGAGTGTTCGATACACATTATTATAGATCGTTCAATCCACGAAGGCTCATCGTTTTTTGTTTTTCCAAACGCTTACAGTGCAAGTGTGCAATAAAAACTGCAAGAATGTGAGTTTTTTCTGCACAAAACGACGAGCCTTCGTGGATTGAACAATCTATAGATATACTTCAAATAAACGTCATACTTATTCAACACGCATAAATTAAATTAAAATCTTTAACCAAGAATACTGAAACGCTACCTTAGTAAATTTAACATGATACATACATAAAGAAATAGACATTAGGGCCCAATAGCGGTGTGATAATAATACTAGTGCAACGATCTCGTTATTTTCTTTACTCTAGGACTCAAGCCCTACAGGAAAACTAAATTTACATATTCCTTGTATTATGTAGCGCTCGATAAGACAAAGAGAGCCTAACGCTCAGATACTCAATTACAAATCAAGTTTAAGTTTAAGAACGCCTTGAGTCAACTTATTTGAAGAGATGACAGCAAGCTTTCAAGTAAGTTGACTCGACGTATTTAAATTTTAGCGTTTGATAAATACACCGTGTATCATTTTTAATAACTACCAGCATGCATTTCAGTATTCTAAGTCGAATTCATTTTTCCACACAAAATAAACATCTTCCGATATTCCCAACCGCCTAATTTACACAAAGAGAAATACGATACAAGTGTTGGTGTACGCGTAATAAATATTTCTTGTGCAATAATTACATCAATAGACGTGAGCTTACATACAATGTGTATATAGTTATTATGGTTTCTCTCAATAAATTAAAGATATATGAAGGCAACGGAGAAAATGCTTCAAATCTCTATATTCTGTACCATATGATATCATCATCATTGGCGGACATGTCAGGGAGGACATCATTGTCCCTCTTGACGTGTCCGCAAAAGGCGACACTTAGGCTCTGTAGTTCCTTTGCGCTAAGAATGCAGTGAACGCCGGAATAACCCTTAACCAATCAAATCTTTTCAAATGACAAAGTTAAGTTCACAGTGCTCAGTTGAAGGCACAGCTTCGGACACGATGCGCGGTTTGATTGGTTATGGAGCGGAGTTAGCCCGGCATTCACTGTAATCTTATAGGAAACGAACTATAATGTCTGCAGTGCGCTCGGGTGTGACTGACGAATCCAAACTTAGTTTTGAAAATCCGGTTGCTCGAGTCGCAGAACTGGCCTCTTCTGTTAGACTGATAGGCATAAGAACGCTTTGGCCTAGTCTTCTGAAGGTGCCGTTAAGCGGCAAAAGCAACCTGAATTTTCTAAACTTAGTTTAGAAGACCTGAACCATATAGATTGGCCAAAAAGGGCATTGAAAGTAATGGAGTGGTCAAACTACTGTCCTTTACAAGACTGCCTATCTCCTTCTGATAAATGCAAAATAAGCACAATTATGTATGAATGTACTAAATATTTGAAATAGTGAAATAAAATTTAAAAATTATGTATTGTGCAAGATTGTTCTTATGAGAAAATTGAGCAAAACTTTTATAACATGAAATGTAAATTGTGTAAATATTATAATGTAAAGTGTTGTTCCACTAAAGTCGGATACGGACTTCGACTGTGCAAATTCAAAACATTTTTGTTTAAAAGTAAAAAACGATTTTTTTACTTTTAACCAAAAAGAATACACTGTTTAGAGGCCTTGCTAAAAACTTTAATAGTGTTAATAAAATTTCTTTAGACGATTTACTCAACTTGCAGTTTATATTTAAAGATTACAGTGCAACTCTTTGACTAAGTGTATATGGTAGGTTTTAAAATTTTACAAACCACTTATTTTGATATAGACTCAATGTTTAAAATAAAGTAAAAACAGTGACAATAGACTGTGATAGTAGATTATAGGCAGTATTTGCGGAATGCCTTAGATACAAATCAGTTGGAATAAATTAATGCAACAAAGGCCATTTGAATTGTTGTTACTGATAGCGATACTTGTCTGTACTTAAAGGTAAGGAGCTCAATATCAATGATGCTATCTCTAAATTTTCCCAATATTCTAAACATGTGGATGTATACTTGAAAATGTATAAGTCCGTATACGACCAAAGGGAAGAACCATACAACTGCAAAAATTAATTTATAATTAAAACGATAATTATACGCAGCAGCCACAGAAATTCTAAAACCTTAGAACATATCCTTATTATTAATCTATACTTATAATTTAATTATGCATTATCTTTGGCGAATACACTGCTTATTACGGTACCGTGAAATAACGCTGAGAACAAAAGAAGAAAAACATACAATAATTACCATTGACTTGACCATAAAAATGTACCAACATCGTTGTAAAGTCTCACAAAATTCACTATCATACCTAATACTGAATAAAAACTGGTACCATTTCTCTTACAACTAATCCAACTGCCGCTATTCAAAACTTAGCAAATGACAAAACGGTATAATGAAAAAAAAACTTTTTGTCTATATACATATATCGCAAAGAATAAAAGTATCATTGATTTTTTCAAAGACATTATTTGTCTATAAATCATACAGTGAAATTAAATTTACTTAGTTTTTGATTTAACTTTGCAATTTTAATGCAAAAGTCAAAGTCAAAATATCTTTATTTAGTGAAATCTGTAATTTTTTTTTACATTAGTAATTTTAGTTTATGGAATAACTATTTTCTGCGCTGTATTTCAATACGTAATACGTTAAAATACAAAATTTACATGACAAATTACTTAAAAATGTGTTAAATTTTGTAACAAGAACGCATCACGGAACAAATAATAATTTTAATTTACATTCACTTACTAGGTTTTGCTTAGTGGCAGTCGCAGTATAAATTTACAGCTAACAAGAATATTAGTAGAAAGATGATCGCGAAAATTACAATAATTTTATAATATTAGCGTGAAAAGTTTTGAGCTTGCAAACGTGTGTCATAAGGTCAAACGCACATGACGGACTAAAACGCAAAGACAGGACTGCATGCATTGCAAAAAGTCTTTGTCTCAATAGTAATACAAAGTATAAAATAAATACACAGAGATATTTTACTAATTTTTGTTTAAAAATGTGTCCAAAACGTTTTTGAGAAGTACTCCTTATAAATTTAAAAACGCCAATAATTAATTTCAAAACATGACTTAAAATTGCCACGTGCATCTGTCCTTATATTTATAAAGGACATCATTCACAATTGATTTTTTAGCAAACAATGTTTCTTGTTTCGTATGGTTTACCAAAATGTAGAGAGTTAGCATAATATTCTTTTCTCGAAAAATTTTATTCTATTAAGGGAAGTCCTTAAGGTAAAGTAATAAATAGTACACGATTAAAGTTTAAAATGTAACCTTTCTTTCTACTGTCCCATCGAATCGAATCCCAAAGAGGCGTCCGTATTCATACGTACGCATTGATATAAAGTACACAATTTTTAAGAATCGTATTACTCATCGGTCACATTTTTCCAACGTGAGCGATGTCCTTTACGCAAAACGAAAAAAAAAAGAAAATAATACATAACCCTGCGTTATTTCCGTGATCATGTTCCGTTTTATTAAAAATACGTTTGTGGTGTTACATTTCGGAGCAGTACTTGTCCGTATAGACTACGTTTAATTAATAAGTAACCTATTAATTTGTTGTTCGTCGAATGGCAGTTACAAATTTGCACCTTATAACCATGTACTTAGGTCGAATACAGATTAACTCGCTACCAATTCCACTCATACGGCTACACACGATGGAATGCTTAATTGAATTTATCTGATTACTTAAAAAAGGTTATTTTGCTCACTTCATATGATATTTCGCTGAAGAATGAGATACGCTGAAGTTACAAACTCTTCATGTGGTTTATGTTTAAAAGCCACATGAAGAATTATATTTTAGTTTTGAATTGAAGTAAGTTTAGTTTAGAGTTTAAGTAAGCCTGTCTATGGAAAATAAATAAAAATATGTTATTTAATACAAAATGAAACGACAGAATAAACATGTAATATATGATTTAAGTCATGAACTGTTCACGCAGAAATATTTTCCAAAAACATAAGCTAACTTAAAAAAAAAAAAAAGACTAATTATTTAAAATATATACATACCAGCTACTACTAGAAGTAAATGTAATGCTGTACTGTTCACAATGTTCACTGTTGAAAAGGATAGCATTACTTTTACACCTTTCACTTGAAGCTTTTTATACAAAAACATAACTGTTATCTCTTTCTTCAGTAAATATCATACAAATAGCATTGAAAAGATCTCTAAACATTATTCTATATACAATAAGGTCCACTATTTTGAACTAGGTAAAATCGTTTTACGTCGATTTTTATAATAATTATTATAATTAATATAAACAATAAAATTAACACTATTATTCCATTAAGAGATTCTATAATAGCAAAAGATGTGTCTAACTCTCACACCCTATTCACCCTATCTCGTAATCACCCTATCTCGTTTAGGGATCATTCAAATTAACCCTATATAAGATAGCGTTAAAAAGTTTATCAATCACATAAAATTTAACTTATATTTTATATAATCTGTTAATATACAATCAAAGCTGGAATTTAGCATTACCTATACATTTTGACTAAGAATAAAATAAATTAGTATAGGCTACGTCGAATTATAAAACTCATTCGGATCTGTATTTCATTAAAATTCAGACCCTCACAATAAATATATAATCGTTTATTTATATGTATATATTATATGATTAAATCTAGTTAAAAATGTTAGTAAATATAAATAAATTAATTATTACTTAATTTTATCCAACTTCGACTGTATATACAGACGGCAAACGTCACTTATAACTGTACATATACAATTTATTTATATATGGTGTACAAACCAAATAAGAAGACTTCAAGCCTTTTCCCATCTATACGTCATAACATGTCGATATCAAACAAGTATTACCTACACCAACTCTCCGTTACAGCCAAAAATGTCTAAACAATTATTGATGAATCAATACACTTTAATATAAAACTCCAAATATTCGCACTCGAATTAATTCTATAATCATTTTTTTTCCTTATAAGTTAATTTATTGACTAAATACATCAGATTTAAACAAAGAATTAAAAATCACTTTGCAATATCGAGGAGTTATCGTCGAGATCTCATTTATTAGGTCGTTTTATTTTTTCACATCTGAAGTAAAACTACAGTTAATTAAGCTTAATCCTAAGTTGAGCGAAAAAGAGTCGAATAAAATTTCACGGGAAAAGACTGAAAGAGTTTTTGACTATACTCGGAATCGTATACATTGGCAATAAAGGGCGTTGAACCCGTGAAAATAGGTAAGTAAAGGAGTAGACAAACTACTACCTATCTCTTTACCTTTGTATATATATTCGAGTGGTCAACGCCCTTTATTACCAATCTATATAATTCGGACTATATAATCAAAATAAACTGTCATATTATGAAGTGTCAAGATAACAGTTTCGTATGATGTGATAGGCTGTCAACAATTTTGACAGCGACTGTCAAAACCTTTCAGTCCCACCCCGCTGAAGTGCAGTCTAGCTATTTAGACGTTATATAACTTTATAACGCGAAAGTATTTGGTCGGGGAAATCAATTACTTAGTAATGTTTTTAACAGCACAGCCTTCCGTGGACTTTGTTATGGATATATGCAGAAAAATACAGTTTGTACACATTTTTTATCAAGTAATTATTTCGTTCGTTTCAATAAATGGCAACATTTATTTATTGGGAATGATAACTTAGTGCCTCCTCGAGACATGCGGGATTCCCCGAATGCCTGATGTTCGTTGAATTCAATAGCTTAGGTGGATGCTCGTATTTTGCCGAGCAATGAATGCTTACTAAATTACGCCATGAAATAGCTCGATATTCGATAAATACCAAGCATATCATAGCAATTTAGTTGCTGACTATGCGACCTCGATTATATATAAATAATATTCACGAAACATTACAGTTAGTTGACAAATTGCAATTATTGCGATTGACACAGATTGGCATCCAACTTATAACTTACTTGTACTTTTAAGAAATCAACTATTTCTCGTGCTCAACTGTGGTTTACCGTCAACTCACCGACTTCAACTACTACTTGTATACACCTGAACCATACACAAATGCTTGATGAATTACGAGTATCCAACAATGTTCTGGAGATTCAGCGAAAATTTGGCATTTAGTGAATTCCGCCGGTCTGGATACGGCATTAGGGTAGTAGGAAAAAAGAGCACAGCTTTTAAGCTGCCAGTAGTCTGCGTTGAAATATATTTCATTTCTCTTTACTGAATTATCCAAGAATATAACTTCACTATTCAGAAGTGGGATGCAGAGTTATTATACTTTAAAGGAATAATCTCGAACCTGTGTTACTCACACCAATGTAAAATACTTTTTTGCAGCAAATAAATGCAGACAAAAAAAATTATTCCAATAAAAAATATTAGCATTTGAGCCAAACTTATATAGTCTTTCTTATCTAGTAAAAAGTTGTATTTGCCTGCTAACTTAATTTAATTGCAGAATGACAAGTGTAAAATTTTCTAAAAGAACAAATCTCAAAATCATAGGCCATTATCATTTTGTTCAGAAATAATATTTAATTTGATGAAAGTAATATTTAGTAAATATTATAAAATGAGCATTTTTGTTACAGGCCTATACACTTTACAAACATGCCAGTGCAAGTATTCGTCTTTATAAACCGTTGGTAGAATTCTACATAAAAACTAATTAAATGTCAGAGAATAATCCAGATGATCATTTCAAAATCGATTTCCTTATGTGCGATTTTTATATCATTATAATAAAATAAGTAACTTACGTACTTAACTCAAGTTTAGTCCAGACGAGACAACCCAAGCTCATATTCATCACCTTATTTTTGACTTACGTAAAAATAAATTTATGATGTAAAATGGTACTTAGAATGCACACATAATCGTAGTTTCGAAGCAGTCTTCTTGATCAATAGCAGCTTGATTTGAGGGTACCTACTCTTACAAAAAGTATTGTTGTTGATCGTGTTATTCATGTATCTTGTTGTTGGATTAGATTTCGTGTTGATCGAAAATTTATAAAACAGTTGTATACTGAGAATTCATGTCTTTTTTAGTTGCCATAACTAAATAGTCGAGGTAAAAAGTTCCACAATAATTCACTGGGTTCAGTTATCGTAAAATAACATTTAGTGTCATACAAATAACGCATAGAATCGATTGAACTAAAGTTTGGTAGCAGATTTACACTCGTCGCAGCGGAGGCGTATGGTCATCTGCTTGGGGCACTGCTACAACTCCGTGACGGCGTACAGGTCGCGCGTGTCGTGTTGTTGTTGTTGCTGCTGTTGCTGTTGTTGTTGGCGTTGCCGGCGTTGGTTGTTGTTGGGTTGGCGTCGAGGGCGTTGGAGGCTTCTGTGAATTGATGTTGAAAATGATCACTCGTTTATTATAGGCATTTTGGCAACGTCTCAAACTAGTCCATCTCAATTAAAAATACAACTAATTCTACGATGATGTCGCTTTCTTCCACAAGTATTTCTAAATGATATCATTATAAAATTAATTGTTGTGAAAACATTGTTTAAGTTAAAGATCGATGGTTCAGTTGCTCTCTTGCATTGCAAAGGATCATGTTTTTATATAAATAATAATAACATGCCTGTATTCGAGTGCTGCAGCGGAGAGCGGCTGCGGGTCGGTGCGTCGCTGCGGGCGCACGGTGGCGTACTTGTCGGGCGCGGCGTGCGGCGCGTGTGCGGAGTGCGGGGCGTGTGCGTGCGCGTGGGTGTTGGTTGCGTGCGCGTGCGCAGTGCGCGGCGCGTCGGGGGAGAACGTGGCGAGGGCGGGCGGCGGTGCGGGCGGGCGGGGGCGCGGCGCGCGCGGCCCGAATGACGCGTACTTGGGGTCGAACCGGTTCAGGGGCACTGTGCGATTTGCCTGACCTGCAGTTTGGTAATTAGGCGGACACAATAAATGTGGATTCAAACAAGTTTGAAGTTTCTGTAATAGTCTAAGAGGCAAGAAGAAAGATTGCTGATGTTTTCGTCACAAAGAAAATTTTTCAAAACTAGAAATTTATATATCATCATGTTATAAAACATTACTATAACAAATATACAGGCACTTTAATAATATTTTAAATTGATTAAGCGAGTTCACTGTTTGCACGTACCTGCAGCGTGTTCGGCCGCGCCGCCCGCCCGCTCTCAGTAGAAGTCGTTCCCCTCCAGCGTCTTGCACTGCTTGCTGAGCGTGGCGTACTTGCCGTTGTGCGGCGCGCGGCCCAGCGTGTGCGAGCCGCCCAGCGCGCCCAGCCCGCCCGCGCCGCCGCCCGCCGCGCGCCCCAGCGTGGCGCTGCCCGACATGCGCGACCTGCATGATACAACACGTCAGTAACTGATACACACACACAATACCTCGTCACACACATGGGTTACACTCACCGCGGGCGATCGCGCTCCCGCTCGCGGTCGGACAGGTCCATGAGCTGCACGGCAGCGCTGTAGGACGGCGGCTTGCCGTTGGGGAAGGGCGCGGGGCGCGGCAGCGTGCGCGAGCCCGCGCTGCCTGTCGACAGGAACGGCGCCTGCTCCTCGCCCGACACGCTGCGCCTGACACACACGTTCATCCAAAAATTATATACAGTCTTTAACAGCTCTAAGCATTATCATCATAGGATCATTTTAATGGCACATAAGGTACAGACAGTTTCTCTTAAAAATGCCTGCGCAGGCAGAAAAAGTATTTTTTTGTATTGTTTGTAAATTGACTTAATTTTATTTTATTTTATTATTTATCAGCAATTGTATTGATGTATAACTCACTTAGTATTGATGTAGATCCAAGCATGCGAGTCGACGAGCACGATGGCTGTGAACAGCAGACCCGCTACGATAGCCGCCAGCAGCTGCAGCGATAATGCCTGCAACACACCAACAAAGCTTGAATCAAAATATTTTTTAGTTTATACGGGTCCGCGGTTTCAGCCGCGTAGTTGCGTGTAAGAGTAACAAACATCCATACATACATATAAACTTTCGCCTTTATAACATTAGTAAGGATTTGAAATTTTATAATTGGAAAATCTAGTATGAAGACATTAGATTTCCGTTCCCTGTTATCGTTTACCTAATCGTGACGGTGAGTTCCCCGTGTTCCTTTTTTGTAGTCGTAGTGTACGGACCACGGGGAAAAATAATTCCCCGTGGTCCCTTCGAGAACATAATGCAAAATTCAAAATGTATTAAGTCGTAATATCAGGGGATAAAGTATGTAATTGCCGATTTGTACTAAAACATAAAAATTAGTTTTTTTTTAATTTAACATATTTATTTAATCAAAATAATTACCATTATTATCTATACATTGCTGCCATCTAATAGGAAGCTAATTTATGCCTTTGCGATAGAACTCTGGTGATCTAGATTCGACAAACTGTGTGAAAGCATTTTGCACTGCCTCCTGAGAAGAAAACTTTTTATCACGTAGAAAATCGTCCAAATCACGAAAAAAATGGTAGTCCGTTGGAGCAAGGTCTGACCTATATGGAGGGTGACGAATGGTTTCTAATTGCAATTCCTGTTGAGTTAAAACGATTTCTCGTGCTGTATGAGGTCTCGCGTTATCATGGAGCAATAATGGTGAGAATCGATTCAATATTGTTGGTAAAGTAACGTTAAACCATGCCGCTAATTCCTGGGTAGTTTGCCTCGGATCGGCTTCCAACATCTCTTTCAAATCATTGTTATTCACCTGTGTGGGCGGTCTTCCACGTGGTTCGTTCTTCAAATCGAAGTTTCCATCGCGAAAGCGTTTAAACCAAAATCGCACAGTGCGTTCATTAGCTGTCCTCTCTCCAAACGCAACATTAATATTGCGAGCTGTTTCTGCCGCGTTAGTTCCGCGTCGGAATTCGTATTCAAAAATCACACGAATTTTCGAAGTATCCATCTCTATTGTCTAAGCTGAATAAAAAAAACAACTGAAAGTTGAGAATCGAATGTTGCACATTTTTTAAAAGAAGAACTACACAGGTACCGTATGAAAAAAGTTTCACTTTAAAATCTTAAACCATGAAGGTACGGTCATCGAAAGGTCAATTCGAAGTACCTATTACAATAAAACGGCAATTTCATTCTTTAACCCCTATTATTACAATCAATTATTTTCATTCTATAAACATAAAAAGGACCACGGGATACAAAAGGGAAGGAAAACGGGTTATCTTATTTTTAGCGCAATTTTCAATATACAATAATATAACTTGAAAATTGTCATGCCTATAGAAAACTGTAAATTTTCTCGGAGCAGTCAAAATAAATAATATTGCACGTCTTTAATCATTTTTAATGTTTATTTAAGTGAACACGGTAAAACCGCACAAGAAGATAAAATACTTATACGGTATAAAAGTGTCCAACATATACAAAATGTATTGTTTTCCTTCCCGTTTGTTCCCTCTGTTCCCTTTCATGTTTATTGGATCAAAGAATCGATTAAAATATTACGACGTGATACATTTTGAATTTGGCAGTATTATGTTCTCGAAGGGGCCACGAGGACTCACCATCGAGACCATTACTAAAGCCCTGGAGCTCTACATTACGCACCTGCAGTCCCCCGTCACACGCGGCCCTCGCGGCGGCGACGAAGTAGGCCCGCGCCATGCGGCACTCCAGCGCTCCGCTGAGCGACACCAGCGCCCGCTCCGCCTCGCCCGTGCCCGCACCCAACGCACCCAGCGCGGGCTGGAGCCCTACAAACAAAAAGTCCAAAGTAATGTGTGTGGTGTCCATAAGATACTTAAATTCCTACATCAAACCAACCAAAGGGCCCGGGTCACCACATAACTCCATGGGACTATTCCTTCTACCCGCATGCAAATACAGTACGGCTAACGTCTAGCCATTTAAAAAATATCTATTATTTTAATTTGGTGACCTATATTAATCGTTTATTTACCGGGATCGTTGAAGAGTTGCGGCGCTCCGCGTGACAGCACGGCCAGCGCCTGCCGCACGGCCACCACCGCGCGCTGCGCGTTCCGCAGCTCCGCCGTCAACACGTTCTCGCGCGACACCTTGCACGACAGGTAGTAGTGCACCATCTGTTACAGTCAATGTTAGTTTAGTATCAAATAGTATTCTACTAGTATTGTAGTAGTTAGTAGAAGTCTTTATGACCACCGCGCCACTAGCTAGTAGACTAAAATGCACTCACGTCGACGGGCAGCCTGTGCGGTGCATGCAGCGCCAGCGCTCGCGCGGGATCCTGACAAGCATCGGCTGCCGCCACCGCTCCCGTCGCCAGCGCTGCGCCCACCGCCCAGCATGCCACCAGTGCACCCAGTGCGCACACCTACATTTGACAACCACATTTATTATTTTGACGAGAAATTTCGCATAACTAATCGTAAAGTAGCAAGTTGTAAATACTAACACATAGCAGCAGCAGCGCTCGTCGCGACCGTCTTGCGGCGGCTGCCAGCAGCGCGACGCAGATGGCGCCGCCGCAGCACCAGCCCACCATGCCGCCCGCCCAGCGCGCCGCCTCCCACACCCACAGACGCTGAAATAAAATATCAAAATATTTTTAAAGCTGAACGTAAATTCATTTTCAGTAGGCCAACGCATGTTAGCGTCCGAAAATGTATGTCTAGAAAACGATAAACCTCGCTTAATAGAGGTGAGATCGGATACAATAGATGAGTCGTACCGCCTGAAAAAATGCATGAATTAGTGATTGAATACCTTCATAAACGCGTCCAAGTTGAGCGCCGCCAGTGGCCTGCGCAGGTTGTCGGCGGCGGAGGCGGCCGCGCTGGCGTTGTTCCTCAGCGCGGACAGCGCGCGCAGCAGTGTGCCCAGCGCCGTCTGGTTGGCCACGGGCGCGTCCAGCGCGTCCGCCAGCCGAGCCAGCGGGGCGCGCGCTCTAGAACCCATGGCCTCTTCCAGAATACTTGACTACAACAAAAAATATAATTGTTTTAAACCCCCGATACAAAAGGATCGTAAAAATTTGAACGAAGGATCCTTGTCTCATTTGCCGCGGATTTTGTATCGTTTCGTTGTTGGCTTGTTGTTACTTGGCGGTGTGTCGCTAGTCACGGAAGATCAATATACTCATACCCAGAACAAGTCTCGTCACAAAAAAGTACGGTAGGTTTGGGCTATACAGTCTATGTCGTTGTAGTTAAAGAATTTAACTAATTTGGAGACTATCTGTTTTCATATAATTAAGCTGACTTTTCGAAAAAGGTCCTTATTGTCCTTAAGCTAGATTACTTTCCGGCCAAAAACTTGCAAAATACATGACAGAGTTGTTGTATTTACGCTAAAAATAGTCAGCTGCGATTCCGATAGTGACTTTAAATTTTAATGGGGAGCTAATTATTAAAAGTAAACTATAATTATTAACTTCCCATTAAAATTTTTTGATTAATAGATAACTCTTTACAAGTTTTGAACTGGGAAGATATTGGTCATTTAAATTTGCTCCTAGCTAGGGGATCATTAGTTGTGTACTATAAACATTGGATTGTATGCTAAAAAAATTATGACACGACAGTCATCTTATAAGCAACACTATTACTGATGTTGACAGGTCTACAGACACTGACCTGGTTCTTGACAGTGTTGACTAGTTGTGCGAGGCTGTTCCCCGCCTGGATGCTCTGCAGCATCGCATTGTGCAGGTCGTCATTACCAAACAGACCCACGCCGATCGCGGCGCATGATAACACCGCCAATATCATCAATGTTATCTGGAAATATTAAAAAAAGTTAAGATCAAAAATCAAAAACTAATTTCCCAAAAATACAAAAACACTATTGTGCAGTTTTAGTTGACTAGAACTAAACAACTAACTGTACCTTGACTAATTTAAGAACATTACGGTGACATAACTAGTGTTTACGAACTTATTTTACATGCCCGACCTCGAAGCCTCCTACAAAAAATGCCTAAGACCCTGTGATGGTTAGTCTTTCATTAAATTATAAAAGCTTTACCGTACAATACACAAATATAGAATTTAGGCCACAGTGGCTTTAAGATATAGCAATGTTCTAGAAGTTTCTATGAGGTCGAGAACCTCAAGTGTCTAAATATAAAAGAGATTTTTTTTAATTTTTTAAGGACAATTATATATATCATGACTCCTTCATGATCTATTAGTTAGCTTTATAGCAACCTTATGCTTCTTATCTTTAACTGTGTTTTTAAAAGGTAGCCACAAAGCTATAAAAATATGTCTGACAAAAGATAAATGCAGGCGGCCGCTTGTTGATGAATGAAGAAAATGCCTACCGCACATGATACTCCTACGAGTATACCATGATAGTCAATAAATGTAACCACCGCGAAAGTACCTTGAGTGCTGTGATACTCCTGGGCGGCCTCTGTTTCCTGTCACAGCATCTCGTGAGCAAATATATGAGCAGAACCGTCAGGGTCAGGATGAGCCACGCGCCGGGTATGGAGCCGAGGATCCCCAAGCTCTGTAACCAATAGCGAGTACGTAATTAAATATTTTCATTATATCACCCGTTTGTAAATATTGGCTATAACCGATTACCACTCATTACCAAGAATTAGGAAAGGTGTAATTCAGCTCACATTAAACATTGATAAAATTGATCTCAAAATTTGGGTGGTATGAGAATTGTTGGTAAAATTGATCTTCTTGGGGCCTCTGAAAAAGAACAAGAGAAGGGCCACCGTAACCCGAGGTTGCGAGATAACATACTGACCTACAGTTTCTTGTCACCCAAACTTGTCTAAATGTTTCGGTAGTACTGGGGCACATCCTAAACGCAGACCGAAGTCTCATGTCAAGATTCAGTAACACTATCCTCAGCGGCGTGTGCTCCTCGTCCTCACCTCTAGGTATATGGGCGAGTTGGGGGCGAAAGTGTCGTTGACGCGGTGCAGCATCACTTTGATGTGCGGCAGCGCGTGCAGCAGCCGCGCCAGCCGCAGCAGCGTGTACTCCTGGGCTGTGTGACGCTACTATAGCTCTCACTTCTATGTATATGGGCGAGTAGGGCGCGAAGGTGTCGTTGACGCGGTGCAGCGTCACGTTGATGTGCGGCAGCGCGTGCAGCAGCCGCGCCAGTCGCAGCGGCGTGTACTCCTGGGCTGTGTGGCGCTACTGTCGCTCTCACCTGTATTTATATGGGCAAGTTAAGCCCAAAGGTGTCGTTGACGCGGTGCAGCGTCACGTTGATGTGCAGCAGCGCGTGCAGCAGCCGCGCCAGCCGCAGCGGTGTGTACTCCTGGGCTGTGTGACGCTACTGTCGCTCTCACCTCTAGGTATATGGGCGAGTTGGGCGCGAAGGTGTCGTTGACGCGGTTCAGCGTCACGTTGATGTGCAGCAGCGCATGCAGCAGCCGCGCCAGCCGCAGCGGTGTGTACTCCTGGGCTGTGTGACGCTACTGTCGCTCTCACCTCTAGGTATATGGGCGAGTTGGGCGCGAAGGTATCGTTGACGCGGTGCAGCGTCACGTTGATGTGCGGCAGCGCGTGCAGCAGCCGCGCCAGCCGCGGCGGCGTGTACTCCTCCGCCGGGCCCGGCGCGCCCATGCTCGCCGCTCACAAGCCCTCCTGGACATCATAACCATAACCCCACATTAGCATAAAGTTTATTAAACTTATATCTCAGCGTAAAGCTTCGTGATCTTTCGTAAGCGGGAACCGAGATAGAATCCCAACATGGCCCTCTATCATTTATCGATGTTTCAATAATCTTGTTCTATCAATATTACTTGTTCTAACCCTGAAAATAAATATCGTTAGGAAACCTGCCCGCCATTTTTTTATACCTAATAGGTTGCACGCCGATGTTCAGCGCAACAGAGGTCATGGAAGTGGCAGCTTTATCATGTTAAATGCAAAGAAAGATATACCTAAATATGAAGATATTTAAATCGTTTGTAACAACAGCGACGCTCGCGTGACATTTTTACAGGTCTCGTATACATTTCACACATAAATTAAAAAAAAGGGAGAGGAAGAAAATTAAGAAGAATCAACTTACCGCTTAAAAAAATTCCACAGCTCACAACGCCATTTTTCGTGCGACCAAAGAGACACGCATTTACCGGGAACACATCTGTAATTGGAATATGTTACTTTGGATTTTTTTTTAATAATTATTTTTTCTTACGTTTTCGGCACGTTTCGGGATATTATACCTAACAAATTGTTTAAAATCGAATAAAGTAATCATGCCTTTCATCGTGCTCGTGTAAAAGATGCATGGTAGGGCCAGTATTGCATTTCTGCGGAATGCTATAAATTCTTGTTGTCTGTCTGTCTGTGCGTCTGTCCGCACTATTTATATGTTCCCCTACAACTTCCAAACGGCTTGGCCGATCCCCGATATGATGACATATTCTTATAGGAAAAAGTCTGAGGAGTGTTCTTACATACTTTTTTTTACCCGACTGCGTCAGAAAGAGGGAAATGTTTTATGTGTCTTCGCGGATAACTTCGTCATTTATGAACCGATTTTACTAATTATTTTATTGTTGGAAAAGGATAGCCCGCTAGAAGAACCTGATTCCCTGACTGGTGGGAAATATCTGGAACTTAGACCCACTATGCTGCTCCAGTGTAGGTTGGCGGGCTTAGGGTGATAATCGTTTTTTATGACTATTTTAATGGCCCACTAGAAGAATCTGTCTCCCTGACTTGTAGGAAATATGTGGAGTTTAAACCCACCAAGCTGCTCCAGTGTGAGTTGGTGGAATTAGGATAGTAATAGTTTTATGACTACATTAACGGCCCCCTAGAAAACCTGAGTATAATATTGGGTTCAAAATCGAGCGTAGCAGAAATACAGGAATGTGAACGGCTGGAAACCGTTCGCCGATCCAAGCTTATCTTAAGTTATATAAATATTACGTAACTTTATTTTATAAACAAAGTATGAAAACTATAATTCCAATTTTCCCAAAGTAAACCAGAAGAAACCCAGTTCACCACAGATAGCAAAATTTCGGAATTGGAATAAAATTAAATTTTATATGCCTCCATTAAAACCGGGCTATCTAAACTGCGCGTGTCCAATATGGCAGATATTAAAGTTTAAGCACCCCGCCCGAATGCGAGCTCGTAAAATATTCGCTATAACTTCACTATACTTCACGCCATACACTCCTGGCACGCTGGGTCGTAAACATTTTAGTGCAAGCTGCAAGTAGCGCACGCATGGTCAATAGTTTGAGCAACAAGCGTAAAATATCAAAAACAAATCTTTTAAATGATACATGCTAGGAGTTTTGTTTTGAAATATACGGTAGATATATTCGAGAATATAGATGGGTGCATATTTAATTTCTGAATGAGGGCTAAAATAGAACCCGAATTCGATGTATGATCGATCATAAAAAACACATCTTTTGACGAAAAGAGACACTGAACTAATATTACGTAAAAATAACCTGGATAAGTTCTCTATAACCAGCTCAAAGACCTTGGCCTGACTAGAACTGCAGTAAGCTCTATTCTAGAACGAGCGTCCAAAGCTGCTCTAGCAGGATCCTGCCAGATTTGACTGGGCAGTAAGAACAATTCGAGCAGAGAACCTGACGATCTCCGTGGCGCAGTGGTGTGCGCGGTGGATTTATGAGACGGAGGTCCTGGGTTCGATTCCCGGCGGGGCAGATTGAGATTTTTCTTAATTTGTGTTGGTCTGGCTGGTGGGAGGCTTTCGCCGAGGCTAGTTACCACCCTACCGACAAAGACGTATCGCCAAGCGATTTAGCGTTCCGGTACGATGTCGTGTAGAAACCGAAAGGGGTGTGGATTTTCGTCCCACTCCTAACAAGTTAGCCCGCTTCCATCTTAGACTGCATTAACACTTAACATCAGGTGTAATAGCAGTCAAGGGCCAACTTGTAGTCGATAAAAAAAAAAGAGAAGGCGAACGTTGTTTAATTACAAAGAGTACTCTTGAGCCTACATGCGTGTCGTAAGCCTCGGACTCTGTTCGGCGTTGTTCTCTCTGCCACACGATGTACCCGATGCACCCGCACGATGAATACACGGAATGCTAAGATATTCGTCTCTTAATAAAAGAAGTAAGAAGAAGAATTACTATCAAATAGATCAAAGAGAATATATTTTCGTTTCAAACTATTTAAATACGTCTGTGTAATTAACCTAAATTCAATAAAGCATCTGGTTTGTTATGATTAAAGTTTATTAGATCACAATAAGGAAAGACATTTTGATAGTTGCTATAAATTTGATCTAGATTCATATTTATATCCTCGATCTTATTAAACATCTAATAAACCTACCATCGTTTGCATCAAACTAAAATAAAAAAGTGTGTTCTTTAATAATTAAACTTTTTATCATACCTATCCATTCGCGAAGGACAGCAAAAACACACATTTTCTTTCGGAAACCAACCAAATAATAATTAATGTGTTAATAGTGGTTGAAAACCACTAGATTTACCTAATTATGATCGTCTTTGATAACTACCTGATGTGTTGCACCAGGTTCTATTAGCCCCTATTTGGCCCTAGTAGTTGTCATTGTTAAAGCATTAAAAACATCTTTAAAAATTTCATTACGAGTCGACGGCAGACGAAAGGAGTATATTGCCTTCTGCAAGGCTCCATTGCCCTCTCTTAGGCTTTTTGCTAACCCTCAAGCTTCTTCTTCTCAAGCTGGCAGAAGCTCTAATAGAGCCTCTCTCAGGCTGGATAGAGACCAGGCTCTATTCATAGTTACTGTTGAAGATGAGCAAGATAAAGAATAATCCTACGAAAACAGCTTCAACGTAATAAAATCAGATAAAACGATAAATTGTAACTTAATATCAAAGTCGCCTACGGAAATTAAATAAAAAACACAACGGATAACCTTACAAGGATAAGTAGGCAAAAATGTGAGAAGAGAGACGACATTCACGATTTGTTGTTTGTTGTGGGCAGTCAAACACGGCGCGCTATATTTAAGGCGGTGGATATGCGAGAGACATCACGTCGGTAGTCCGTATAAGGAATGAGGAGTATACAAGCAGCCGACACCGAGCCAAAACTGTGACTCAATACCAAACAAGTCCGACGAGTTTGTTCCCTAGACTTGGAAAGTACAACTTTTTGTAGTGGACACTATAAATCTAGAAAACTTGAACGATTACAATAATGAGTGAAATAGGTCGCTTTAAACAGATAACAGACAGTTACGCGCAAACTTTGTAACACTGAATATACTTTATACATTACAAGTTTTCATTTCATTACAAATAAAAGTTATTTTATTTATTGCGTATGGTAGAATAGCGCTTGGCTCCGATCCTGATGGTAAGCTAAGATGCAGCCTACCGTGGGACGCGCTTGCGTAGAATGTGTCTATTTACTCTTGACCTGAAGATACCCACATGGGACGCGGAAGGGCAAACCATAGCTAGAAGGGTATTCCATAATGTCGCAATTCGAATCACAACGGACGGAACGAGGAACCAAAACGTTTTGGACATGTCCGACTTGACGTTTCAAAAGTGCTCGTAAAACAGCATGTTTGTAACAAATTATTTTGAATTTTATAAGGGACTAGCAGTCGCCCGCGACTTCGTCCGCGTGAAAACCTCTTAGGTACCCTTTCCATTTTAAAGACAGATTTTCTTATAAAGTGTGCTCTTTCCCCGCTACCCCTCTCAATTCAATTTTTTTATAGTTTCCCGTGAAGCAATATCCTCCGTCCCGTCCCGTGTACTAAAAGATCTACATTTTTGTATGTAGTTACATTGCAAGCAATGTACGATATTACAGTACATTAACAATATACATATATTTATAACTCTTAACAAATGCATTAATTTCGACCAAATTTGATTACCATAAAAACGGTTCTAGTGAGTTAATCTTAAAAGATAGGACATATACTGTCGTGATCATTTTTTAGATCATTTCAAAAGGAATAATTCTTTCATACATATATTTTTGGTATCTTGAAAAGTTTTCGCACCGCACGCGACGGAAGCCCTCAAGGATGAATAATTTTCCCCGTTTTTTTCACATTGCAGCGTGATGTTATATAGCCTAAAGCCTTCCTCGATAAATGGTCTATTCAACACAAAAAGAATTTTTCAATTCGAACCAGTAGTTCCTGAGATTAGCGCGTTCAAGCAAACAAACAAACAAACAAACTCTTCAGCTTTATAATATTAGTATAGATGTCTATATTTGTAGCGGACCATTCAAATAAGTTTTAAAAAATAAACATGCAACATTTGACCTAAACAAACATACCAAGCTTGTAAAAGAAACAGAAATGCGGACTGTCTACTCGGATGTATATCGAGAGATAAGAGTGAATAAAGCAAATGTTTGTATTCGGTGATAAGAAGCCCGAAACCAATGTATCGAATAAAATACACTACCTACTCTCGATAGTAAAACGAAATATATTACATATGGCCGATGTTCCCACAGTGAACGCTCTTCGACGTCATCTCGAACACACGTGACGAGTATGTTTAGGTGAAGAGCCTGTGGTAGCCATACATTCGTCATTTTAGAAAAGCAGGAAATTAATCACTTCATATTTGGTATTTGGTATAGTTTAACTTTGGTAGGTAGCAGGATTCAAGAGTCCAGAACCAGTTTCTTTTTATTTTCTACGGAATATAATAAGAAATGATGACCTCAGTCGTCAGACAATTAGCATTATGGCAACCCTTGCTAGTACCGTAATTAATTAACCTTTACAATATATCTGCGCCTCTGTATTAATGAGGTATGTCCCTGGTCTAGTCATTTCTGCGTTCCTGCGTTTCTTGGGGACCGCTGTCACTGCCTAGTTTCGGCAGTTAATGTTTGATCTTTTACAATATTCTTCGAAGGATTACCACGATGCTAAGCAACTGGCGGCATGCCTCTTCATATTATGCCCAGGAAATTTTAGAAATATCTAGAAAAGTGTTGACTAGATTTTAGAAAAAAATCACTTTATACTTGGTCGGCTGAGGATGTGGAACCTATCTACCGGTCTCCTAAATCCCCCACTAGCAAAACACCATATTTGCCTTCTATACTTACCTACGAGAGAAACATAAGTTGACAAAGTTTCAGCTTATATAATGACAAATGTCTAGTCATCACAAGCTCTTAGTCAAGTATTTAATGCTCGATATCTTATGAATCGTTCACTTGTTATTATGAACTTATTAAGGCACGTTACGATTTCAATGGTCCAGACATTATTGAGCAAAAAGAAAGAACTTATTATGCATAAAGAGTACTGAGAAAATTACAAAGGCTACTCATTTTAAAGATATAATTTACGAGCCCAACTTAGATTGTACCGATGTAAATACTTGGAAAAGTTAAAATAACAGAAGTGTCCTTATTCTACACTGATATTTAAAAACATAAATGAACACAAGATCCTGTACTTTAGAACCATATTTAAACAAATCAATGACTGGGTGGCCGATTTTATCGACCTCTAGACAAAACTACCAATGCAAACAAGACACAGTGAAAATACATTTCAGTTTGTGAAATAGCAGCTTTATCATCATGGTCACAAACACTACAATCCTATCCTGAGCCGCCTTTGGTAAGCGGTTTCCTGCGACACGTTTAATATCGTCAGTCCACCTTATCGAGGGTCGACCAATACTGCGCTTTCTGGTGCGGGATTGCCATTGTAATCGCGGTGGACTTATAATCCAGGTCCTGGGCTCGATTTCTGGCTGGGCCGGTTGAAATGTTCCAAATTGTTCCAGGTCTAGCTGGTGGAAGGCTTCACCCGTATGGGTTCCAAATTCTGACAACAGTGACGTGAGTTTCAGCCATTTATAATGTATAAGAATTATTATTTAGTTAGAACGAAGCGATCCCAACGTGCGTCGTGCGCACACTAGTAAGGTCAATTTGTTAGTAAACTTGTTTAGAACAGTTAACAGGTCACGACTCACGATCCACCGCAGAGCGCAGACCGTTAGCTTACTCAGCGGTGACGTCACGGGGGGAGCGCCGGGAACTAAATTAATTTAGACATCAGACGATCCGACAGCGGCGTGAGAAAAATGTTCACGTGTATATTATCGAGCGCTTCTTTTTGAAATGCGGATTGATGGTTTCGAAATTGATGTGCTTTGTGAGGATAGTGACGATTAGCAAGATATCAGAGATTTATGCCTTTGGGCTTAGAGCATGTACAATGAAGTACATTTAACTGTCTTATAAAAAGAACTATGCAACAAACGGTTAAGTGAAAGCCTATAGCTCGATTCTTCGAAATTCTTCGTCATTATTAGAAGCCTATTTTTTTCTATTTTAATTCATCACAAGTTAGCCTTTGACTGCTATCACACACTGGACACTTTGTTAGGACTTAGGAGTATGATAATATCCTTACCCGTTAGGTTTCTATACGACATCATGTTGGAATGCTAAATAGTTTGGTGGTACGTCTTTTTCAGAAGTTTGGTAGATATAATATTCTATTGGCCATCGTAACAAAGCTCTGAAGGTAGATTGTTCGACTACGAAAGCCCGCTTTTAAGTAGACAGCTGTCGTACGTTTTGTCGGAGATAATCCCGCCGCAAAAAGTTTTACCGAAATGTCAGGGTAAATGGGTAAATAAATATATGCAAAAATTTTTGACAAAATGTACCAGTAATTCTCGCTCCATTTACGTTATCGGATACGTTCAGTTTTCGGCCATTTCGGAATATGCTGATCAGTTTGTTTCCAAATAATGATTTATGAGGGTAGGTTTTAAAAAATTTAATTATTCATCCTGATTTATGGATTGAAAAAAAAACGTTTTGATTTATAGCAACCAGTATTTACAAAACTGTTACCAAAATCTCGAAAAAATATTGTGACTTTCTAAAACAGAATGTTTAGGACTTCCGTTCGATGCTTCGATGCTTTTCTCTTTGCCTCATGATGGACCCGATACCCGCACGGTGAATCCATGGGATGTTAAGATAATTAGTTTCTTTAAACCACGATAACATCTAAATTATAGAATTATAACTAAAAATCTGAATGGGTCCATTTAAAATATGGACACATACCACATTATATATACGAATATGACGAATTCAATCTAGTGACTAAAATTTATTTTACAGGACCCAATAATAAATGAAACATGAAAAGCTTTGCGATTCGTTAGAGCTGATACATGTCGGTATCTTCAGTTCTTTATGTCGGTAACTTTGATTCTTCTGCGAATCTTTTCGTATCTAATTCTCACGCAGAAATACTCCCAACATAACTCACTTCACCTATTAAATGCACTTGATGCCTTATTTTACACCCATGCACATTATAAGACGCGCGTGGTTTCACGAGCGTAGTTCCGGTTCCCCCAAAAAAGTTGGGCTAAAAAGTAGCCTATGTATTAATCCAGGGTGTCAGCTAACTCCATACCAATTTTATTTAAATCGCTCTAGCTGGTTAGTTGTTAAAAAGTAACAAACATACACACGCATACACTTTCGCCTTTATTAATATGATAATTAAACGATAGCAAATTATCTTGTACTAAGCGTATACATTATTGAGAACAAAAAATCGCAACGTACTCGTAAGTACAAATTGAGACATCAGCGCGCCGGCAGCGGAGGAAGAACAGCACCCGATACGGATCGATGTCCGGATACGACGGAATATAGATAGCGACGGTCGCTTCCTCTGCTGATGGACGGATTTATGGGCGTACGTTCCCCACTGATAAGTTCTTTCCAGTTGCCTGTACTTAATAGATTTCACTCAATGTTTACTTGAAAGAATGGTAACATTTTATTTTCGCTGAAGATCCAGACTTCAGTAGATTTTTAAAGTGAAACTTTTCAAATTGCCCAAATGTTTTCGTCGCATGCGTCCGGCATTTCGATTGAAAGCTAAATACGATAAAATCAGATGATTCTAAGCTACATAACATCAGACAAAATAAATAGAATGAAAGAAAGAAAAATTGTTTATTCGCTGGGTGCGAAGTACTAGGTGGGGTAACAGAATAAATCGCAGCGCTCAGGGTCGTCAAAGGTAGAAATAATGTAAGCTCTGTCATCTTGCTCTTGTCAGATGGCATTTGTTATATCTGTCAATGGCAAAGCATTTCTTTTACTTTAATATTATGTAAATAAAATAAAGTTATTATTTTACTTTAATATTTTTTCACAATGTTAAGATTTAAATGTCAAAGCGACAGAGCCCACATAGTTGTGGACGCTAGTTGGCGCTGTTATCGTGCACAGAGCGAATATTCCAAAAAATTGTGCTACACAATACAAGAAACTTTGCATTGAATGCAACATAGTGACGCTTGGGTTAGTCAAGACTAAAACACCAACAAGTATCAAACACCACTTTCTTTCTTTCTTTTCGAAGCGTTTCCTTTCTTGTGTAGCACAACCCAAAAAAAGATATCAGCTCAGCAGATAGTTAAACTAAATGATTCAAGAAAAACACAGTAGGAGTTCCTTTGCTGTGTTTTTCTTGAATCGTTTAACTTAGAAATCATCACAGACATCATGCCAACCAAATATTGTACGGAATTTATTCAAGGTTCCTTTTGTTAGCAGCGCACATATGGTGAGTATATAATACTACGTGACAATCCAACATGATTAGCTACAGTAACTCATAAATATTGTAATGAACAATAATCATAGAAAATATGAAAACTTGAATCCAAAGTCGATGTGTACTTTTAACACATTAAAACTAAGCTAGAACTAAAATATACAGGAGAATTTAACAACGTGTTAAGTATCAACCCGTCAACCAGGAGGAAGTGGTAGATGCTATATGTCTAGAAAAAAAATGAACCTCCTAAGCAATATCTTGAGAAAAAAATAAATGATTTCGTTAAAATGTTCAAGGTGTCAACACTTTTGGTTATGTCAGTATGGAATATTTTTTATTTAAATTAATTATTTCATACACAGAATTCTGTTAAGATCGAAATACATTTCGAAACGAACATAAAATCCCGAAGCGAACTGATGTGGTGTTCGTTTCGTGTTTTTATACCATTTACCTAAAACATCGTATATCATACGACTATTATAAAATAAATGTTTGTGAGTGTGTTGTTTCTTACTTCTGCACAACTAAACGGCTGGAGCGATTTTAATAGACGTTACATTTCTGACTTCAACCCGCCCCAGAATATTATATGGTAGTCCATAGGAAGAACAGTAGCTCACGCGTTGTTTACTCCGACGGCGGTCATTAATTTTCAACATGGCTGCTCATTGTTATAGTCCATCAAAATATTAAATGGTTCTACGAAGCCGATGAGTGAACAATGGTTGACGATAGCATAATACGGTTTATATGATGCTTATCGACACGTAATATGACCGGCCTTATGCTATTGATCCTGATGCTATTATACATTTATTTGAACTCACTGGCACATTCATTTTTAGTCGGAATTTCCTGGGTTCGATGTCAGATTTTAAGAGTATTGTAGAGCTTCTCTCTCTAGCATAATACAATTAATCAGAAAAATAATTATTATAAAATCGGTGGTAGCGGTAACTCAAGATCAAATATTCTACGTGTTACGTGAGAATTGTGTTTTATTCACGTTTCTTACGACTTTGAAAGGATCAGTTGTATTAGTCATCGAATTATAACTTATAAGTTGAAAAACGAACTTTGTTGGATCGGAGTAACGCACTTAGCAATTAGATTTTCAAAATTGAAGAATGTCTGACTAGTGGGAGGCTTCGGCCGTTGCTAGTTACTACCCTACCGACAAAGACGTACTGCCAAGCGATTTAGTCGTAGCGTTCCGGTACAATGTCGTGTAGAAACCGAAAGGGGTGTGCATTTCACCCTATCAAGTTAGCTTGCTTCCATCTAAAGATTGCATCATTACTTATGCAGATGTGATTGCAGTCAAGAGCTAACTTGTAATTAATTCAAAAAAGCCTCTTTTACTCTCTATTATCAGCCTGTTTGGAAATCCTGTAAAACGCATTGGTGTTTTTGATTACAAAATCCAGTGAGTATCCTTAACAAAGTATATCAATGAGGGGTCCCTACTATTTCACACGAGCAACGTGCCGCCGCCCGGTGCATCGCTCCACATACAAACAATTTGTGTCTTGGTTTCAGCCCGAGGAAGTTTCCAATCAAATGGCAGGCGGAGGCAGCTGTCTAATTGAATAATCTACATACTAGATGGTGGATGTTCAATTATTCTAGAATGTCCAGTCCCCCACCGGTAAGAAATCTGACCTCGGAAGTGACGAATTTTTTAATACTAGCCGAAGTTCGACCGTCAACTTCGTATCAAATGAAACTTAGGGCCGGCACACATCCGGCAAGACGCAAATATAGGTATATTTACTTCACGTTTAAAATTTTTTTATACCTTTAATTGGAAAATACTGTAAGGTAAATTTAAGGCACCTAAAGGTACAGAATAATTGTAAGGGTAAAATTTAGTTAACTCTTATCATAAACACACCGGCATATTTAGTGGAACAAAAAAAAGGTTTGATATCAGTATCATATAATGTTGCTGGCTGGTTTATACGTCATTTAATTTAAAAAGAAATATTTTGAAATTAAGAAAACAACTGAACATCACATTTTATGCAATTGTTTTAATTTTATTCAAATACACCTTATCTGGAGCGAACTTCGAGTATTTCTTCCTTCTGAGTTTGATTTAAAATTTCATTGAAATACTGTTTTTTGTTAGTTTTTTTTTTAATCGCGTATCTTTCTGGAGTTGAGGACTAAATTATGCCTAACTTAGCCCCAACGGAGATTGCCAGGGCACTCGAAATGCGAAGAAATGGTCAAACCTACAGAGTGATATCCAGAGATCTTCGTCTACCAGTTTCAACGATCCATCGCATTATTAAACGGTTCAGGGAGACCGGTACTTATGTGAGAAGAGATATGATTAAATAAATTAAAGTAACTGAATGACGCATTTATTTTATACTTTTTAGTGGGTTTTGAAGTCGGTTAATTTTTTTTTATATTTGCTAATATCTTTGAAGATATGTATTTAAAATATATAGAGTAAAGAAAAAAAAAGGGCACAAATATTCTACATTAAATTTCCGTTCTAACAAATATATTTATAAATATATAGTTTAATACCATATGGGCTAAATAAGCTTCACAAAAAATAATTATTTTTAATCCACAATTTTAACTGTAAAAGCAGTTACTGTGAGTTATCCTTAGGAAATACCTAAGTATATGCTATCGTGGTATTGTTATATATTGATACGTTCTTTAATATTGTAGTACATTGTTTTGTTCTATCTTCAATAGTTTTCGCAGCGCAAAGCAAAGCAATTTTTTAAGTAATTCAAATTTAAGATGCGTAATTAATTTTGAAAATTTTTATAGCGTATGACACTCCACAATAAGGTAGCTTTCTATTAGTGAAATAATTTTGATAATTGGTTCAGTAAATCCAGTGATTACCCCATACAACGTCACAAACTCACAAAAGCTACCTCTTTATAACATCAGTATAGATTAAATTGACTTTTTGTAAGAGAGGGCCAAAAATTTGTTTTAAATAATATACTAGAGGAAGTTCTCGTTCCCTTATGTTATTCTGATGTATAAGCTTATTGTAAAGTATCATCAAAATCCATTCAGTGTTTTTGAATATTAACCAGCGGATGCCCGCGGTTTAATCCTATTTCTCCTTTCTGTGGGAATTTCGTGATAAAAAGTGGCCTATGTGTTATTATGATATGTACATAAGCTATATTATTGTGATGTTTCATCAAAATCCATTTGTTAGTTTTTGCGTGAAATAGTAACAAACATCCATACATACAGACTTTCGCTCCAAAATATTAGTAAAGATTTATTTAATGAAAGTATGTACCATTGCAAAGAGTAAAATACATATCAAATTTCGCCAACATTCGCATATCTAAAGCAGGACTTAATTAACATGCACAAAACATGAAATAATAACGTTCGCCAGCCATTTATATATTTATTTGTTTTTATAAAATGATATACATCCAATAGTATTAAAAACGATAACATAGCTGTGGGGAAATAAAATAATTTGACGTGCTACTTATTCATTAAAATGGACAAAAAAGGCGTGACATAAAAAAATGTTTGTATAGGTGCAAAAATTATACACGCAAATTGCACGAAGTACGCTACATCAAAGTAATTTACTAAAAGGCAAATAAAAGTAAGAAAAACTATGCAGAAACCCCTTTCTGTAAAGAGAAATTCGCACAAAAGATGTTAAGCGGCAAAACCCCATGTAAGAGTTTACAAGCTTGTAAGCTTGTAAACGTGTACATGGACTTTTTAATTAAATAGGTTCTAGCAAACATAATTATACTCGTAAATACTTATATATTGAGTTCGTACTGAAAATATACAGTGGCGTGTAAACGATCAAATATATAATTTATTTGACAAACTTGAAAGTTTATTTCAAATTTTAGTCGTCAGGCAATAAATTTTTGACGACCTCCGTGGCGCAGCGGTATGCGCGGTGGATTTATATGACGGAGGTCCTGGGTTCGATTCCCGGCGGGGCAGATTGAGATTTTTCTAAATTTGTCTTGGTCTGGCTGGTGGGAGGCTATTGCCGTGGCTAGTTACCACCCTACCGACAAAGACGTATCGCCAAACGATTTAGCGTTCCGGTACGATGTCGTGTAGAAACCGAAAGGGGTGTGGATTTTCGTCCCACTCCTAACAAGTTAGCCCGCTTTCATCTTAGACTGCATCATCACTTAACATCAGGTGTGATAGCAGTCAGGGGCAAATTTGAAGTCGATAAAAAAAAATATATTACTGATTGTATACATATAGTTAATTAAACGCTCTATGCAGTTTTGGATATTATATTTGACGAAATAAAAACGCCTGGTAAATAAAAATGGTATCCAAAGGTTACGATTTTTATTTACCTTTAGATACGATTGACTGTAAATCCACGATAAGATGTTTAGCAACGTTATTTATCACTACGACCGACCGAACCGACGGCTCAGTTTAAAATGCGTCTAAAAAGGCTACCTAACAGTTTCTATGGTCCTTGTCTTTAGTCTCTATTGATCCTTAAAGTCTAGTTGGTCTATGAGTGAGTAAAATATGCAACACCACCTACACCTAGTTTCCTCCAAAACGCTGCCCATGCTTTCTTTCAAACACGTCAAAACGAAGTATTGAAAACGAAGCTGCAATAGTGAAATATTTGACAACCACTTCAAATTTCGATAAAAATTTGATCGTCTACCGGCCGCTTAACAAAGCTACCTATTCATCAACAAAAAATAGTTTTATAGCTGCAAAAGGAAAGTCCGTGTTTCTAATTAAAATACAGAGCGATATTTCACGAGGGACTGTTAACATTAATAGCCTTCGGGTTTTCCTCGGCTGACGCATGCGCACTAACAAAACGAATACAAAAGATCTATGTGTCAGAATTAATGGTGTCAGTAACATTACACCGCTGCGTTCTTCCGGACATTTTTTGTTGACTTTCACCGAACATGATGGATCAAGGATTATGTGTATAGAAATATTCCTCTTCTAATAATAAATTACATTAAGAGATAATGTTCGCTGATCAAAATATCTGACAACTCAACATATTCTGACGTATAATACCTATCTATTAGGGTATTTTCACATCTGACTGTTAGAACAGACACATATTATAAAAACATGTAACCTTCCGCACTCAACTAGTGCGTCGAACGTATAGCGTCTATTCCGTTATGCAATGCATTGTCGGTCGACGTAACATCAGCAACCATATTTACGGCCTCCGTGGCGCAGCGGTATGCGAGGTGAATTTATAACACGGAGGTCCTGGGTCGAATTCCCAGCTGGACTGCTTAAGATTTTCACAATCGGTCTATTTATGACTAATGAGAGGCTTCGGTCGGGACTAGTGTCCAACCGCCCTAGCGGTAAAGATGTACCACCAAAGCGTTCCGGTACGATGTCGTATAGAAACCGAAAGGGGTGTGGATTGTATCCTACTTCATAGGTTAGCATGTTTCCATCGAAGATTACATTATCACTTACCATTATTGTCAGGGGCTCATGTGTTGTAAATATAATAAACTATGATTGTGTATTTTGATTGACGCATGAATTTATTTTGTCATACTACTACATATAAAGGCGAAAGTTTGTGTGAACGTGAATATGTACGTTTGTTTTTTCACGCTAAAACTTCTAAATGGATTTTGATGAAACTTCACAATAATATAGCGTATATATCAGAATAACACATGGGCCACATTTTATCCCAAAATTACCACGGGAACGAACATTACGCGGGTGAAACCGCGGGAGTCCTCTAGTAATCATAATAATTATGTTGAGTCGAGAGATTATTGTTCCTATAGTTATCACAATGATTTTAAGCGCAAGCGTCCTCTAGTTGTGCATTAACTTGATTGTACATAACTTGGTTATATCTCTATCATAAACCGCACACCGTTCGATTTATAAACTAAGCTCTGCTATTAAATCAGTTACAGTTTGACATACTCATTATAAGTTTAGTTGAGAACGTGCGCCATCGACACGCGTGCGGTTAACATATGTGTTTACATTGAATATGTCAACAAGGAATTAATTTCAAAAGTAAATTGTCTGAATTCATCGAAATAATTTAGAAGATTTTCATTCGTTTTATATCGTCATCGTCGTCTCAACCGATGATGCGTTGGTGCGTCGAACGATCAGCGTCTGTGCCGTTTTTGTGAACACATTGTTGGTCGATGTAACATCGGCAACTTCGCGACGTGTCTTTGATTAATTCGTATGTGTTCAGGACTTTGTAGATGCAGAACGCAGAAACTGACTAGACGCTTAATTTGACTAGTTTCATTTGGCCAAAAAAACCCTTGATACGCTTGAGACATCTTGTCACGTGTGATAAATTTCCTATGATACAGTGGCGGCGGGGCAGCTACAAATAGTCTGAAACCTTTAATTTAAACGGGCGATTGCTTCTAGCATGCAGGACATTACATTACAAGAATACACAGTATTTTTTATGGTAGTAGATTCAGCACTGGCTACTGCACTAACAAAAAAAAACTGTATTTTGCGTTCCCTTACGAACTATTGACGGTTTGCCTACTCCTTCCAAGATAGGGCTATAAGGATACTAACTTACTTAACCTACACACGTCTTTTTAATATTTGAAAAACGGAAATCCTTCTGGACACCTCTCGCAGCATAAATGTTATCACATAACATTAAATGGGACCAGAGTAAAGAGTCAACTTGTCAATACATAAAAATAGTCTCCAAACCTGTCCTGCCCCGAACCCAATACGAATCGTACTATTAATACTATTTTATCATTACTATGGGCACATGGTAGCCCGGTGAATGGACCACGTGGGGTGCGGGCGCGGTCGTTCGATACAGCGGAGGCTGCGCGCTGAGCTAACGCCCGGAACCCTCGCACGCCAGCCAATCTAGTCCCGCCGATCCCCCCTCGCCCGTTTCAATCACAGAACAATGGAGGGGATGTATCACGTCGGGCGAGGGTCTCGATCGCTGGTGACTAACTCTGTGCCAATTACGCAAGAGCTATCCCACTATAAGAGTACTATGTTAGTGTACGAGATCTAAATTTGATAGGGAACTAAATCTCGGTCAAAAATACCCGCAGTACTATTTGAAAGTTATTATTATTATTCGTTGGAATGCAAACGAAAAAAAAAACAAAAAGTATGCCTTTCAAGTAGCCGCATTGAAATCGGTTCTTACCTGTAAACTGCCAGCTTGATGACGCAACAGATTTATTTATTACTTCAGTATTCCGCAGATATAAAGTCCTTTTTCACATTTTTTAACATTTATGTAGTTTCCGATATTAAAAAATATTTAAAAAAGTGTGCGTAGCGAAACGCCCATTAGAAGTGATAATTTAAATACGGCTAGCGCTGTGGATTAAGAGTTAGAGAAGAGGAGCCTGGCTACCGCTGCCGTAAGCGTAAGAAAAAGGAAGCCATACAGACTGGCGCCGTATAGTACTTACGTAACGAAGCAATTTACCTTACCCTAAGAAGCCTATCACTTCAAATAATGTTGTTCTATGGAGGCTTAGTTATTACAATGAAAAGTACATTGCAATAATGTAGTAGAGTAACTTCCCATCAAACCACTATAAATAATTTCTCCAAAGGACTCCAGAAAGGGCGTAGTAGGTATAGTCAATTGTAAGCCAACGTTGTCACTGGCACACACCAGTTACACATAAGGGCTCTGAATGCTAAGCAAATACACAAATGGATTAACTACTTATTTGCTTAAGCTCTACACTTGCTAACCCTTCGCCGGAGGTCGTTGACCCGCCGCGAGGTTTTTCTATGTTTACTATAAAGCCGCAAGGCAGCGCGAAGGTAACGTTTGCCCCTTGGGTTATTGACATTCATTTGTATGAAATGCCTATTTCTAGCTGGCCTACCTACGTACTTATGAAATATGGTTTCGATTTGACTCTAGAAAAAAATTAACTAAGATCACTTAAACTAATTGTTTAGTGTTCATATATACCAACGATATTGGATGAAACGAGAGAAATATGCATGGATTGTGGCAAGTGAAAGGACGTGTTCTCTACATTTTTGGGAATGCTAACTATTTATGCATGTACGTAGAATAAATAACAAGTGTTTTGTGTCAATGAGTAAGGGAATAATCACTTCGTTAATCGTTATATTCAGATCGATACGATTATGTCCTCTTATTAATACTTTTAAAGGAATTTTAAAAGCTTAATCAGAGTCGAAGAAGCTGAGAAAGTATGCAAGGACCGTGACAATTCGAAGGATGTAACATCTGCCTACCTCTACGGGAATGAGCCGTGATGTTAATTATGTACGAGTATATTACATGAAATGATGCAACGCTCATCATCATCATCGTCATTACCAACCTATTAAAGGCCCACTACAGGGCCAGGCGTCCCTCCTTATAGGAGAGGGGATAATGCTCTTCATCTTCATCAAATTAAGCTAATCTATCGGCCTAAAGTCCTCTATATGATAGGAGAGTAAATATGGAGTATTCAACCTACCACGCTGCTCCAATGCGAATTGACGGGCTTGGGTAATAAAGTTTGATTTTGTAAGGATCACTACCAGATGTCGATGATAATGATGGAACCGGCTGCTCAATGTACTCGCTGTGGCATGAGAATGGAACGTACTATACTTACTCGTACTGAGAAGTTTATGAAAGAGAGAAGGTTTTCCTTTCTCTTTAAATACTTCATAGCCGAACTCAAAACCTTGTGATCTGGAGCCATATAGTCTAACCCTCAACGTGCAGGAACTTTAAATATTATAAGCAACATTACTCAATTAAGTTAAACAATGCGCGGGGCAGAGGGTAGCCAACAAACTGAATCGCGAGCCAAATCAATTTCACGCTTGACCACATTACAGTTGGGCCTGAAATTAACGCGCGCAAAATTGAAGGCAAAAGGCAGAATCTGCGCCATGTTTCATTGTAATTGTGTAAACGGTGGTATTGGGTGAAGGATGATCAATAGAATCGAATTTTGCGTTAGGCCAAACAGTATTATACAATACTAGAATACGCCCGCGGTTTCACCCGCGTAGTTGTCGATCCCGAGAGAATTTCGGGATAAAATGTGGCCTAAGTGTTAGTCTGATATGCAAGCTATATTATTGTGAAGTTTCGTCCAAATCCATTCTGTAGTCTTTGCGTGAAAGAGTAACAAACATACACAACTCACAAACTTTCGCCTTCATAATAGTAGTCTGATTACAGTAATATATAAGCTCGGGTTGAAGAACAGCTTCCAGCCGATCACACTCCTGCATTTCTGCTACGACCGATATTGAACCCAATGTTACACTTTACTTGGATTTTTCTTCTGGAAATTTGAACCAGAAGTGCATATTCTAAATAATTCTATAGAAACTTTTTCGTTTCAACAATACCATCAAAAATATGCATTGTCAGCGTGTTTTTCGTAATTTTCAGCCACTTCCTACTAGCTAAGAACACTCCTCAGATTTTTCCTATAAGGATATGTCATCAATCGGCCAAGCCGTTTGGGAGTTCGGTCAGACAGACAGACAACAAGAATTTAAAGCATTCCGCAGAAATTCAACAACAGAGACTCAACCAGTGCGCGAAATTGAGGATATTCTGTAAAGACATATATAGTGCGAAGGTAAACCACAAATTGAAGTCATGAGCAATCTCAATTTTGCTATTTATGCTTTTGCAAGCTTTTTATTAATATTTTAGATTTTTAATTACTTAAATTTTTAAAGACATATTCGAAAGTAAGTCCCATCAAAATCATTTCATATCAACTATTGAAAAGACGAGAACATATGATTCGCATGTCAAAAATTTATCAGATCACATTTGGCCACGCGTGGCCAAGCTTCTAACTCTATATGGCCAACTCTACAAGGCCAAAACTTCACAAACTCTACACCAAAGTGATAACATGTGACTTATATTGGTTTGGCGCTTTTGTACTGTGTACAGTCTATATTTACGAGTACACATTATATAAATGATCCGTTGATCCCTTCCAGTGGCCGTTCGCTTTGATCTATTAATAATAAGAGAATTTTTCTTTGATATATCACTATCGATACAGTGGCCCGGGCTGCGGCTCGTATCATCATCATTAATCACTATAGAACGGTATTATTTCTACGATCTTTCTAAACTAACGGTTACATGATGGGTATCATAAGGAATTGATCCTTCAGTATTTAACGTATAAATAGAAGTTTAAATAATGTTAAATTATTGACATCTATTATTATATTTTTATATGTAGACCAGTAGGTCGATTTTTGAAAAAATAAACGTTACTTTTCACGCCGATGCACCACGGTTGCAAAGCGGATGTAACACAAATCGGTATTCTGCAATAATATTTTGCCATATATAATAGTCGACAAGATCGACATGCAGTACGACGACTCTTGAAACAAAATTAAATTAATTAAATAAACATTTGCTTCTGCTTTGCTAACGCTTCTTTAGCTCACATAAATGATAATATGCGAAGAATAGAATAACTGAGGAATAAAAATCTAATGTCAAAAAAAGCTTAGAAACAATAATAATCACAAAAGTTCTTACAATATTAACATAATTATAGAGATATTTACTAACACAGATAAATACTGTCGAGGACAAAATAGCGAGAGACAAGTAACAATCCCATATCTTAGAGGATATTCTCGCGAAGAACAAAACGAATAAAACCAAATAACATCGAAAATAAACGTATAAAATAAAGACACCCAAGAGCAGAAGTCCGAGAAATACGACAGTTGTATCCCTAAAAGCGCAAAGCACTTTCTCCCAACAACTGAACGCGTTCAAGAGCGAGACGCCAATAAACCCACTTGTTTATTACATTGTTGCCGTATTACAATGAGCTGTGATGGCGCAAGTGAAGGACTGAGTGGCTCCTCAAACAACAACTGAGAGCTTCTAAAACTTTCATGACTTTAAGACTTAGTTAAGTTTTAGGATTGAATTAAATGATGTAGGTGGCTTTCAGGTATATCATAAAACCTTGATGTATTTGTGATGTAAAAGTTAGTAGCCTATATTAACTTTGACGGACTCCGTAGCGCAATGGTATGGGCAGTGGATTTATAAGACGGAGGTCGCGGATTCGATTCCCGGCAGGGCTGATTAAGATTTTCTTCGGTCTAGGCCTGGCCGATTAAGCGTAGAAGTAACTTATAAGGTCATTAAGTTTATAGCCTATTTTAAATAGGCTACTCTAACAACAATGCTTTACTTTCTTAGTTAACTGACCTTTCTTGGTGTACCTAGCTATCCCGTTTTTACTAATTAACTCTTTCGCCTTTTTCTTCTGTAACTTAAAAGGTCATTACTCACTCGAGTGATTTTTCAAATCGATCAATCAATTTATAACGAATCACAGCTGAAGTACCTAATTACCTATGACTAATTAAGCTTAACGCTGCATATAAAACGAACTGATTTTCCATGATTAAGGCCTCCTGCTTGGAAACATGCGTAAAGAACCACCTTCACAAACTAAAAGTAAATAAAAAATCGTTTACATGCGTGATGCCCGTTACCGTAGGAATATCTGGATAAAAAGCTTTAGTATAATCCAGGGCATCACCTATCTCCATTCCAAATGTCGGCCAAAACGGGGCAACAGTTGCGACTTACAGACACACAAACTTTCGCTATTATAATATCTGTGATGAACTGGGTCGCGGCAAGAAATCAACTAATTAACACATACCTAGCTATCAGCTTGTAACTTGAACCCAACTGCACTAAGGCACTATACAATGCTTCGACGTATGTGAATGTCGTAAATCTGTAACTTTAAGAGCAGAGCACTCGTTTCTGTCGTATGGCACACTGGTAAACAGATCTGAATCCAAAAGGATAGTGGTTACATGTATGTAAACGAACTCCTGCCTAGTAGTCTTGAGTTATTTGTATATTAAAGCTTAAGTTCAATAGCTCTACGGATGTGCTGGAAGACGTACAAGTTCTGACTTCAAACTCCACGCGCTTGACTAGTTTCTACTTCTTTTATTTAACACAATATAACGAAGGTGTAGTCGAACTCTATCTCATAAGGAACTCGCGTATGATCCTTGTACTATTCTCGTACCCTAAGGTTAAGACCTTCGCTTACTTGGAGGAAAATATTGATCAATTAAAAAAGAAATGGCAGATTTTTTGAATCGTTGTTTAAAAAAACAACTTTTTTTATTAAGCCTATTAAATATAATAATGCTCCTAGGAAACTTATCAAACGTACGAGTATATATTGACACAGATATTGTCTTATGAAACGATCAAAAATAATTCAACTCAGAATTGGACATGAGCCAGAACTCAAAATGTTCTTTTTCTCTTAGAGAATTTCTTTAAAGACAAATTCGGAATACAAATCATAAAACCAACGCACCCTGGAAATGTTACGATTTCAAAATCAGTAATTCTTCTTAAATAACAGATATTTCCGTTAATGAATATATGTAATGCAATAATATAAGTTTAGTAACACTAAGAACTTAAAACCAAAACTAGGACCTAGAAACTCAGAGCTATAATATAATAATATTCCGCTGGTCTCAAAATGTCTTATCAATTTATCAAAAAAAAAAAAAGCTTAAAACATATCTCTTTTATAATATCTTAAGTCCGCTGTAACACGTCGAGTCACTCGATCATAAAAGAATCACCTCGTATATTGTTCAGGGTTCCTTTACCCAAAAAGGCGAGAGAAAATATTTTATCTCGGCGTCCTATTTTCAGACAGGATAAACTGAAATCCTGTGCGAAGGACCAGTAATAATGGACCGAGATTGAAGTCGTTGTGCCCGCGGACTTATTTACGACTTCTATATATCTACTCAAAATGAAAAAATTGAACGTTCATCTCTTGACGTCTATACGTAATTGAATACGGCGAATCCTGCTGTTTGCAAATCAAGATATTTTCAAAATCATTCCTTGTGAGTGAACTGATTCGCTGGAAAAATACTGATATATTCGCTAATGATGATGAAAATCGAAAGCTGTGTTCGCGCTTAGGAACCGAGCACGAACCAAGCACAAGCCGAACATGTGAACTGACCTAAGAGCCTCGAACGAGCACGCTTCGAGCGTTCTACTCATGCTCGGCTGTGCTCCGCCTCTCTCCTTGCCTGTCTCTACGAGCGAGAGAATCGTGGCGAAATTACTATAGCTATGACCCCGTCTCCACACGACGATGCGCGTTTGGCAATTTGCTAGTGTAACGTCGTCGTATCGCCGCGGTATCGTCGCTACTCGCAGTCAAACTCATCGTAGGAAATGCGGCGATTCCTTTTTAAGTGACGATATGCTAACAGAATGATCGCTCATTCGTGGAGATTACCCGACGATAGAAGCACACACTCGTCGCGATTCTCTCGCTCGTGGAGACAGTGCCTAAGCGTTGACGACGACAGAATAAAATCAAATTCAAGTTCTTTATTAACCTTAAAAACATATACCTACATAAAATATGTTGAACCAGCACTTGAGTTAAATGATGAGATTTTGTGTTACAGTTGTTCCACCATGTCGGACTGTTATTAACCAATACCCAAATTGGTATACCCACACAATACAAGTGAAAACAAGATACAGGAGATAGCATATGCTAGGATAATGATAACAAAGATGATGTAGATGATAATCATTATGAAAATCTAAAATCGGACTAATACCACTCCATGTCATCAGACATTACCAAAATTGGTATAACCGAAAATAGGACACGGATATACTGTGTTCAAACGTTTGCATTCAAAATGAGGTGATGTTAGTGAACTGCGTATGCACAAAGCATTGAATAAAGTATACTACTCGTACTTTGAATCAAAAGGCATTGTTATATAGTCGCTGAATTTTCAATAACTGGCTTTCACAAGAGAGAGTAAGCAAAGGTAAGGAAATAACAATGTAACTTTATTTCAATCTTGATATGACATCATACTACCATTATAAAGGCCAAAGTTTGTGTGTGTGTACCTATATTTGTTACTTCTTAACGACTAAACGGCTGAAGAGAGGGGATATGTAGCGTACACCCACCACGCTACTCCAAAGCATGTTTAGAGTGATAATGTAATTAGAGTGGTAATAATCGACGACCTCCGTGGCACAGTGGTATGCGCGGTGGATTTATAAGACGGAGGTCCTGGGTTCGATTCCCGGCGGGGCAGATGGATATTTTTCTTAATTTGTCTAGGTCTGGCTGGTGGGAGGCTTTCGCCGTGGCTAGTTACCACCCTACCGACATTGACGTATCGCCAAGCGATGTCGTGTAGAAAACAAAAGGGGTGTGATAGCAGTCAAGGGCTAACTTGTAGTCGATAAAAAAAAATGTTTCATTTATTAACTATCTATTAATGATATTGACCGGGACCGACGGCTTAACGTGTTTTCCGAGGCACAGGGGTGTAACACCATCAACTTCCCGACTCCTGGTTTGGAATGTACTGAAAATTTCATAGAAGTGTGAAAATCTCTGAATTATTCCGTGACTCGACCAAGGATTCGAACCCCACTAGCTAGGCTAACCACAAGACTAACGAGGCAGTATATCGTATACAATATCACATTTATGCAGAAAAGGTTAAAAATCGTAGACCGCTACTTCACATTAGGACGGCAGCAAATGTGTAACATTAATTCAAATAAAAAGAGGCTCTATCTTTGTGCCATAAGTCATAATTTCGAAATTCCGTGGCTTAGGTAAATAAGGTGCACACATTATAAGTAGGCCTAAAACCACATACGCTCGGAGTAAAACATAAAACTTGAGTACACGCCATTAAGCTTTAAAATCTCAAAAGTTCCCCGTTTCCATTTTGCGGCACGTAATGCTCTATTCATGTTTGTCCGTTGAGTTCCAGGTTTGATTTAAAAGCGTACAATGTTTATAAATTGTAAGTTGTATTAAAATGTAGGTCGTTATAGTAACAACTCTTAGTTAGTTATATTTAAACTAAGATAAAAGTAGTAAGCTTTTAAGTATTTAATAAGCAGATATTCTGCAAAAACATATGCATCTTGCACTGTAAAGTTAAACCCGTGATCAGAACTCATGAAGAACATATATTTACTCTAAAGACCTAAGGATCCTTATTCTAGATGCGCCTACGTAGCACTCACCAACTCTATCATAGGGTATAGTGTTCTATGATACCTTTAACGACCTCCGTGGCGCAGTGGTATGCGCGGTGGATTTATAAGACGGAGGTCCTGGGTTTCATTCCCGGCGGGGCAGATTGAGGTTTTTCTTAATTTGCCTTGGTCTGGCTGGTGGAAGGCTTTCGCCGTGGCTAGTTACCACCCTACCGACAAAGACGTACCGCCAAGCGATTTAGCGTTCCGGTACGATGTCGTGTAGAAACTGAAAGGGGTGTGGATTTTCGTCCCACTCCTAACAAGTTAGCCCGCTTCCATCTTAGACTGCATCATCACTTAACATCAAGTGTGATAGCAGTCAAGGACCAACTTGTATTCTATAAAAAAAAAACCTTGTATCGAGTACAATAGAGACCCTACACCTTAGTCAAAAAGTATGGCTTTAGCATGAATGTCTATAAACTTTCAAGCAATCCTCGCAGTGTACTCGTATGTAATAATAGAAACGATTAACTTAGCATTCCGTGGATACACCGTGCGAGTGCCGGGTTCATCGTGTGACAGGGAGGAAATCGCCGAACAGAGTCCCAGACTTGCGGCGACTTAGCTAACACCTACTCCGAATTGAGCTTATTTTACCATATTATCAAAAGAACACATAATAAAAATCAGGAGTTTATGTCGACAAAACTACATCCTACAAAAAAAACGCTTATCTAAACGGCGATTTCTCAAATGTTCCTGCAAAGTTTTAAGCGCAAAGATTTTTATCTCCTCAAATTCACCTTAATATATTTTTCTTGCGATACAATCTCGATCGTCTCAGCAGGGTGTCGCATGTGCTTTGGGAAGCTCAAACTTTTGGGGGAATATTACGAGGTAGGAATATTTTATATTTTGTGAATCAAATAGGCGTTCCGTGTTAGCAATATTTAATTAGCATTGTAGCTCTTGAACGGATAAAATTTCGCTTTCTTATTTTCTTTTTAAAGGTTACTTGATATTTCCTTATCTGTGTGTTAGTTTTAGTCATTTGAAAATCATTTCAATCAAGAGTTTTTGTAATAAGTGAAGATTTATAGGCAACTATAACGGGAGTAATTTGTGACAAGAGTGGGTCAATCGACTAGTTTTTGACAGATCGCAATACATTGACATATCCTTAAGGGTCGTGGTAGGTACACTTGAAAACATTTGCATTTACTAAACACGGAAGCGATGGGTCGATCTCGTGATTGCAATGTCACTTGATCGACGTATTTGAGGCGCGGACTAATTATAATGTTACCAAATCAGGAATGTCAGGTTAAATACAGGTAATTTACCGACTTTTTGATACCTTTCTCTACATGATAGTGTCATTAATCGCTAACAATTCTAAACTGATTGCGACATTAAGCCGCGATACGAAATCATGTTTTGACATTAAGACCCCTATACCACTGGCTTTATGCGAGCGTTAGCGTTTTTTCAACGTCTGCGCAGCGACAACGTCGCATTGACGCGACGTCAACATGACGTCCGTTAAGGATTGATACAAAAACTTGACGATTAACCGGCAGGAAACCTTATCCTATTGTGTTCTTATTAGCTTAACTAAATATCATTAAAACTATTTTCGTTTTATTTTCTGTAGACAATGTTACGAATTGAAAATACACCGAGCTACTAGTTTATGTTAAGGATGCCATTGTAAAACAAATTGTACGTCACAATGGTAAGTGAGCCACCTGGTACAGATGGTAATCAGTAAAGCAAAGCTTGTGGTTACAAGCAACACTAAAGCTTATCTGATAAGAGTTGCTATTCCGCGTGCGTGGGACGATGCGATATTATCTCTGTACACAAACGCACCGCCAGCAACGTGACGCGTACGTGACGACCGGACATCGGAATCCAAAACGCGTGTAAAGCCCTAAATGGGAGCGTCTTGTTAATTTAAATCATACGTCACTATGACCTTTATTGTGACTTAAAAATCACCCTGCGCTTTTAAACAGACTCAAAATATTTTATTTTTAATACCATTCTCTTTAATACCAATAGTTTCGTAAAGTAAAGGCTCTGTTAGAATACTTATAAATTTAAAACAAGTCTTCTCTAATAAGTAATAGGAGGTACTCCCATAGCAACTAAACCAGATGTCATGTTCAGAAACGGAAACAGCTGTACATTCTATTTATAACCCGACTAGCAGATGCCCGTGGCATTACTCAATATGTGTATGACCATATTTTAACAAAGTTGACATAGGTACTCAAGTAACGAACTTCTACAAGAACAAGTACTATTATAATTATTTCATTAACCAAATCTGTTAATAGACTTATAACAATAGGCCCACTCCTTTCTGTGGAATTACTTGTAGGTTGTTAGTGTGAAGAAGGTAGAATTTAAACACCTTCAAAGCAACACAAAACATTTTCCACTCGTAGGTAAGCAGTAAGGTAGGCCCTTTCTACACCTCATCAGACATGATTGTAGTCAAACGCCAGTCCAATAATGCCGAGGACAAACATGTATAGCCTAATAACTACGCCACATATTTACAGAAAAATACATCAGACTACAAGCAATTTCACACTAAAGCTCTATAAAATGTTGTTGGCAATAGTTGCCCACTTAACACCAGATGAACCATCTGTTTTTTTTTTGTTATTTATTAGTTTACTACAAATAACAAATTAACCCTTGCCAGCTCTGACACATAGTGGAAAATGCCATCTAAAATAGAAGTGTGCAAACTTTTTGTAGGATAAATTCTACACCCCTCATCAGTTACTACACGCCATAGTACCAGGCACTAATTCACTAGGCGGTACCACGTTGATGTTAGCAAACTTGCTTGCGGCTTGTTCCGGAGGTCCCAAGATCGATTCCGGCAGGGCCGATTAAGATTTTCTTATTGGTCCAGATCTGGCTGGTGAGAGGATTTTGCCGTGGCTAGTTACCGACAAAGGCGCACCGCAATGAAAAGCAATTTAGCGGAAATAGTAGCGGTCTGACATAATATTAGGAGTAGGATGAAATCCCTTTCTGTTTGCACGACATCGTACCGGGATGCTAAATCGCTTGGCGATACAAACTACCTGCAGCTTGTTCCGCAAACTATAAAAAAAAGTATGCAAGTTTTATAATACAGCGTACCTCGGAGTAATGGATCAATAACCTATATATTTTTTAAACAAAGGTCGCAGGTTCCCCGCCGATGCAGAGTTGTTGACTCACCTATGACTCACTCGCGCTAAAGCCTTTACCGCGAAGCGTTCGCTCAATTGTGTGTCGCGTTCGCGTACCTTTCACAGATAACAAATTACCCTATATTTACATTGTAAAAGTATTTCTGTGTCACTATTAACGAGACTTCGTTTCGCATGAACTAAATATTACCTACATAGTTATCTAATATATAAAATTTCCGTGTCACAATGTTAGTTACCGTATTCCTCCGATACGGCTTTACCGATTTTACCAAATTTTCTATGCGTTCAGCAGGTCTGAGAATCGGCTACTATCTAATTTTCATCTAAATTTTTTTTTAATTTTTAATGCAAAACAACGTTTGCCGGGTCAACTATTAGTTATATATAATTACTCGTACACACATAACATCACGCCTCATTACCATAGAAGTAAGCAGAGACTACATCCTTCCAATTGCAACAGCCCTTGCATAGCTTAGCTTCTTCTCTCATTAATACTTTCATACAAGTTCGTCACTTTAGGGTACTCTTGATCTGGCCGTATTTTAAAATGTCCTGAATTTGTTCCAACATTCCCATTCACTCTCGCCTCCTAAATCCCTTCTGTTAATCTTCTTTCATCCATTCTCCCATGCCCAAACTATCTAAGCATTCTTTTCTCAATTTTAGTTACTACATCTTCTCTTAAACCACTTAATTACTTTAATTACTCGTACCAGGATTTGAAACTACATTAACTACTCTGCTTTAAGCTTAATATTTTTTAATGTAGCAAAATCAATAAAGAAACTTAATTTTATTCAAATGAACTAAACTGCTACTGGACAAAGACGTCTTGAAGGCAGTTCGGCGTGTAAGAGAGAGTGAAGCAAAACAAGTTGGAGAAGTAACACGCACCTATTCTACTGCAGATTGATCGATGAAGTTCTGGCGATCTATATATACCGGTATGACCATTTACTTTTGCTAAATTTTTTATATAGCACACGCCGGTGTCGGGCGATAGGGAAAAAAGTCCGAAATCTTGTGTACTACCAACCCAAAATCTTGTGGAGACAAATATGAAAAAATAATAAACTTGTTACTGTCAAATTCGTCGTATGTCGAAATAAAGTTGAAAACCAATTAACATGACATTCAACTAATTACCACGAGGCGTTGAAGAGCATTGGTGATAATTATTTTCCACTTCATTTCAACGCTAGCAATGTCAATATTAGTTTGTCAGTTACAAACGCCGCTTCGCCGCGCCTCGTCAGGTATACTCCGACCTTATGGACATATTTAATTCACAATATACGGATAACTCGGTGATATCATGTAATGGCAGTGTGATGTCATAATATAGACTCCTAAAATAGTATACGCAAAGACGCAATTTTAAGATGAACAGACAAATTAACCCACTTGCCCACAAATCGAGATCAAGCCTAATAAAATACTATCAGCTGGGTACCCTTAGTATGAGATTTGTACAACATCAATGTGAAGATGGATTGAAGATTTTAATATAAATAGTAGGTATAGATCACTCTATTTATTGATTACTTGTTATAGATCATGTTGTGATAATTAGTGGCTCTACTTTGGTTAGCAAGGTTTGACCTTTACGATACTCAGTAATATAGATGTGTGTGCCATAAAACTCCTTTCGGGAATTACTACCGTCATGTGCTTTGCCTAGAAGATCTGTCGCCAAGTAGCATAGCTATATTCCGGTCTCAATGGTATGGTTGCTAGTAAATTAATTGGATACTTTAAACAAGCTATTGTGCCTAGTTAAATATGCTCAATTACAATAGCTATTCACTGAAAATCATGTGGACCATTATTGTTCGGTCAAAACTTATTTAAGAAAACAAATTAAAATAAAAAAATACAATCCCCTAAAACACTCAATTTAGAATTATTGGTCTATTTATTTAGAAAGTTCTATGTCACATATATACACACACGCGCACTCACACACACACCGACAGCTTCGTCCAATTTATAGCAACCATCTTTTTCTGTGGGGGTTTAAAAACAAACAAGTCAAGTTGAATAGAAACTCAAATTAAACCCACACATATATGTACTCATAAAAGTACAGCATTACTTACTTAATTAAAAAGCATTACAGTATAATATAATCCGTGTTCGTACCGCGAATGTAAACAGGGGCCACTCCAGCGAGCATCGCTTACATGGCGCGAGGCAGAACTCAGGTGTTAATTTTAGTAATGGGTTAGCGGGCGGGCCCTGACATTCAAGAGGCCACGAGACTAGAGAATAGTTTATTTTATATCAGAGTGGCTGATGCTAAGCAATGTTCAGCCTATGGTGATCAACGCTTGCCTAGAAGATGCTTATTCACTCTTGTCCTAAAGATAGGCCACGAGACTAGAGAATGGTTTATTTTATATCAAAGTGGCTGATGCTAAGCAATGTGCAGCCTATGGTGATCAACGCTTGTCTAGAAGATGCTTATTCACTCTTGTTCTAAAGATAGGCCACGTGACTAGAGAATGGTTTATTTTATATCAGAGTGGCTGATGCTAAGCAATGTGCAGCCTATGGTGATCAACGCTTGCCTAGAAGATGCTTATTCACTCTTGTCCTATAGATAGGCCACGTGACTAGAGAATAGTTTATTTTATATCAGAGTGGCTGATGCTAAGCAATGTTCAGCCTATGGTGATCAACGCTTGCCTAGAAGATGCTTATTCACTCTTGTTCTAAAGATAGGCCACGTGACTAGAGAATGGTTTATTTTATATCAGAGTGGCTGATGCTAAGCAATGTGCAGCCTATGGTGATCAACGCTTGCCTAGAAGATGCTTATTCACTCTTGTCCTATAGATAGGCCACGTGACTAGAGAATGGTTTATTTTATATCAGAGTAGCTGATGCTAAGCAATGTGCAGCATATGGTGATCAACGCTTGTCTAGAAGATGCTTATTCACTCTTGTCCTAAAGATAGGCCACAAGACCAGAGAATGTCTTATTTTACACATAGGACATAGACATTTTAGGTGCAGCCTATAGTGCTCTTGCTCTTGCAGCGCTCCGTCTTCTTCTTCAATCTGTCGCACTATTCCACCTTCCACCATGACAGTTTTATGTAGATGTGTTACTGGCAATTCCAATAGGTGTTGTCGTGTAATGTAAACCGACTAGGGGATGCCCGCGGTTTCACCCGCGTACTTTTCTTTTATCAAAATCCATTCAATAGTTTTTACTTGAAAGAGTAAAAACTATCCATCCAAACATACAAACTTTTGCCTTTGTAATATTACTAAGGATTTTGATAAGGGAAATCTCGCAAGTCTTCTTGAAGTCGCAAGAATTCTAAAAAATCAAAAAATGGTGAATTATATAACGACAATGAATTATATTAAAGAATTTTAGCTATGTGTGTATGTAGCCCAAAGAAAGGTGTAGGTACAATAGACAAACGGTTGGGAATCAAACCTACACTTCTTCCCACTAACCGTCGAATTCTAGGGCCTTGACCATCGAGACTGCAATGTACGAGAAAGCGGCATCCGGCTGTCACTTCAATACTTGACAAGTTAAGGTAATAAAACTTTGTTCATTTATTAAATGTAACTGTTATTAAGGAATGTTTTTTTTATATAAGATAAGTTCGCGCTTGATTATAATCACGCCCAAAGGAAAGCAGTGTTGAGGTCTAAGTTGGAACGCGCTTACCTAGACTATGTCTATTTAATCATGCCTTGAAGATGTTTAGATTATAGGTGATAGGAAACACTGACTGAAGAGTATCAGAAACGTATATTTATATTTATTTACTAAATACGCTTATTTAATGTCCTCGATATGAGAGTGATCGTAGCCGACAGGTCCATTATCCTCACCTCGCACAACACATTAGAGGCTCTGACAGATGACAGACACGTCAATGTCAGCGCCGGATTACGCGCTAGTGACGAAAGAAACTTTTATTTTACGCGTTACGTTGAGACATTTATACCAATAATGCGCTCACATTCTTTATTTTTAAAACAAAAGAGTTCATGATTACCAGTTTATCTAAAAAGCTTATGTTTGCACATCTAACGGAAGATGCGTCGCGTATTATCAGGCGCGTACCGACTGAACAGAGAAAAATTAACAAAACATTCAAACATTTCACACTTTGAGAGCAGCGACTATGTGTCTCAGGGTCAATACTAATGTTTACGTATTTCTATGGAAACAACGTTATTCTGGCCACTTAAGTTATTTTATAGAAATACATACAAACCAGTAGTGCTGCTGCATATCGCATGCACTTACAGTTGCGCACTTAACCGATGATACGTTAGTGCGTCGAACGTATGAATTGATGGTGGGTGATACGCTCAACGAGTCTTGTATCAAATGTGAAAAGACTCTTAATGTATTGGAGATTTGGAGCTTAGTAGACCTACCGAGCTGTAAGCTGTAGGAGTTGGCAAGCTTAAGAGGATAATGGATTTAACTTTCTAAACATCGCTATCAGATAATAGTGGTACCAGGTCTAACGGCCTAACGGCTTCGGGATACGAGGGAGTAATAACACCGATTTCCCAAATACTTACATCTTCCTCCAACCTTTAAATGTACTCAATACTCAAAGTACAAGTAATTAAATATCAATGAGCGCTTTCACCGTAGCAAACAATTTATAAGCGGGCGTGGGCGCCGCGCGGGCAGTTATTTATCTGTAATGGTTTTTGAGAAACGTGTAACAGGCACTGTTATGTTAAATGTTGATAACTGTCCACAGTTGAGAGCCTACATAAACAATTTTAATATAAAGTATAATGAAGGACAACAACAAATAATAACTCAATTGAATAATAAAAATAACTCAGCCTTTTGGAACGTTGAAAATTAATCACTGAGGAATGCATTTAAATAACTTTAAAGTAAAACAAGACTAAAGATATGACGGTAGTGTTTTTTTTATTATCGATTTAAATTTAATAAAAAAAATACCTAGCCTGCGCCATTCAGAAATGTACTATCTAAACAAATTTTATAAAAGTGAAACGTTTGTTTGTTTGATAATTTACCTAGCTAATCTCAGGAACGGGTGCAAAAAAAAAATTATTAATGTTAGGTAATCCAATAAATGAGGACGGAGAAATACTCCAACAATATATCCAAATCTGATAGTCTCGAAAGAATAAAAGTCAGCACTGTTATTTTTTTCAAAACATCAAAAGTTAGCAATGACCTAGTTCAGCATCAACAAAACAGTGCAACTATTGACAATACTAAGAAGTTCTGACTACACAATATATGCTACATACATATATACTCCACAAAAATATTGGCAACGGGAAATATAGGGTTACATAAGCCAAAACGGGTCTGAAAAACCCATACAATCCATGCATAGAGACTATCCATCTGTCAGTGACAAAAACCGCTGCCGTCGTATCGAGTGTCGCGGTTGGAGAACTATCGATTCTGTCTCTACAGGCTTACTCTTGAACATTATCGATTTCAATTTAATTAAATTATTGAGACAAAAATAAAAAAAAAATTGAATTTGAATAATTACAAAACAAAAATATGACTTACTAGAGAACGCTCACGGTTTCGCCCGCGTAGTTATCGTTCTGGTGGGTATTTCGGGATAGAATGTGGCCTATGAGTTATTCGGATATGTAAGTTATATCCTTGTGAAGTTTCATCATCATCATTCATCATTATCAACAAGTTGATAAAATAGTTATGCAATTATAATTATAAATTTAAATTTAAAAAAAAAACAAACTAAAAAAAATAAAAATTTAAAAAAGCCAACATCACGCGGTGTTCCCAGGCGGTCACCCATCCAAGTATTGACCGCGCCCGATGTTGGCGAACTTTTACTTCGGTGATCGGACGAGAACCGGTGTATTCAACATGGTATGGACGTTAGCGAACAAAGACGCGAATAAGACAATCTGCAAAAACTAAAAAGGGTGGGAGGTGTTAGATTTTTTCGTTGCAGAATTTCTGGATTCGGTTTCCACGCTCGAGGCCCGCGATAGAAGCTATGCAATAGTTTAAAAACATCCATCCATTTATACATACATACAAACGTTCGCTTTTATAATGTCAGTCAGGATACTAACATTCTGTTAAATTAAATGTGACCAAATATCTAAATAGTTGTTTCAAAGATTTCACTGAACAATAGCCGTCTTCTTCATCTAAAAAAATTTCATCTTCTGGTCAATTTGAATAAATTCAATTCGACTTTTGATACAATATTTACCGAAGCGCTCGCACCAACACTAACACGAGCTTCCATTTACAGCTGTCGCTGAAAACTACTTAACTTATTCAAAGGGTGAAAGTCAAAGCGTCGAAATCAAATTATTGAAATTGTAGATCGATCTAGTCATGTTCAGAAAGTTTAACATTAATCCGTAGTTTTTACTAACAATGTAAAGCTGAAGAATTCGTTTACCTGAAGACACAAATCTTGAGAAACTAGGTACCGATGTAGAAAATTCTTTCAGTGTTGGCTAGCCTATTACATACAAGGAAAGCTATCTATCATTGATCTATAGGTATATGCGATAATATATTTATTTATTTATTTGTAATAGTCCAGGCTTACAATATTTTATATATAACTACTATCAAATAAAATACAGTATTGAACAAAAGTTTTCAAATAGGTACTTACTATATACCAATTATGACTTAAAAGAAACCGTGGGGCAAAACTATAAACACCGTCAAAGTTCAGAATTGTAGAACAGACTGCGTAAATCCCAATGCGATAGTGAATTTGATGGAAGCTTTTAGTCAAGAGTAAGCATTCTGACAAACGTAGCGTTAGCGAGCGCACGTGGATGCGAGGCGAGTATTGCCACAGCGGGTCGACGTCCGGCGGCCTTGCCCTTTCGCTTGCCATCGGAACTAACAGACGGATTACGCAGAGCTTTGCAAAGCTTTGCTACATATGCAGGAATATGTTAGCCTAAGCTAAGGTTTCAATACGAGTTATCTATGACAATGGACATCTAGAGAAAGACTTTACCTTTAAAAACTAGGTTCTCTACGGTGTTGAAGAGAAAGAATTTAATGATGCATGTGATTTCAACGTAGGTTAAAAATCAATACTGCACGATGCGTCACTATGAGCGCTAGTCTTACAGATATCTATAACAGAAACCCCCCTGGGTTCTACCCGCGTAGTTCTCGTTCCCGTAAGAATTTCGGCATAAAATGTGGCCTATGTGTTAATCCAGGTTGTCAGCTAATTCCATACCAAATTTTATTAAAATCGCTCCAGCCGTTTAGTCGTGAAAAAACAAATGTACACACTCACAAACTTTCGCCTTTATAACAGTTAAGATCAGCGCAAAACTGAATCGGTATGATTAAGAGCAGAAGAATAAATGCTGAATTCACAGATTAGACATTAGTTTCACTCCGGCCTATCGCTGCAAGACTTGACAAGAATCTAAGGCTGAATTAAAAAAAATATATAGATTCATCTTGCAAACTAAACAATCTAATTGATACAAGATATCAATTAGGTAGTCTCGTAGTTATTGTAGTGATCTTTGAATATCACACGAATATCTTAGCATTCCATGGATCCACCGTGCGGGTGCCGGGTCCATCACGTGGCTGAGAGAAAAACTCCGAAGGGAGGCCGAGACTGTGACACGAGTGTAGGGGATCCCTTAGTGACGCGCGTCATCACTCACCTCTAGTAGTAGTAATAATCTTTAAGACATCTATGCTTTTTATATGTATTGTAAATAAAACACTTGGTTCCTTTTTTGTAGTCAACTAACTTCAAATTAAGTGTAAGCTCAAAAGCGTGAGATAAACTCGATACTTTATTGGAGTTATCTCTTCATCAATTGGCGTATGAACGCGTTGATGCGCGTGAGTCGGCGCCTTTTGCCCAATTAATGTTCATGTGAATCGGTTTGTAACTGTTCAAATTAGCCGACCCGCAAGATTTATCATACTATCTAACTACCGAATTTGACTTTTATAGCGAAAGAAAACAGCACATGAAATAAAATTAACAGAATCTTCAAAATATTAGGAACGAAGACAACTTAAAAGCAGAAAAACTACACATAATAACTGGATGTAATAAGTTGTGTTATAATGGCGACATAAAGTAAAAGTAGAAAATAATGAGTACTTTTATAAAATTATTATACTCAAAACAAGGAGATCAAAAAATAATCCTAGATAGATCAGTGAAAAGTGGAAAGTTCCTGAATTGATCAAATTGACAGTTTTACTATATAGGCTTGAATTACGTCTCAGAAAAATAAATTCACGCGCTTCACAGATAATTATACACCGAAACTTTACTTACCACAAATTTAGTGAAGACCATCACACGAATCTGAAATTAAGAAAACGAATATTAGGTAATGCAGTATAAACAAAATACTAGGCGAAATGAAAGAAAGGTTACTTATTCAATAATTTATGAGAAAAGAAAGCACCATAAATAAAAGACATTATTCTAGTACTAAATATTCAATAGTTGGTTCTGACCTTGGTAGAGAATTTCATAATTACATCCGTTACAGCTACCCTGATTACCATAACAACATCATCATGCTATCGGAACTGTATCGTCGGATCTACTGAATCGATTCCAACTACTTAAATATCTCAGTTGACTGGCTCGTTAGTTTAGTAGTTACCACGAAGTTCGAATACTGTATCTGTAGATTTTAAGTAGATGACGGTACAAACCCGGGCCTCAGAGAGCATGTTAAACCGTCGCTTCACTCCCAGACAGTAATCAAAACCTATCCCCATATCCCCTTTCCTATAAAGAGGGAGGTCTGTTCCTGTAGTAGTCCGTTAATAGGCCGTTACTAATATACGATAAAAATCTCAGTAAGCAAAGTACTGACGGCGCATTACATAATCTCCACTATGACGAGTAGTTACTCCATCTTTATGCTAATGATGTACCGGAGACATTTTCTTCGCGGCTATATTTAAACATTATCATGAATATGCAGATCCATTTAGGCTTCCACTTCAGCCTTGGCCCGTCAGGTTCACATCGGTATTTACTGTTGCATAATCAAGTGGAAGGCATTGAACCATAACGTAATAATGTTAACTAGGAAAATATTATTAATAATATTGAGTCGAACATTATTGTTCCTATAGTCGTTTCAGTTAATGGTATTTTAGCGAAAAGCCAACCAACATCTTAAGAAGCAACATTGAGAAGGCTGTAATCTCTAATAATCTAGTAAATAAAACTCCGATAATAGTGACGTGAATTTCAGACTTCATAGTTTAATAAGATAAAAGTAATGTGGATATTCATAGAACGAAACAAAATGTTTCTTTTCTTTCTTATTAAAATTGATACCACATCCTTTGCAGGATGATATAAATTGAAAAAAATTTGAATTGGTTGTAGGTTTCTCTAAAACTAGTCTATGTAGCTTTAAAAAGACCTACAAAACGTAAGAAAAAGCAAATCTATAATAATATGATACGATGATGAGAAATATTAAGGTTAAACTTTAGGCTACCTCTTTACTTTAAGATTTCGAAGTACTAGCATCATTCGTTTGAAATTATAACTAGATACAATATGGCAAATTAAATCAAATACTTCAAGTTTTCTGTTTTAAAAAAAGTATAACAAATTAAAAAAATATATATTGAAAATTGAATTGATTAAATGAAATAATTTCGTAGGCAATCCCTAGTTAAACATGACCCAGTTGGTAAAACATATGATTATACATCACAAAGACTACATGACGTCCGATTTCTCACGCCTTTCAAACGTTCCACACAATGTTGCCATATTCAAGACATACAATGTTGACCTATATCCATTACCATATGGCAGCTCATTGATCTTCGATGCCACGGATTCTTGGAATAAGCATAATTATGGGTAGTTACATTAGATTGTATAGATACGTCAGAATTATTCTAAGTTTTTTATTATTCTATGAAATTTTCAGTACATTCCAAGCCCGGAGTCGGAAAGTTGGTGTTGTTTCATCGCCGAGTCTCGGAGAGCACGTTAAGCTGTCGGTGCCGATCACTTTCATCAACTTCTGATAGTGATCGTTAATAAATGAAACATTATCACCCGCATTAGAGCGCTCCATATCCCCTCTTTTATAAGGAGGAAGGCCTGGCCCTACATATTACAATACGTACTAATGTAATATAATATAAGCTGAAATAAGAGATTGAGTGTTTATTTTGTGAAGGTTAAATGGTAAGAATACTGTTAAATTAAAAAGCTAAAATCTGTGATCCCATGTCATGTCATCTTATCATTTAGCAAGGTAAATCCAATATTTTGAGTACATTGAAAACTGCCGAACACAAAGTTAAATAAACGACAATTCTCAAGAAACCCAGTCATATTTTAAGAAATAAAAACTTTCAACGGTAAAAGTTTGCAAGGAATAATTCATTGTGACGACATACGGCTGCATGCATTTTTAAAACGCTGCAGATCGATACTGTCATCGATTGTTATGCCATTTTTTGCAGAAGTTCAAGACGCGTTTAAAGACAAGTCTAGTATTTTTTACTTACTAATATGGCTGGATCTAGATCTAGTTCCTATATTATTTCACTAGTGGACGCCCGCGACTTCGTCCGCATGAACTTTCAACCCATCTATACAGATTTCCGGAATAAACAGTATCCTATTTCCTTCCTTAGTATGAACTCTAATCGTGCCAAGTTTCCTTTGAATCCATTCAGTACTTTCGTCACGGCTACGTCCTTAGTGAAATTCAGTTTTTTTGGAATAACTTTTTTTCTTACGTCCGATCTTGAAACCAAGCCTAAAGCCTACATACAAACAAACAAAAAAAACGTTGTTCTGTGGTCAGTATGTAATAAATACCATTTACTTTTTTCAAAAACTATTTAATGTACAAAATTAACTTCGTTACTTTTTTATTGATGTGAAACTTCTTTATCGGGGTTGGAAAAAAATTCAGTGTAACATTTTTTCGTTACGGGTCACATTTTTCAGTTACGCGCCATCTTTGACTTATGGAAGTGACGTGATAAATATATATATATATAATATATATATATATATTTCTGTTATATTGAAGTGATCAGCAAAATCAAAGGGTTTATTTTAATTCTAATTCCAGTGAATTTCTAAAAAAAGTAAGTATCTAATTACCACATCAATGATAGTAATAATTCTATTACAATTAATGAAATTCAACAATAATCTTTGTAGTAATAAGCTAAAATGAAATAACTGTAGAATTTGTATTTATGTCTATGATAATAAAAGCCTTTTATTAAACATTATCTAATTTAACTTTATTTAACTAATTTCTGTAAAGTTGCATATAGTAAATTATTTTTTGAAAAATATCGTCATAAAAAAGTTTCACTTCTTACGATTGTACGCTAGTACACGCACACATTTTTTTTATACGTATAAAGATTAAGGTTGTTATGCCATCAAGAAACTGTTTTATACCTCACAGAAACAGTATTTTTATAACTGGAAAATATTTTTGTTCTTTGTCGCCTACAACATAGTTCTTGATGTCCTGTTAGATGATAAGGGCATGCTTCCACATTTGTAAGATGAAATTGGTACAAATAAACCTGACAGTGATTATAGTATGGCTTTTGTTATTAATTCTGAATAAGGTTTTTCCTTAACCAAGCAATAATCTGATACTTATAATAATGCATGTCCTTGCCATTTCTCATGGCCTCAATTATCACCAAATGTACACGAATTTGCTTGAATAGGGATTACATTTGATATTTGCATAACTTTAGGTCGTGTTATATCTTTCGGAGTATTGCTTTGTATCCTTTCAAGACGTTATCTATCTTTCACAATCCATTTATAGCAAGGAACTTCTAATCTTTTATCTTTTCACATTAATATCTGTATGACAAATTACAAGCAGTTTTAAACGAAATCAAATCGCGATTTGTACAATCAAAGCGTGATCTTTTAAAATCGCTCAGATTAAGATAATCTTTTCTTTGGCTTCGAACAATTCACGAACGAAGCCTTTCAACTCATTTCACTCGATTATTATAGCAGCTGCCATGTTCCGTTTTTTCAACCATTTTGGGAACAACTGTTATTTTTTGCTCTACTGTGCTATAGCTGTAACGAAACTGTCAAAAACGTTTTACCGTGAAATCCCTTTTACAATAAAATACCTTCGCGATCCCGGTTAGAGGTTGTTGAACTTATTTTTGTATTAAGTTATTGAAGGAAGGCAAGAAACATTCTTGCAGATTGATATATTGCCCATTGTTTATTAAAACAAAAGAAGCAAAAAATTAAAGTTGTTTACACCTTACGTTAACCGTTACGAGTTATGTCATATTATGTTTAAAGGATCCGCAGAAGAACCAAAGTAACCGACATAGCCCAGCGAGTTGCAGAACAGAAGTGGCAATGAGCAGGGCACGTGGTTCCGACAGTTGATGACATTGGAGGCCTAACGTGCTAAAATGGAGACCCCGCACAGGAAAGAGCAGTGATGGTCGATCCCCCATTAAGATGACTGAAGACATCAAACGTGTCGCAGGCAGCTGCCGGCCACAGGTTGCTCAGGATCGTTGCGTGTGGAAGTTACACAATTATTGAAGTGCATATAACGGCATCAAAATCATTATTAAGATATTTGAAGGCATAGCTACTTCTCTCTAATGAATTTAGAGCTTATTTTAGCTATAGCTTAGACAAAACACGGTACAATGGGGAGCTGTGGAGTTAGACTACGGTAACTGATTATTGCGGAATCAAACACTGAATACTCTACTATTTGATAAACTTAAGAGGAGTTAACACCAACCAATTTCCTAATAATTTCTAGAGAGAAATTAATAATCTTTTAACAACTTTTTTCATTGGTAACCGGGTGCCTAATAAACTAAATTAATGAAGGAACCACCGTTTACTTTATTTACTACTATCCGACCATTTGCGGATACAGGCATTTTGCACAAAAAATATAAAACTATACTGTTAACATTTGAATTGGGGACGTAAAGGCTTCCGCAAAAAATGTAGTTTTAAAATCTTTTGCCAACAAAGCGGACAAAACTGACTAACTGACGTCCGATTCACGATTGACTTACTTTTATCCGCAATCGCTAAAATATTTTTACTTGTAATATCACGACTATTCTGATTACATATTTTCTTTATTAGTTATATGTAACAGAAGTATACGAAGTTTTTATCTGTGTATTATTTTTCTACTACTACAAAACTAAATCCTTCCACTTGCCACGATCCCTGCGTACTTCCTTCCAGTAATCCTTTCATACAACTTCGCCAGTTTAGGGTATTTTTGACCTGGCCATTTTGAAGTGGCCCAGGCCTTCCCCTTACAACATTTCCATTCACCCTCGCCTCCAAAATCTCCTTCGTTAATCGTCTTCTAATTTTTGATTTCACAAATCAGTAATTAATGATACAGAATCATTATCTATCTTCGGAAAGTATGAAACATTAAATACAGATGACAGTCTTTACGAGATGAATCTACAAGCGAGTACGGTACATTAATGCCAAATGAAAATTTTAGCAAACGAAAGGCCAGGTTGCCTTTTTACTAAAAAGTATATATCTAAGTGGAATCGCAAAGGTCAAATAGCAACAACAATCACAAACAATTATGCAACAACCGTAATCTCGATGTGCAAGCGTTTCCATTGTCTCGAACTATCGCAGTGACACAGATCGCCGCTGGACGAGACTCGATTTATTGCCGGCCACGTTAAAGGTCGCAATAAAATGCAATAAACGTACAAACGATAAAGCATTTGCAATTGTTTATATGACTTGATCAATCTATATAGACTCTCTGTCTTTATTAAAAAGAATAGCATACAATTTCATTTATACTTTATCATCATCATGGTCATTAACAGCCCATGGACTTGGACATGGGCTACCACTTGACCTAGACCTGCATCATTACTTAACATCAGGTGCGATAGCTGTCAAGGGCCAACTTGTAGTCGATAAAAAAAATTAAAAAAAAAAACCTTTTAAGGGACTTCCAAACACAACGATCCTGGTCAGCGGCTCCCTGCGACACGTTTGATGTCGTCATTTTGTTTACCCTACCTTACCTATTATCAACATTTAAGTATAATACTTACTAATATTATAAAGGCGAATGTTTATATAAGTATGTATGGATGGAAGTTTGATTCTCTTTCACGCAAAATCTACTGAATGGATTTTGACGAAACTTCACCGAAATATAGCTTATATGTCAGAATAACACATAGGATACATTTTATAGCGATATTTTCACGAGAATGAAACTACGCGGATAAAACCGCGGGCGTCCTCTAGTATTAGATAAAATTTTGATTGTTTCCATTCACCCTAATAACGGAAATAAGGGGTAAAACAACTTATCATAATCACCCTACACTAGATATACTTATGCTATGTCTACGTTAATTGTCCAACTAATTGGTAAAACAAAACACTGGATACGGTGGCCCTATTAAGGTCGCGCATTGTAATCTGATATTTTTCGATGCACACACTCCCCGATACACCGGTCGGAACAAATAAGCTGATTAGGGAACAGAGGGCCAAGTTGGCGTGTCGCATGTACTTGTAACTGGAACAAATGTTTGACCTCTGACCTATCGCTTAGCGGTTAATATTAACCAAACAGTATAAGCCACTTACAAAGGTTAAACGTGAGCTGAGTACTGAAGGAAATAAAGGTTACGAAGTTACGTAAACTTTAACCCTAGAAGCCCAATCATATTTTAGGAGCTATAAAGCCCAATCATACGTAAAAATTACGTGTAAAAATGAAATCGCTATATATGTATATTTTTTTATATATTTATTAAATTTTTATATTATTTTATGAAAACACGGTATAATGAAATAAAAAAATGACAATTGAGCAAAGTTCACTATTTATTTATTATTCTATAATAATAACTTTAGGAACATAGAAAAATTAACAAAAAATTAGATCCTCTTAGTTTTTCTTAAAATTTAATAAATTTTAACCAAAATCAACTAAAATTAAACTTGTTTTCTTAGAATGACATTAACTCTCATCAATATTAAATAGTTAAAATGATAAAAAAATACTTTTATATACAGTCTTGACAAATATCAATATTGTGCTCCCCGCATACAGGTTTTTTGCACTTTGAGCACTGTGCTTGGGTCATCCTCTTTTTTTTATAAGAACAAAACCCACAATAACGCTTTTTTTTGGTCCTGGTTTATCACTGGAAGTATCTGTTACAGCCTGAGGCATAGTTTTCAAATATTTGTGATATTATCGCGTAATGTCCTCTTTAGAGTAGGTGCCTCCAAACGTTTTTGCATCCATGGCGCTGTTTCTACACATTCGTGTGGGTCCTCTATTGGCACGTACAATATTTATAGCAGAGGTCCTGCCCGTGCCTGTCCTTTTGTTGTTGCCCATATATGATTATTTCTTCCACGAATTGAACGCTGAGGTAAAGTAACAATTCTGTGTGAAGTCGACGGTGTTACCTCCTGATTAGCCGCTTTTGAAGTAGGGCCACCGGTCGCAAGATCCGCCTCTAGCCTATTTGCCGGGTTCATATCCTCTTGTAGTCAACCATTTCGTCTTCACCATAACTCCGTACATCGTCTTGGAACACGCAATCTTCATCTTCAGAGTCAGTGTCATGTGGTAAATAATCCTCTTCATTTTCCAGTATAACCGCTATTTCATCCTGGTTTAACTGTTGACGAGCCGTTATTGTGTCATTTAAGCTAAAATATAATAAATAATAGTAAAATATTACACAAAAAACCGTTATCTAACCAAAAAAATATAATAAAATGAAACATATAACATTTGCAAAAATAACATAAAGCCCAAACATACGTCAAATAGACGTGCAATACTGTTATTACTACAAAATGGCGACACTTACCGAAGTGACACAGCCGTCTATGGATAGAACTTGGCAGCTACTAAGTTGGTTCGGACGTTCGCACCAATCCGATCGTGCGTACAAAAGAGACAGAAAATTTTCTTCGGCCTATACGTCAAAATGACGTAGATTGGGCTTCTAGGGTTAAAGGTTTTATAGAGGAACACATAACAATGTCAACCAAGTTTAATAAATGTACATTTACACAACGACGAACTATGGTATCTTTTATATATTTAAAATAATAAGTAAGTATTATAAGTCTAAAAATTACCAATGGTTACTTAAAATAGTAGGTATTTCGTCAAACTGATAAACTAGTTTGTTAGCGAACTGGCGCTATTTATCCTAATTTCTTGCCAATTCAAAATATCGCGATTTTCTGCAAATTTTAACATGGGGGTACTTAAGGGGCAAACTTGGGCAGCGGTAATCACTTAACATCAGGTTCCCCAAATGCTCGTGTGCCCGCCCGCTAATAGCCATAAAAAACCCAATAAAATAACGTTTATATACAGTAACATATATATCTATTACAATTAAGCTAAATAACTAACAAACTACTCTATCTATACAAAACAAAATACCGTTTAGCTATGGAGAACCGAGATAATTGATTACGCACCTCCATCAGTTTTTGAAACCGGTTCATAAAATACAAAGGAAGGTGATTTGCGCATTACCGTTCAATAGATATTGCCTGTACGGATTCCATTTAAAAAACGATCGCTCCGAGCCGCAAACACATTATAATCGGAAGGCCAATCGCTTGAAGACTTGAACCCTCGTACAAAGTTGCGACAAAAGGCATAAAGGAACACGTGGGCAAACCTACCTTTTACCTAGCAAAAGCCCTTGCAAAGAATTTCCACTTCACTGATGAAATGAACCTTAACACGATGTGTAATGGTCGTAAATACACTGACGTTGGAAATGGTTGCGTCAGGAGTCAGAGTTCAAACTTTTGAGTGGGCTTATTTTGTGACTAGCGAAATGTCGTGATGATCACGTACTATGTACGAATATGCATACAGAAACCTCAAAAATAGAAGGATGTAGTCTCTGCCCACCCCTATGGGAATGAGGCGTAATGTTATGTAACATGTCATGAGAGTACATTTCAACATACAGACTAGCTTATAGCATTATTCTTATAATTTTCCAAGATAAAATCAGAATCAGAATTATTTATTTGCATAAAACATTACAGTAAAAGATTTTAATATAAAGTAAAAAAAGCAAAAACAATAATAATCTAGCTATCAATGAATATTATAAGTATAATATATGTTTTATTAGTATTAGTATAAATTGCATATAGCAAAGGCATAAGGTACAGTAATTTTACTCAGAGACGAAATATTGCATTTCACAGATTCACGGCGCCGGTACCGAGTCCATCGTGTGGCGCAGAGAAAAACGCTGAACTGAGTCCGAGACTTGCGGTCCGGATGTAAGCTTAAGGGTGCCCTTAGTGACCGGTCAATGCTCGCCTTCTCTGCTCGAATTATTCTCCCTGCCCAACTAAATCTGGTATAATCCTGCTATAGCAGCTTTGAGCACTCGTTCTAGAATAGAGTTTACTGCAGTTTTAGTCAGACCAAAATCTATAAGCAGATTGTAGAGAGATTTTGCTGAGATTCCAAAATAAATCATGAAACACCTTCCCTAAATTTCACCTTTGACCTTCAACCACATAAAGCACTTGCCGAAACAAAGCCCCCTGTCGATCCTCGTTACCTATAATGAGTGTTTCTTAAATTTCCAAACTTTGATGTCGGATTTAGTAAAGCGGTTTAAACATTAAATCTAAATATTATTTCGTAAATCTTAACTTCTTAGCTCTCAAGTTTCAAGCATTAAGTCTAAACTAACAAGACGAAGTTTAGGAATGAGAGAACTAAGTACTGATTACATCAAACATGTGGTTTAAATTATCTTCAAATTTATAAACTATAGGGACTGAGTGCTTGTAGAAATTAATAAGTAAGTAATATATTATATTTCCCGAAATTGATAAGGATTAGCAAAGAGAAATAAGGTTCATATACTTGAACTTGTCTTCTTTTTGACATATTTTATCATTTTTGGATTACATTCTTGACTATTTCTACATTTAATTGTATCAGTGGAAAGATATTGGATATAGAATAATACCTACTAGTTGTAACGGACGTGTTCTATCCATTTTTCCTTTGGAAATATTGGTTATTTGTAATATTTATTATCATTCATCTTTTTGCTCGTATATATCTAGTATATTAAAAGCCTAAAGAGATAAACATTGCCTTGGAATGCAAAATTTACTAAACAGTTGCAAGCAATTGATTAACAAAGTCTAAAAATTAAACCAAAATTATATTTATCAAAGCAAGCGGAGTCAAAGGAAAGAGCTATTTCTTAATAAATGCCTCAAGAGCGATCAACGACCCATCTTATCTCGAACATAAACTACTGCGTATCTGTGAAACCCCATCCTCTTAATCGATCGAAAGCTACCAGCCCAAACGAAACCAAACATCACATTTAGAGATACGATATATCGATATATTCATTAATCTTGTATCGACGAGGCAAAAATGTTAACCCATTGTGTCATCATGTCAACCAAAATAATTTATTTAAATCTCATCGTCGTCATCATCATTTTCAGCCTATTAACAGCCCACTACAGGTCCAGGTCTCCATCCATATAGAAAAGGGGATATAGAACGTAGTCACACCACGCTGCTCCAATGTGATTGGAATGCTTAGGGTGATATGTGATGATTCATTTATTAACGATCACTATCAGATGTTGATGATAGTAGTGACCTAGACCGGCGGTTTAACGTGCTCTCCGACGTACGGGGGTCTAACACCACCAACTTCCCGACTCCGGGCTTGGAATGTCCTGAAAATTTCATAGAAGAATGACAAATTCAGAATTACATAGAGACCCGATCCGAGACCTCGTGATCAAAGCCACATAGGGTAACCACTAGACCAACGAGGCAGTATATTTGAATCTAATAGTAAACAATTTATTTATTTTGCTATTTTCTCCGAAAAACCGACGAATCTAAGTGACAAAGTCACCTAGATATGACAGATCACTTACATCACATTAATAAAATAAATGAAGTCTAATCAACAAATACTCCAAATATAAAATTGTTTTCTGAAATCAAAGCGACTACCAAAACATTTTCTCAGAATAAAATTGAATTCAGAATATTACGTGATAGTAATATAAGGCCAGAATGGAGGCACTGAAAACGTAATAAGGTCCGAACGGTCTCGAAACGAATCCCCTCATTGTTTCCAACGCTATTTCCAATAATAACTATGAGAATAACCAGAAAATAATACACTGTTACGCAAATTGCAAAGTTGTGTGGAACCTCCTGAAATCTGATCATGAACGTACTTTACTTCAAAATAATAATAATACTAGAAACAATCAATATTACTCTATGGGTAGAAAGAAAAGAAAAGGTTGAAAGAAAAGAAAAGTTGTAAAAGTTTACAACCGAAATAAAAAAAACGACAAAATGGTATTCCACTAAAATCCACATAGATCTATACTAATATTATAAAGAGGAAGCGTTCGTAAGTTTGTGATCTCGTGACGTTGTGAGAGGTAATCACTGGATTTACTGAACCAATTTTCAAAATTATTTCACCAATAGAAAGCTACGTTATTGTGGAGTGTCATAGGCTATAAAAATTTTCCAAAATTAATTACGCATCTTTACTTAAATTTGAATTATAAAATCAGAGTTGTAACAAAAAATCGTTTTATTTGCGTGCGCTGCGAAAAGTATTGAAGATAGGGCAAAACAATGTACTACAATATTAAATAACGTATCAAAATCTGTAAAAACAAGTCCGCGATAGCATATGCCTATCCCCTAGGGATAACTCACAATAACTGCTTTTACAGTTAAAATTTTAGATTAAAAATAATTAATTTTTGTGAAGCTTATTTAGCCCATATAGTATTAATCTATATCTTCATAAATATTTTTTTTAGAACAGAAATGAAATGTAGAATATTTGTGCTCTTTCCTTTATACAGTTTAAAGTACATTTAATTCTTTGTTTTCCAAACAACTTCGTTTTTTGGTTCAACTAAATTTACGAATTTCTTTAATCTAGGTATTTCCTACTCAAATTTTTTATTAATATATTTCTAATAAGGACCATAGTTTGATTATGTGAAGTAATCGCATTGTTCTGATGAAATAACGTCAGAATGCCCAAAACAAAATCTCAACTATATAGACATACATCTCAGACAAGAGCGACCACTGTACGCCGAATAGGAGAGGCTTCTTTTGAGCATGCAAGCATCTTCTAGAGAGCTAGCACCAAATGGTCTCAGCGACTGGCTAGGGTCTGAGACAGACAGTCGCTAAGACAGACAGTCGCTAAGACAGACAGTCGCTAAGACAGACAGTCGCTAAGACAGAGAGTCGCTAAGACAGACAGTCGCTAAAACAGACAGTCGCTAAGACAGACAGTCGCTAATACAGGCAGTCGATAAGACAGACAAGCGCTAAGACAGACAGTCGCTAAGACAGTCAGTCGCTGGTTAGCCAACCACAGACAGAATATGTCGGACATACGTAAAAGAGAATCTAGCACCGAACGTTCGCAGTGGCTTGCCAGCAAAAGAGCGAATACATCTACTAGACTTGCTATCATTATCATAATTTTTATTTATACCGAACTTTCTACTTGAAGTATTATGTGGTACCAACGGGACAGGACAAAAATATTTCTAACGCGGAACGGAGCATGCGGACACTGCTAGTCTTATATAAGCAGCAGCAGAGAAGAGAATAACAAAAATGCTTAATATATTATAGTACGAGGATAATGCAGTAAGGAACGGTTTAAACAATATTAAAAGTGTTTTGGCTTACATACTAGTGGACTAGTCTCTCCGTTAGTTATTTACAGAATCAATGACTGCAACTTATAACATCCCTATCTATTAATCAAGACATTTCCATTTAAATGTTTCTGACTTATTAAACATTTAATTAAGTGTGTAAAATATCATCGATTGCAACTAGCATTTATCTCGAACCCTCCGGAATAACAATAGGCATTGGAGTCACGATTAGACATGGGAGGTCCCCCACTGAACATGCGGAGGACGACCTAAAAATGAAACGGGCCAACCGGTATGCCTAGCGGAGAAACCATTATGTTAGTATAAAAACAATGAACGGAAAACTAGTTCAAGTTTCTAATTGTCTTTTTTATAATACTGCAAAACAAGTTAACATACTCGTAGCAAGAGAAACATTCGTTATGTTTTAGAACCTATATACACATTTAAATAATTTGCGGAGTAGGTTGGTGCTTGAAAATAGTATAAAACATACTGCAAGTAAAATACAGTAAGACGGTATAGTACAGGATCCGTGGCCTATTTTTTCACTTGATTACTATCAAGCTAATTTTCCGTGAGTAGCTTCATTTTGATAAGACGCCCAACAATTTCCTGTGCGAAAATTTTTGATTGTGGTAGCTAACAGAGGTAGCAATGATAAAATATGTCGATTTGATGATTCTTCAATATTTATTAGTAACTGAATTGTTTTTATTAAATCTTAAGATAATTATCTAAATTATTTGAAAAAATATTTGTCCTACAAAATCTATGGTTTCATCAAAGAGTCCTCCCCCTCCAACATGTATTGATAACGAGATCACCAAAAATGATTACTAACCAGCTGATTTTTTTTTTATTACTTAGTTAATATATATATAATTTAACAGCCATATTGTCCTACAAATTTCGTGGTATGTTATCCCGGTCCTACGCTCAGAAATTGTTAATACCATAAGACCATTTTTCTCATTACTAACTGTAGGACAAAAATATTACATAATAGGTTAGTGTGTTCAGTGACCAAATAAAACAATGTCCTACAAAAAAACAGGTATGTATCACTAGTCCGACAAGAATTGTAATTTTTTCGTTTTCCTATTTCTAACATAAGATACAGTGAAAAAATCTTTTTTAAAATTTAAATAAGTTTATTTTTTAGGAAAATTAGGTACAAAAATTGGTGTATTGGTGTATTTATAGATAAAAAAAAAATTAATCTTCATCATATTCATCTGATGAATCTTCATAATCTTCGCTACTAACATCGCTGTCATCTTCATTTATTTCACTTTCCTCACTCGTGATATCTGACTCTGTAATAACATGAAAAAATTTAGTAAATTATATAATAATGAATAATCAATCAATAAATAACAATAGTATAAATAGGGTACCTTGTATTTCAGAAGATAATTCTTCAAAAGATGGACGTTGGGGACCATCAAACCAATAATATTCATATTTGCCATCCAAAATTTTCCGGCAATTTTTCCGTGGGGCACCGCATATGTGCGTTACACCATACATTGCAGATAAATGCAGTTCTTTTAATTTGTTGTAACAATTCTTCTTTTGTTGGTGGCAAACTGGAAGGATCATATCCTACGATTTTTTGTTTTAAAATTTCTTCATTTCCTTTTTTTTAATTATATCCTTTTTCAAATAACTCGTACCGTCCTTTGTTGATATCATTTTTTGTTTTTAATGAATACACTCTGCATACATACTCTTCAATAATTTGAAATACGTTCAGTAATTTTTTAACTTATTGTTGAGTGAAATCTACCAAAAAATCAACATTTTTTTTTCGCACGCTTGGGAAATAAATTGATTTTTAATTTCATGACTTTCCAATATATATTCAATTGGAGCACCGCAATAGCGTACCACGCTATTTTCACATCAAGGATCTATACTACTACTTTTGACCGTAGGACCGGGACAACGTACCACGGAATTTGTAGGACAATATGACCGTTACATTATATAAATATTAACTAAGTAAAAAAAAAAAATCATCTGGTTAGTAATTATTTTTGGTGATCTCCTTATCGATACATGTTGGAGGGGGAGGACTTCTTGATCAAACCATAGATTTTGTAGGACAAATATTTTTTCAAATAATTTAGATAATTATCTTAAGATTTAATGAAAAACAATCCAGTTAGTAATTAATATTTGAGAATCATCAAATCGACATATTTTATTATTGCTACCTCTGTTAGCTACCACTATCGAGAATTTTCGCACAGGAAATTGTTGGGCGTCTCATTAAAACGATGCTATTCACGAAGATTCAGCTTGATAGTAATTATTTTTACATCAATGATCTGTACTACTACTTTTAAGCGTAGGAACCGGGATAACATACCACGAAATTTGTAGGACAATATGGCTGTTAGATTATATATATATTAACTAAGTAATAAAAAAAAAATCAGCTGGTTAGTAATCATTTTTGGTGATCTCGTTATCAATACATGTTGGAGGGGGAGGACTCTTTGATGAAACCATAGATTTTGTAGGACAAATATTTTTTCAAATAATTTAGATAATTATCTTAAGATTTAATAAAAACAATTCAGTTACTAATAAATATTGAAGAATCATCAAATCGACATATTTTATCATTGCTACCTCTGTTAGCTACCACAATCAAAAATTTTCGCACAGGAAATTGTTGGGCGTCTTATCAAAATGAAGCTACTCACGGAAAATTAGCTTGATAGTAATCAAGTGAAAAAATAGGCCACGGATCCTGTACTAGTATATTTATGTAAAGAAAATATTATTTCTTTGGGCATCATTAAGCGAAATTTGTTAAGCAACAGTAAACCACTTAAAGACTTCTCTCTATGCAACACAGGCGATAGTATTATAGGCGCTAGATGGTTCTTGCGTAACTGGCACGCGATGAGGCGTCCAGCGAGCCTAGAGCTCCGTCTGTTGTTGAAACATTTGCAAGTGTTCAAAGAACAAGTAACACTCGGAGGGGTAGGAGGGGTCAGGGATGACTGGCGGGCTGAGAGTTCCGGGCGACAGCTCACCGCGCAGCCTCCGCTGTATCGAACGACCGCGCCCGCACCCCACGTGGTCCATTCACCGGCTAACCACGTGCAAACAGTATAATCTCAACAAATTAAATTAAGAAACGTAAGGATAATGGACGGATGCTGAAAAGCGGAACTTTGAAATCCCTCCTGAATCCTGTGTGAAGTGGCGCTGGGATTTAACATAGCATTAATAACAGTGAATCACCGAAATATATCCGTCAGGTTATATGAATACGAAGCGTAAAAAATTACGCAAAATGCTAAAGGACAAAATACATATTATAATTAGCTTTACTCCTTGTAATAACTTTATATTATATTTTATTAGTCCTCAAAGATGTATTATTTTTCCCGTTTTATCCACGTTTTCCACTGATTCTTCGCTCCTATTGGTTGCAGCGTGATTTTATATAGCCTGAAGCCTTCCTCGATAAATGGACTACCCAACGAATTTCACGTAAACGAATTTTTCAATTAGAACCTGAAATTAGCGCGTTCAAATAAACTCTTTAGCTTTATTATATTAGAATACATCAGAGTAGATACGCTGGGAAGTGTCAATTAATTTTTAATTTGAGACGACGTGTTGAAGCAGGCAACTGCGACATTACGGCTATAAGCTTAATGGTACATCGTGATCGGATTAATTAACATCTAGATGAATGCAAGCACATCTATCTATACATGTAATATAATTTATTTCCAATCGTTCACTTAATATTACATCCAGATGTTATATCAGATATTGATGCAAATAGTTGCAAATCCAGCGTACATTGGCATACTTTTTCTAGACTATTGGGTAGAGCGCTGGAGTGTAACTTTTACATAAAATTAGTGTTACATTGAAATGCCATTATATTTTTTATGCAGCGGATTGATTCATTTGACTGCATTCACGCCTTATATTAGGTAACGATACTGTCTAAGATGTTAGTGTTAATATATAATTCCTTCAACAAATATTCCGGGCTGGTTTTTTTTCCTGAAATTATTTATTGGAAAATCGATCTATTTCCATGTTCATTTATAATCAATATTAAAGTCAAACTTCTACAAAAAATGATTGATTGTGTTTCGATTTTTAAAACAAAATAAGCAAAATGTATGAAATTTTCTCAAATTTCATTTGATACTAATTTGCATTTTAAAAAAAGACATTTGCTCTGGGGGTTGTCAGAACAAACGGCCGATAATAATCAGAGTAAATCCTGTACTCCAGTTTCCAAAGCTAATGAATTGCAACGGAAACAATAGTGACGGCGCATATCCGGCAAATTGTGAGTGTGACATACATATGCTGCTAACAGACGAACCGACTTGGCTTGCTGGCATTGTACAAACTCCAACCATGTCATTTTCATAAACAAACGTACAATAAGTTTAGCATGAATGGATATGGTAGATCCAAATTTTCCATAATTAGTTGCTAACAGACGAAGCGACTTGGCTAGCTGGCATTGTTCTACAGACTCTAACTAGATCCTTTCCATGAACAAACGTAAATTATATATTGCGGATAAACGGATGTGGTAAATCAAAATTTTCCATAATATACTGCTAATAAACGAACCGACTTGACTGGCTGACATAGTTGTATAGACTCCAACCATGTCATTTTTATAAACAAACGTAAAATAAGTTAAGCAAAGTTGGTAGAAGACCAAATTTTTCCTTAATATGCTGCTATCAGACGAACCGACTTGGCTGGCTAGCGTTGTTCTACAGACCAGGTAATTTTCTTCTATTTTCATATCACGTAGGTATATATTACTTCTTCTAGCTTAAAAGTGAATATTATTTTTTGTCGGTTGATGGATACAAACCAAATTGGTTAGTCTGTGAAACGCGTTGAAGCATTGGTGTGGGTTAAATGAGGCAATGAGCGATTATTTATGGGTTTTCCTTAGAATTTCAAATGTGGCAACTTTCGAATGAACGTGATGAGAACGCACGTGTAAAGAAAGTTTTGGGATTAATGAATCCTGCTTCATTAAATAGATGTATCAGATGTTAGCAGAACTTCCACTTTGCAATTGGAAAGTTTGCAAGGATCCAACCTTACTAATATTATAAACGCGAAAGTTTGTACGTATGGATGGATGGATGTTTGCTCTTTCACGCAAAAACTACTGAATGGATTTTGATGATACTTTACAATAATATAGCTTACATATCAGAATAACACATAGGCCACATCATATCCCGAAATTCCCACGAGAATGACAAATACGCGGGTAAAACCACCGGCGTCCTTTAGTATAAAATATCCAGATATGTTGATAAATTTTGCACGTGCTCCGTATTGCATACTACAGAAGGTGTACTACGATACTTTGAGACATTTATGCAATCAACTGTATTGCATTATGCATGAGTGGCAGTACAAACAGCACGTATCTACTTCACTAATGCGACTGTTATAGTAAGCATAATTTACTCTCAACATAATATTAATTCTGACTAAAAATTAATTTATTCTCTCAAATTTTCCAACAGGCAATATTTTATTTTCGAACATTCATCCTTACTAATATTATAAAGGCGAATAAAACTTTTGGTAACACAAAACTACTGAGTGGATTTTGATGAAGCTTCATAATAATCCAGCTTACATATCAGAAAAACACAAAAGCCACGGACAGACGGAAACGAGAACTATGCGGGTAAAACCGCGGGCGTCCTATATATCAATGTTTTACACAAATACATACATACATACATAAACATCACGCCTTGTTCCATAGGGGTAGGCAGAGACCACATCCCTCCATTTGCCACGGTCCTTGCATACCTCCTTAGCTTCTTCCACTCTCATTAATCCTTTCATACAAGTTCATCGGTTTAGGGTACTTTTGACCTGGCCATTATTTAAAATGTTCTGAATTAGATAAATAACTTACTATCTAACAATTTATATCGCTTTTACAGTTTAATCAGTTTGAAATACTCCCTTTTTTACGATCCCAGAATATCAACTATCTAACGCGTCACAAAAGCCAACAAAATGTAAACTTGTTTCTTTATCGGCGTACCACAGATTTACACGGGGCAGGCGGCAATAAAATCACCAATCCCGGCCGAAGGTTTATTGGCCACGCGACATATATTTTTTAATAACCTGTTCGGACAGTTGACTTTCAACTATTTCAACCTCATGCTGGGATAGTAGAACTCGTAGAGTGATTTGTGGGTGTTCTATGCTCATCTCATCATAATGACTATCTTTATCGTTATGGTAAGTTAACAGGTATGCTGAGATGGTTTGGTCACGTAGACAGAATGTATGATAGGAGATTTACGAAAGGGATGTATAAGCGGAGAGTTAATGGGAATTTTGGAAGGAGAAGACCAAGGTGGACGTTCCTGGATCAAATCTAAGACATTCTGATTTAATGAACTTCTTAAGTAAGTTAATTGACATAACCACTGAAATAAAGCTTTGATGATAAAAGTATATCACACAAATAGTCATGTCTTTACTTCAACAACTGGAACCATTTTAATATTCGTTGATTTAGACTTTTATCAGAAAATTTTAATAACCTGCCTTATAACTCACTGCAATTCTCACAACTTCATCTTGCTTTAATAAATTCTACAGCATAACAAATCCTATACAGAAAGTTCGGTGCAGTATTATTAAGAAAGGAAAACTTTAATTTTTACAAAGTAGAGATGTTAAGAAATTGTTATGTTAATAAATTTTATGTAGCGTATTCGCCTACTGGAGCTGAAATGAGAAAACACATTAATTTCGGTAAGCAATCTGTTCACTGTAACTTCCATGATTAACCAACACCAATACTAAATCAACATTTTGTTAAACGTTACGTTACGATTTGGTAACAACATGGCGTCACATCATGCGTTCCCGTCACGGAAAATTTATTTCCCCGATTGAAGATCATGGATCAATATCAGAAACGCTGGAAGCTGTGATAGCTTAAGATTAAACCTCATCCCGTAGATCCTTACTAAAATTGTAAAGGCGAAAGTTTGTATGTAAGAATGAATGGATGTTTATCAGACTTTAACGCACAAACTATTAAATAAATAAATATTATAGGACAATTACACACATCGCTATATAGCCCCAAAGTAAGCGTACAACTTGTGTTATGGGTGCTATGATAACTGATGAATATTTTTTTTACATATATTATACATAAAAACTATTGAATGGATTATGATGAAACATCACAATAATATAGTTTATATATCAGAATAACACACAGGCCACATTTCATCCCGAAATTCCCACGGGACTGAGAACTAAGCGGGTGAAACCGCGGGCGTCCTTTAGTAATATTTCAAATGCTGCTTTACTTTTAACACGCCTATGGTCCTGAGAATTTCACTTACAATCATGACTTATTGGTTAAATAAAACTCGGCCAAACTTTAACTTAAATGTTGTTTTAAGAAACAATCAAATTAAGTAGGTGCTAATTTTGAAGATCAGCCTATGAAGAACATCCAAAGTGACCAATGTAAGCAATGTTTAAAGCATCAAATATCGCAGGCACTCTGTCTTGTTACAAAATATCTTAGCAAGCGGGAAACTGGATACTGTCTGTCATTCATCACTGAGACACGGCGTTGTGTCAGCGTTACTAATGAGTTATTGATTACTCTATTAAAGGTACCTACATAATCGCTGAATGACTGTGCGAAATCGGTTACTCGCTAAGCCTTTCAGCTGCCCAAAAAGAAGAGTATTGTTTTCTGGTATCGGGTACTTTTGTCCCTATGTAGCAGCCAGGACAACTCTGCCAAGAGTGCACTACTATGAAGAATGATAACTTCATTCTGATAGAAAGTCAAAGTTAAAGTATCTCAAAGTTTTTCTTGCAAAAACCATAAAATAATACTATTCCCAAATTCTGTCTACTCCTTTATTTTTCTTCAGTAACATTAATGAAAGGATATTATATCCCAGTCAGCGAAGTCTTAAAAACATAGAGCTAAAAAACTTACATACACGTGCTGCCCAGACATGAAAAGAATAAACGTTAACAATAGAAAGAAGACGAGTATTATCTCTGTCCTAATGTCTGGTAAGCAAGGATGTTGTCAGTTTTCAAGAAAGTTCATTTGTTTTCTTTCGTTTCGATGGCTCAACTTTGGAATTAACACAAAACTATATACTAGGTACTAGAGTAAGAAGTTAGTGTTAGGTTATGGCATAGGAACTTGGCACTCCATGAGATATCACAACTTAGCAAGATACAAGCTCTCGTCTTGACGTTACTTTACATGAAAATATATTTGTGGCGTAAGTTTCAACATTTTCGTGGAAAACTGCTGTCAGTTGTCACTGATATGATCCATTTACGACTTTGTTTAAATATAGACCGCGTATACGGTTTAACGTTTGGTTGATATATCAAAGTCTCAAGTCTCAGCTTTGATATGCTTTCAAGTTTGTTGCCTTTAAAGACCAGTTGAGTTTATATTGAAACCACTAGACTAAACAACGTTGATGGTATATTGAAGCTAAATATATTTTTGCTGATGTTACATATCTTGTCAAAACTAGTAAAAATCAATAGTATTTCGAATTATTTTATATCAATTGAGCATATGTTATCAAATTATTCTTTTCCTGTATTGTAATCTTTTTTTTTTTATTTATTACAAGTTAGGCCTTGACTGCAATCGCACGTAATGGTAAGTAAAGATGCAATCTATGATGAAAGCGAGCTAACTTGCTTGGAGTAGAATGAAATCCACATCCCTTTCGGTTTCTACACGACATGGTAAAGGAACGTTAAATCGCTTGGCGGTACATCTTTGTCGGTAGAGTGGTAACTAGCCACTGCCGCAAATTATAAATGCACTGTACTGCGCCACGGAGGCCATCAAAAATATAAATAAAAATATTTCGTAATATCCTTTTCTCAAGATCTTAGTTCATGATATATGAAACTTAAAGTTATCCTAACTCGATATGACCTTAACATAAAGTTAATCTGCAAGATTATCCCTATTTATCATAAGATTATTTTACAGAATATTCGGTAATTAAAAACTATAAATGTATTTAATTACTGAAGTTATAAATATACAAAGTACATTTAATCTAATCAACGCAATCGCGATATAATTTAATTTAAACTACTAGACTCTCTCGTTAAATGTATGAACTAATTAAAAACTTAAGAACATTATGCACCATAACACGTTACGGATACGGTTATTAAAGCCATCCAAGCCATTCAAGCCAGAAACAAGTTAGCGACGTGGATGTTCAATTTAAAGTTCACATAGAACTTACACATACTAGAGCAGAGATGGAGCGGGGGGAGAAATTCTAACAATTGGATATTTTATAATTAGGCATAACGGATAATTCTTCATCTGCCTCATTGGTCGAGTGATTAGACTATGGTATATAACAATGAGTGTTTCTTTCTTCTAAGAAATTTTCAGCTAATTCTATGCCCAAAGTCGGGAAGTTGGTCTTACACCCCTGTGCCACGGAGAGCACGTTAAGCCGTCAGTCCCGGTCACTATCATCAATGTTTAATAGTAATCGTCAATTAATTGAACATTATTATCCTAAGCCCGCCTATTGCTTTATATCTCCTCTCCTACAATCAGGGAGGCATGGCCCTAATGACGATCTGCTGGAGCTGCAGATGTTGAAAACTATTTAAATAAAGAAGAAAATAACACTTGTGCAGTTTTACGTCGCCAGTAATCTTTAAGAAACTCAAGAAAAGACAGTTTATAGAAAAACATGAAACAAGTTTACAAGTTAACAAGTTAACAAGAACAGTTTTAAAATCATACAAACGTAGAAGTAATTATGATTTATAAAATACAGATATAAGTAAAAGTTTAAAAGTTAGATTAATTAGATTGATCGATAAATTAATTAAGAAGTTTTGAGATTTAATAGAAATTTTAGAGTCCGATGAATATTACATAGATATAGTTACGCTATGTCTACTCTAAAATACCCAGAAACTAGGTAGAAGTTGAATTGAGTTTTATACAACTACTCCGAGCATAATAATGGTGGATGCTCTAGAACCTAGTTCCAGCTCGAGCCATGTCTACAAACTTTGCAACTTTCGCAATATTTATGCATAGGTGAGTGAAGTACGAGTAAGCGGCTTGTTGTCCTATGAATGATTTACGTCGGTTCACGGGGGAGTAGATTGAAAAGCTATAATATTCTACGAAACTACATTTGGGAGCAATGAAATCGAGTCAACATCAAAAGTAATACCAATTATTTTAAGGGTATTAAGTAATAGATAAGAGATCGGTGTAGTGTAAAAGATGTAGTGACTAAAGTTGATAAAGGTATGCTTAGATGGTTTGGGCATGTAGGGTGAATGAATTAAAGAAGATTAACAAAAGAGATTTATGAGGAGAATGTGAATGGAAATCGAACGCTTAGAAATATAGTGACCTAATTCAAAATGTTATGTTTTTGACCTTTATTAATTAAACAACCAATTTGTTATAGAATACGGTTATAATGAATTCGATAAAGTAGAGTAGGAAAGACAGCAGTTCAATCAATTACAGTATGGTAAAGGCAACAAAAAATTTGATGGAGGCCATTCTGAATCTTCAGCTATAGTTTCTTAGTAACATTTAGATTACAGTCAGAAAGAGAAAGTTCCAAAATCACAAGTCATAACGAAATCAAAACTTGAAATTACGAAATATAAGAAAAAATATCAGTATTTACTAGTAATTGTTTCAATTGTAATAATAACTATTAAGTCGTAATTTTGACATTGATAATTTAAAGCAAAACGTAACCAATTCTTATGACCGGAACAAAGACCTTGGATTAGTTACTGATCTATATTTTTTGCCAAAATTGAAAAGTAACACAGAACAGAAGGCTGACCGATAAAATAATTAATCCTGAAGTAATTTACTTAAGCAATCTTTAGACAATGTTGTGTATTCTTTTATTGGATAGTTTTAACCACACTTTTGAGTCATTATAATTTTTTGAAAATAAACGTTATATGAAAAAATGCGGAGCCAGCGGAATTCGGACCCACATCTTTGACTGTCGAAGAATGTTGTTTATCTTATGATCGTAAAATAAATAAAGACTTGAGATTTTAAAGTTATAGAGTCAACAAACGTGGAGTAAAACTGAGTGACACAATTAGGAAAAGTTTTATAAGAGAGCAGTGTGGTATAAAAGATGTAGTGACTAAAATCGAGAAAGGTATGCTGAGATGGCTTGATCATGTAGAGAGAATTAATGAAAGGATACTTATAAGCAGAGATTGAACGGGAATGTTGGAAGGGGAAGAGCAAGGCGAACGTACCTTGATCATATGTAGGACATTCTGATTAAAGGTCAATCCTAATCCGACGTACTTGTTATGAAAGGTTTAATGAAATTGGATGAAGCGAGAGAGATATTCAGGACAAGTTCTGCACACGGCAGAAGGCGTGATGGTTTGTATATATGTAGAGTCAACAAATCTATATATGTATCTATAATCAAAGTATACGAACTTATAATTTACTATTTTATAGACTGAATTTGTTTTTAAATATGTGATTATTCTTGTATACTAAAGTATATAAATTAGAGCGACGATCATACCGAGGTAGTTGGCAACGATTGAATGCAGAAAACCAGTAGTACCAATAGTAGAGGTTGACGCTACTTAAAAGAGACCTATGTCTAGTCCACTACTAGACATAGGTCTCATAATGACATAGATCTCATGGATGCATAAGGGCTGATGATTATCATGATGACTAAAGAATTGTTATTGTGGAATATAGTAAAGCTTTGGGAAAACAACAACCTCGATATAAAGTTTCATGAATCACAGCACATTAATTGACGCAATAACTAACAATGAAGATGACACATACCTTCCTCATAAATACCAATAAGTGTCAACTGGAAACTACTACATAACAATAAAACACAAAAACATAACGTTGAATATTTGACGGCCTCCGCGACGCAGTGGATTTATAATACGGAGGTCCAGGGTTCGATTCCCGGCTGGGCCGATTAACTTTTTTAAATTAGTCCAGGTCTGGCTGGTGGAAGGCTTCGTCTTAGCTAGTCACCGGCAAAGACTTACCGCCAAGTGATTTAGCGTTCCGGTATTATGTCGTGTAGAAACCGAAAGGGGTGTAGTTCATCCTTCTCCTAACATGTTAACCCACTTCCATTTTAGATTGGATCATCCCTTACCATATCAGATGTGATTGCAGTTAAGAGCTAACTGGTACTAAATAAAAAAACACAAAAATAGAAGGTTGAATGTATGTTTGTCAGTAATAAACGTAATAAGCGCATACACGGTAGTTATATATATATATATTACCGATAGTTCGTACTTCATAAAAATATATTGCTTCATAGCTAAATGATTCAGGAAGCTATACATAGAATAATTATAATAACAATAACGATGAGTAAAAATCAAACCACAAAATATCAAAAAGTGGGTGGATACAGTACCAGTCCAATTGCGGAGGAGCTGCAGCTTCTTTCGTGCTCTACAGTACTGATCGTTTTTAAATTAGTTACTTACTCACTGTTTTATCTCTATCCATTAAAAATTCCAATTACTAATACAAAAATCATTAATCACAAGTAGCTCATTTTAAATGGTAATTCAAAATTAGCTTAGCGTGCTTTACGAGGTACGGGGGTGTAACACCAATTTCCCTACTCCAGGTTTGAAATGTAATTAAAATTTTATAGAAGAGTGTATATCTCAGAATTGTTCCATGACCCGATCTAGATTCGAACCCAGGACCTCGTGATCGAAGCCACATAGGCTAACCACTAGCCCAACGAGGCAGTAGTTCCCTTAAATAGCACGTACAAAATATTTTTGAGTATAACTATTGTTGAGGTATTTTTAACAGATATTGTTTTTTTAATTTTGAATTTTAATTTGAAGTGGATATAATAAAATACAGTATAGCAATTTCAATTGCCGTGATAAAAATTAAAACATCCAACGTCTTAAGTTTCAAACATCCTTCTTGTACAATCTGTAGGAAGACAAATTGTAACGACGATGACTTGCTTTATTGTTTGAACTAATTTACTTTTTGCCTACCATTCAATGAAAACTATACAGTGCATATTTTACAAAACCACAATAGACCTGAATTGCTCCATTGCGTCAATAACTGACGAACTCCAACATTGGCACGCTCGATCGCCGCCAAACAAACTCGATTGAACGAAAATAAATCTTGCGACAGATTGAAACTTCCATTGAGCTTACCTAAAAATTAAACGTATAAAACCTATTCGGACTTGGATTATTGGTTTTAAATCCGAGTTAATTGAAATCCTTTTTGTTTAAGCTTCATTTAAACCAGGTGCCTGTTATTAAAAAACAATTATAAAAAATAAAACCGACTTCGAAACGCACTAAAAAATAAAAAATAATTGCGTCATTTAGTTGCTTTAATTTACTTAACGATAAGTATAAAATCGGTGCCATCTGATGAAAAGTTTATGTAACAAAGTAGCAAAGCACTTTGTTACATAAACTTAGGGTTTTAGGTTTTGTTTATCATCTACAAGTTAGCCCCGACTGCTATCACACCTGTTTGTTGTTAGGAGTGGGAAGAAAATCCACTCCCCTATCGGTTTCTACACGACATCGTACCGGAACGCTAGATCGCTTGGCGGTACGTCTTTGTCGGTAGGGTGGTAACTAGCCACGGCGAAAGCCTCCCACCAGCCAGACGAGACAAATTAAGAAAAATCTCAATCTGCCCCGCCGGGAATCGAACCCAGGACCTCCGTCTTATAACTCCACCGTACATATCACAGCGCCACGGAGGTCGTCGTTATGTTTTTAAAGTAGAAAGCTTGGATAATACCAACTTCATAGTCGTACGGCCCCCGTAACGGCCCAGTTTGGGTTCAAAACTAGTCGGACATACTCCGACAAAAGTAAATAATAGGGAAATTACTCGAAATTGTTTAAATTTTAATACACGTGCCTTTTGATTAAAGATTGCCAAAATTTTGAAATTATAAGCGGGAAATGATAACAAGAGCTGTTAAGTAAACACAAGTAAACATAAGTTTAATGTAAAGGCCCTCTTAACGAATCATAGTAAGTGGTAATTAAAGTAAACGCAGTCGTAAAACGAGACGTAAATGCAGTAAAGGCTTTAAAGACCCCCGCTTAAGAGCGCTCTAGACTGCAAAGCAGCAGATAAAGATAAGCCGGAACGAATGAATCACTAGTGCACAGCCACGAAGACACGAGTCAATTAATTCAATTCATTCGATTGAAGCAAATCCGTTCCGACCGGGGACGGCCATTGTCGGTCGCAACTTAATATTGAAGAAAAAAACGGCACCGCCACAATGAATTTGCCTCGAACCAATATTATAATAATGACCAATGGACTGAAGAAATCTCGTTTTGTAGCGAGTTATTACCGAGACTAATTTAACGAAATAATACGTTATTTCCTCTTAGAAATATTCTCATCATTGTATAAACTTCTTCTCAGAATTATAAAACTTATCCTTATCCTTAATCTACACTAATATTATAAAGAGGAAAACTTTGTTTGTTTGTTTGTTTGGTTGTAATGAATAGGCTCAAAAACTACTGGACCGTTTTTAAAAAATAGGGTTCCGTAAAATATTTGGGTTTTTCGGACACAAGGTGTTTTACACCTTGTCAACCAGAAAAGTTACTTATTTTGCGTACGCTGCCTAAACTATAAAAGATACAACCATAAAATGTTCTAATTAATTGGAGATCTTATAATATCTACAAAAAAGTCCGCGACACACTATACCTATCTATGTCGAGTGAGGCACAACAACCATTTTTTTATTTAAAAATCTTAATTTTTTTTTGGACTACATTTAAACGCATTTATTTTACTCATGCTATTAATCCTTATCAAAATAAATTATTTCATCATATAATATTCTATATTTCAAAATAATATTTGGTATTTAAAAGATTAAAATTGGACGTTTGGTTTTGAAGTTAGGGCGAAATTAAAATATTACTATTTCTGCGTTGCGAAGTGAGCGTCACCAAGGCGGGGGTGCGCGTGCGGGAGGGGAGTTTAGATCTATGTTATATATACGATGATGAATTAAGAATTCGATCTTTGTTCAAATATCTATTTAGTACACGGAAGAGTTTGTTCGTTTGTTTAAACGGGCTAATCTCTATCTGCGTGTCGGATTGTAAAATTATTTTTGTTTATTCTAAAGGCTAGACTCAAGAGTGAAATATACTATTTAATATTAATTTATACCCATCAGCTTGCCATAAATATATATTTTTAATGTACTGAAATGTCATACAATGTTTAACAAAAATGTAGACCTTTAGTAGGTACACGTGACGGGACGGAGGATATTGCTTCACGGAAAACTATAAAAAAATTAAATTGAGAGGGGGAGCGGGGAATGAGCACACTTCATATGTGACTTTCACACATTTTGTATGAAAGTCTGTCTTTAAAATTAGAAGGGTACCTAAGAGGTTTTCACGCGGACGAAGTCGCGGGCGACTGCTAGTAATATTATAAACGCGAATGTTTTTAAGTATGGATGGATGGATTTGTTACTCTTTGACGCGAAAACTGCTGAATGGATTTTGATGAAACTTCACAACAATATAGCTTACATATCAGAATAACACATAGGCCACATTTTATCCCAAAATTCCCACGAGAACGAGAACTACGCGGGTGAGACTGCGGGTGTCCTGTAGTTATGTATAATTTACTTTTGAATTCCGACAAGTAGGTATATAAAAAATTATTAATTTATGTTTACCTTGTCATCTTAAAAAGAATATAGTAATTTGAAGCTCTACTTTTATACAAACTGAATACAGCCATAATGAGTTCTGTGAAATATTTTTCTCTAGCAAAATATTTAATATACCTAGAGGAAACAAATGACGACCTCGAATATATCTCGAGTCTCACAGAATTTTAATTGAGTATACAACCATACGATACTACATTTGAGTTGTTTATTTCCAACTAGTGGAAATAAGTAATTTTCCCCGTTTATTCTACATTTTCCACTGATTCTTCGATTATATCGGTTGCAGCGTGATGATATACAGCCTAAAGCTTTCCTCGATAAACAGACTATCCAATACAAAAAGAATTTTTCAATTAGAACCAGTATTTCTTGAGATTAGCGCGTTGAAAGAAACAAATTCTTCAGCTTTATAATCTAATATATAAAATTTCCCTGTTACAATGTTAGTTACCGTACTCCTCCGAAACAGCTTTACCGATTTTTACCAAATTTTGTATGCGTATTCAGCAGGTCTGAGAATTGGCTATATAATTTTCATCTAAATTTTTTTTTTATTTTTTAATGCAAAACAACGTTTGCCGGGTCAGCTAGTATTAGTATAGATTGTTGTTTAATTTCAAACTTCACGCGTCGTCACAACAAATATTCCCCATGAGTGATGAATTTGTCATTGCGAGCGACCTTCGTACGACAATCAATGAGGTATGTCCCATGAATATCTAGCATGCGGTCATTATGAATTGGGCCAATTAATTGTGAATTGTTACCGCTTTGATTTGTGCACCGGAACGCGGTAGCTGATATACTGCCATTATTAATTCCTGGTAAAATATTCTCATAAATAACAATAACGCTGTTCCACCGATATAATATGCATCGGATTTAATCAGCTTATGTCCTTGACTGATTGTTTATTTATTACCGAATGGATTTAGGTTTCCATTATTTATCAGTTATCTGTAGAATATGGTAGACACGTACGAAATTAAACCTAATTCCTAATCTATATTACCTTAGACAGTGCATCAAAAATTAAAGATGACGAATTGGAAATCGAAAAATTGGGTTTAGGTGGGAAATTTAATAAAGAGCTTATTTTCTGTGATGTGCGATATTAATAGCCTTTCTGGCTATTAATATCGCACATCACAGAAAATAGTTCCAGAAAAAGTGTTCCAGATAACTAGACATAGAGATTCGAGTAGTATTAGTGCCAACACTTATGTAGGTAGGGTATGACAGAAGAAGCATGTAAGTAAAATAAATGCAGTAGAAATAGCATTCAGAAGTATGAGTGAAGTAAAACAGAGTGACGAAATTAAGAATAAGAGTGCAGTGTATATATGCAGCAGTGTATATGTGAAAGGTATGCTGAGATGATTTGGCACGTAGAGAGAATAAATGGAAGGAGACTTACGAAAGGAATTTATAAGGCGAGAGTGATTGGGAATGTTGGAAGGGGAGAACAAGCGTTCCTGGATCAAATCCATACTGATAAAAATCTAAGTCAAAAGAACCCTAAACCGACGAACTCGTATGAAAGGTTTAATGGAATCCTCTATTTGCCGATCGTAATGCCACTTATCGAGCCCAATTAGTCATATGTATATTAATCACTGTATGTAATCTGATAGCGTTTCATATATACAAAAATCAAATTGTATAATACTGCACGAACACGCAGACAAGCAAAGTAAGCACGATAAAGTAAATAGTCCCCATTCCCAATTCCTAATCCATAGACGTCGGTCTAAAACTTCCTACCATCGTCCACACGTGTGAACATATTTGGCCCGATCAAATAAGGGAATGCCGCGATTCAATGCACTCGGCGTCCGGTCGGGATAATTTAGGCCCAAGTATTGTCTATGATTCTCTCGTGTGTCTATGCTTCCTGCATGCTTTTATGGACCAGACTGACGTGTACCGACGTGCTGATTATTATTAATGCAAACTAGTACTTGTTTATGTCCACTTCAAATTTTCTATTGATTACAACTAGTCAAATTAAATTTCCTCTGTTACCATGTGTGGACCTTGAAGGACCACTTCATGAAAATTGGTCTTATCTAAAGTTTAACCGTAAAATTTTTGACAAATTCTAATTGCAATGAAATATCCTTAAGGATAGAGTATAGAGTAATGTTACAATTGTTTTCATACCTTTTCTATTCACTTAAAATGTATCGATTGTGTCACTAAGGATCCTTGACGGATTGCAATATTGAATTGCAAATTCATGTTTTGACATTGATGCAGTCGGTTAAGAGTTGATTCAAATATTTGACGATTGATCTGAACATACACTATTGTACCATACCATATCTGAGTATCTTCGGTGACATTTCAATAAAATGGCACCTAGTCTGATGATGGACTCAGAAGATGGTTTAAAAGTATGCTAAGGTAAGCAAGACTACATCAAATTTGGGCCGATTTGTCTTGTCAAAATGTAGTGTTATAGCTCTGTGTAGTTTAAGCAAGCATAACACCTTGTGTTTAAGATATATCTATGTATTTTTAAGTATATATTTAAACGGAACAATAAGTATTAACCAAAGGTTTCGTTTAAATATATATTTTGATTAAAGTTTTAGTTTATTACTTTAATAAGTTATTGTTGTGCGAGCGAAACAAGGTCGAGGTGTTTCGAGTGAAAGGTTGTCCTTCTTTGTCTGGAGATTTTAATTTGCTTATCAAAATTAAAAATCTAGTTTTCCAGTAGCCGTTCATGTGGAAGATAATTCGTATGACCTAACACGGTTCTGTTATAAAACCGCTTATCTGGCGTAGTATCGCGTAATGTCCTAGTTAATTTTGTGTAAACTCGGTACACTCTGCTAGTTACCTATTTGTTTAGCAAAGAGCTATTGATTCAGCGTAGTTGTTAGTTTTAAACTTTGTATTAAAACTCATGTATTGAATCAAGCTTATTATACTTACACAACTTAGTACAAACTTATAAATGATAAAGATGCTTCGACGTAATTCGATCGGCTTCCATCTTCTCATAGGAAATAAAAATAATATGAATTCACGAATATCTTTGCATTTCATGAATTCACCGTGCGGGTGCCGGGTTCGTTGCGTGGCTGAGAGAAAAATTCCGAACAGAGCTCGAGACTCGTGAATGGAGTGTAGGTCTAAAAGGGATCCCTTAGTGACGCGCGACAACACTCACCTCCTCCGTTCATCTTATTCTCTCTGCTCAGCCACATTTGGGATAATCCAACTAGAGCAGCTTTGGATACTCGTTCCGATATGAAGTTTACTGCACTTCTAGTAAGGCCAAGGTCTTTTATCAGGTCATAGAGCGATTTCACTAGAAAATCTCTTGCACCCACTTCTACTGCGTATAAACTAACCACATAGACTTTTTAGTTTTCACATTTTTTTTAGGGATTTTTAAACAAATAACTCATGTTTTCGTGGACGTTGTTCATTACACACAATTTCACGCTTGTTCAAACAACAGATGTATAAAGTTTGTAATATAAATTGAAAAAATAACCTTTACTTGACCTGATAAAGAAAACTAGCGAAATTATTAAAATATAAACGGCTGAACTAGTTTCGAACCCAAACGGGGTCTTTAGTCATGAGCTCGCTTCTTCATGCAACGCGGCGAGGCGAGTTTCAGCCGTTTATATATTAATAATACGGCAAATACTCGCGACAGTTTCAATTTTAATAACACTAACGAAAGCTGGAAAACTTTTAATTAACAAAACAATGAACAATACATCAATATGCATAGCAGAGAACACAAAGCGTAATAATCGTTAAGTACATGAAATACCTACAGGATACCCAGCACCGGAATACATAAAAGCTATCAAACTTCCTGCGGCTTTATATTAAAACTTTGTCGAATTAACAGCGGATAATGATAACAATATTTTGAGCAAAATTATAAATTAAAAATGACGAAATAAAAACATCATCAACGTTAATCATTAGTGGGAGTTAATATTCAAATAAATTAACGTGCATATTATGGATATCATTAAAAATATCATCATTAAAATTATACACATAATTATAATGCAGTGAGATTGATGACACTACAAATGTCATGATATATCTCAGACGGGTACCGCCCATATAACCGAGTGCTCGTTTAAAAAGAGTAGAATAATATTAAACCGGTTAATAGTTAACATCGGGGCATAGTTTTTATCTAAGACTAAAATTCAACATGTGCAAAAGTTTGTAATGATAGAGTTCTACTGTCATACTCTTACAACATTAAGTTAGAGTGCACCTATTGTATATTTGAAATGTGGTCAAAAAACTCAACAATAAAGCACAACAACTTTAATTCAAAACATTTTACGAACCTATAAAAGTATCACTACATATTACAAAACCGACTCCCTACCGTGTCTGTCTGTTCGCGAAAGACCACTGAATTGATTTTCAAGCGGTTTTCACTATTACATAGAGTGATAGTCGTGTTTCACATGTAGTAGAAAAATCAACAAAACAAATTAGGTAGGTAGTTTATAATTTTGTACCAACCAATCTTTAAGTCCCAGTTTGAAAATTCTCGAGTTCAGATCTTTATAATAATCCCAATAATGCATTAAGTTGACTAATTAGTAACTCATAAGGTTAAAAATTTCACAGTACGTAAAGCGTTAAATACATTTAGTAGGTGAAAGAATTTATAAACTGAAATAATAACAGATAAGTTAACTAGCACCAACACGAGATACTGCAATTAGGCTATCCACTGCATTACGATTGCAGAATGGATAAGTAATGACCACTGATAACTAGCCCTCGGGTATTGATGACCTACTAACTATATGTGGCAATTAACTCGCTCTATATAAAACGTGAGAGTACTTCTAATTTAAAAACAGCAATCATTTTTAATGCAAAAATAAAATATGTTTAAAAAATATTGTTATTGCAACTATTTCATGGACGTCACCTGAAAGACATAATAGTTCATCATCATCATCATCAGCCTCTTAACGGCCCCCTATAGGGCTAGGCATCCTTCCTTAAAGAGGAGACGATAATAAGGGGGGGGATAGACATTATAGTTATATGGTAGTAGATTTACGTAATTGATGATTGAAATAGGACAGTAGCTAATAGTTCATCAAACAAGCAACGTGAATCGGAATCAGCATAAAGCAACAATCTCCAACACAAACAAAGCACAAGAGACAGTGCTATCAGGTCCGGACGACGCCCACTCCGCGCTGATAACGGCGTGTGAACGATTTGCATTGCATGTGCTAGCTAGAAACATTATCGTACTTCTCTATAATACACTGATGTCATTCATAATAATATTATGAATGCTGATGATTTTATATGTTATGCTTTCGATCTCTTTATTAACTGCTGAGCCGATCCCCCGATTATAACAGGGGTAGGTAAAAGAACTGAGCAACCAAGTAAAACGGAATACTATCGGTTGATCTCAGTGTTTGTCCAATCTACCTGCTTGAGAGCCCACGCAACCATCAGGGCTCCAGAGTGAAGAAAACCTCAACGTTTTAGAATTACCACCATCTGCACCCCACCCTTGCCCCAAAAGCCAAGCGAAAGCTATGCTTATAATAGCTCATTGTGATAACTATAGGAACAATAATCTCTCGACTCAACATAATTATTATGATTACTAGAGGACGCCCGCGGTTTCACCCGCGTTGTTCTCGTTCCAGTGGGAATTACGGGATAAAATGTAGCCTATGTATTATTCTGATATGTAAGCTATATTATTGTGAAGTTTCATCAAAATCCTTTCAAGCAATGTACATCCAAACACACAAACTTTCGCCTTTATGATATGAGTAAAGTTTAACCAAGAGGTTGACGCAATACTCTTAACAGGCTCAACTGAAACGTGTCGATCAAAACTGGAATTCTGGATTACAAACGCAACACACCTGTGCTCTGTAATGTCGCGATCAATATCGCCGTTAACGCCGACTGTGCTGTGGGCTCTTGACCCAGTTGCACCTGCTCAAGATGAATGGAAGCATCTAGACCGCATATCAATCCAGTGTACAATTCAATTGATGGATATCTATAACTAACTAACTAAGAAAATTATACATAATATTGATGATCTTTGGCTATAGTGCCTTCATCGTCATCATTATTATTTGAACGGCTCATTAAGGACCCGGCCTCCCTTGTAGGATGGTGATGATATAGAACGTAGACCCACCACACTGCACCAATTATTCAGATTATCAGGCTTAGTATAATGCTTTAAAAACAATGACTTATCATCGAAACTCGGGTCAATTTAGAATTTTATAATTTCTAGATCGTCTTAGGTCTAGTCTGTAAGGCTTCAGCTGGGGCGACATAATAAACTAATATTATAAAGGCAAAAGTTTGAGTGTGTATGTTTATTAGTGTCCGACCGAAAGTTCGGTTCCAGTTTCGGTTTCAGCCGAGTTTCTGCCAAAAATCAAGTTTCGGCGGCAGTTTCGGTTTCTGCCTAAATTGGCCGAAACTTTTGCCGAAATTAAACTGATTTCGGAAGTAGTCGTGCACGCTCGCCTGACTTCGTTTCTCGCGGCAACACTATGGCGGACGCTGGCGGCCGTGTTCGGGAATTGTCGTACGCCGTTCGGATAGCTCCGTAGCAACAAAACTTAGTCAGTTAATGCGTAAAATGCATCAAATTTCAGTATTTTAAGGAATTTTACACTGACATGAGTTTCGGTTTCGGTTTCGGCCGAAACTGAAGCCAGGGCCGAATATTCGGTTTCGGCCGGAAAACCAGTTTCGGTCAGACTCAAAACATTACTTCTTCACTACTAAATGGTTGGAGCGGTTTTAATAAAATTTGGTATGGAGTTAGCTGACACCCTGGATTAACACATAGGCCACATTTTATCCCGAAATTTCCGTGGAAACGATAACTACCCGCGTTATTCTCGCGAAACCGCGACCAACCTCTACTAAGACATACGAATCCCAATATATAGACATAATATAGAAAAATTGTTAAGGATGTTTTGAAAACGAATACGTGCCACGAACCTCAAGTACAAATTAAATATAAATTAGAGCTTTATAAAGCAAAACATGTATAAACAGCTTTAAATAAAAAGGAAGCTCATAATACACAGTACCGTTGCAGTCAATAAATATTTACGAATACAGTGGTAGTCCCGGACATCCGGCTCTACCAGCAGTCAGAGGTGCCCATAAGTGCGTCCGGATAAGAATTAGCATACCCACCCGACAAAGCATTCCGACCTATTTTAGACCACGTCCGTAAGTCGACGGCTGAATTTTTAAAAGGCTTTTTAGTGCTCAGACACGCTATGCACGTTTCAGACGCGTACTGGGGGCGTCTTTGTAAGGTTTTTAGCCTAAGTATCTTGCGACTGCGTCAATAGTTTTTAGCTGCCGATTCGTACAATGTAATTTTCACGGGTAATGACCTCTTTTAAAGATCCCTTGCGTTTTGTTACAATACCTATAAAACATTTTAAATCTACTAACTTAACGTAACTTACAGGCATACTGCCGGCCGGCCTCCGTGGCGTTGTGGTGTATGCGCAGTGGATTTATAAGACGGAAGTCCTGGCTTCGATTCCCAGCATTCATCATTTAAGATTTTCTAAATTGGCCCAGATCTGGCTGATGGGTGGCTTCTGCTTTGTCTAGTTACCACCCTACCGACAAAGACGAAACACCAAACGATTTTGCATTCCGGTATGATATCGTGCAGAAAGTGAAGGGGTGAAGATTTCATTCTATTCCTAACAAGTTAGGCCGCTTCCATCTTACACAGCATTATCACTTACCATCAGATGTGATTGCAGTCAAGGGCTACCTAACTTATAATGAATAATAAAAAGACAATTGTTACTTCATAAAATAAAGCAGTATTTAATTATGCTCAATATGCCTAGAAGTTAAAATCGCCTAAGATTCTGTTCTGATCAAAAATTTTGTAACCAAATAGAGCTTATTTATCAAACATTAGGGCAACAACGATGGCGATAAGTTATTTAATGACCAATATGGCTTGCCACTTATAGTTTGAACACCTTTAAGGTAAAACTGTATAGGCGTCTTCTAGGCACTTGAACTAAGACCTCATCAATCATCATTATCAACCTATTGAACGCCCTACTACAGCGCCAGGCCTCCCTCCTCCCTTCTCCCTCCCACAAAACCAACTAGGTAGTCATCACTCATCAATGCTTTCCAACAACAACGTGATTGAGTCACGCACAAGTCTAAAATTGACATATCGAGCGTATCATTAAATAAATGCCTTATACTGCAATGTCAGATTTAGAAATCGTGTCTATACCTCGCTGCACCGCAATAGGTCAAGGTGTCGATTGCGTAGCTGCATAAGGCCAAATAAGCATAGACTGCATACGTGCAGCGCGTCATCACTCTGTCTTCGAAAAGCAGACAGACAGCTATCACCGTAGGCAAAGATTCCCTTTTTGGGAAAAACTACTTTGACCTGTGTAAGAGGTGCTAGACAGTTCCATTGAACGCGCCTATATAAGAATATTCAAAGGAAATGTATATTTTGTACCTAATAGAGGAAGCCTGCAGTTTCGCCCGCGTAGTTCTCGTTTCCGGGAATTTGGGGATAAAATGTAGCCTGTGTCAATCCCGGGTGTCAGCTAACTCCATACCAAATCTTATAAAAATTGCCCCAGCAGTTTAATCATGAGTAACAAAGCTAAGTAAGCCCAATAGGCGCTAGCATATCGTTTATGGCAATGGCTTCCTACAACTCATTATTATAAAGCGGAATCATCATTCAAGCAACTTAAAACCCAAACAATACTGCGAACTATGACTTAGCTAATTGAAACTAAAGCTTTACGACTCGCTGTCTTTGAGCAATATCATTTTGAGACACAATGTACGCAATAGTATCGCAGACAAGATTATACGCAAATACAAGTTCAATCATTCCTTACAATTTTTAGGTTATTAGGTTTTGGTACTGGATGCCGCGACTCACCGAACTTATAAAACTCATGGTCAACGACCCGTAATCAATTCTAAGCCACAAAGTTTTGAGAATCGCGTAAAGGTACTTCTTTATTCTGCGATAATATATATTTCTGGCCTGGAACTGTTTGATCTCATTTCTTTTTCATTATTCTACCAAAGGACTGCCAGGCATCGCGGAAATCTGCATCGCTAAGTAAGCGTTAACGTTAAGACACGTTCTAAGGTTTTTAGTTAAAGAATACAAAATGCAAATCACTCGTAAAGAAAGTTTTCACGAAACCAATACCTCCTACAAAGGATACATCGATCGAATCAACACTCTTGTAATTGGACGCAAAACTCAAAAGCTTTGATGCTTTGAGAACCAACAAAATTTATTTGAAAGTAGCAGCAATAGAAACGATAAGCAATTTGTCAGTGCCATCAACCGAAACATTTTGTGTAAGGCGGTTTGTCTAAAGCTGTAAGTCGGCGACTCGTAAGCGCGTCAAGCAGTCGTTGGTACAAATTGAGAGAGCTCTTATTCGAGGGGGAGTTGATTGGATTCCCAACCCTCCCGAAAACATCGCGTGGCGTGTACGTAAATCGAGAGAACTAAGCCGAGTAATGGAATCAATTGACATTTGGAATCAATACTTTTTTGATTATTACTTACACGCGTTTTATCACAGGGTCACACGACACACGTGAAATCTATTATTCTATCTACTGTCTTCAAAAATCGGATAAGCTGTTTAGTTCGACTACTTTTATGTTGTGAGATTTGAAAGAGATTTTAAAATCTTTAAATATTATAAAAAGGTAATACTAATATTATAAATGAGTGAGATGAGTGTGTGTTACTCTTCTACGCAAAAACTACTGAAACTTCACAATAATATAACTTATATATATTAGAATAAACCATAGGTCATGATCTATTTTTTTTATCGACTACAAGTTGGCCCTTGACTGCTATCACACCTGATGTTAAGTGATGATGCAATATAAGATGGAAGCGGACTAACTTGTTAGGAGTACGATGAAATCCACACTCCTATCGGTTGCTACACGACATCGTAGCGGAACGCTAAGTCGCTTTGCGGTCCGTCTTTGTCGGTAGGGTGGTAACTAGCCACGGCGAAAGCCTCCCACCAGCCAGACCAAGACAAATTAAGAAAAATCCCAATCGGCCCCACCGGGAACCGAACCCAGAACCTCCGTCTTGTGAATCCACCACGCATACCACTGCGCCACGGAGGTCCTCAAACCCACTGGAGTGAGAACTAAGCGGGTGAAACCGCGGGCGTCGTCTAATATGTAATAGAGTCGTTATTATGCGGATAATCAGTAGATATGTTTAAGAATATAAATCTCTAAGCTTTTTTCTTAAATCTGGCAAATCTATCTGACGTTGCGTCACAAATAATACGACATAAATCTCTATTAAAGTGCAGTAACATTGAACATTAACAACATTGACATGGCAACACCCCAAGAAAGCTCCGGTGTCCCAAGAGTAACGAGCTTTCGGAAAATTGTCTCATGACAGTCTCAGGATGCAGTCTGTGCAAAATGTCGTCAATGCCAATTTCCGTCCGTTGTTAAACCGGAAATAGAAAATATACAAAGGTGTTGCATCAGTAACCGTAAAGTAAATATATTCCGAGTCATTTTAATGCTAACACACCGGTCTACGATGTTCATTATATTTTTTGTGATTGTATAACGAGGAAATTAGAGAATTTCTTCAGGAGAATTACTGTGAATTTCAATCAATTAATTAGGCTTACATTTCAGATTATATAACTTTTTTATATATAACATTCGATTTCGCAAACACACAAAAAGTTTTCGGTACACAAGTATAGTAGTAGACAAAGATACTCGTAGTATAGTAGTCATCAGTCTAGTCATCGCGTGGCCATTAGCGCGGGTAGTTGCAAAGAACCAATTTGAAGCGCGCCCCGCGGCGAGCTCTACATCTGCAGCGCAGTACTTGAGAAAAATACAGTTTATTTCTACCCACATACTTCGCCAATGACCCCGTTTTTAAATTATTCTTTTCTTTTTAATTTAATGAATAGTTAGCAACGATTTCGCCTGATGTTAAGTGTCGAGATGGTTGAAAAATCTGAATTGTTTTTAGGGATACAGTTTATTCATACCATGCCCGAATAATATACGAGAATTTTATGCAATTAGCTGATGTAATTACGGCTGCCTGTTGTATTTACAGTACCAGAGACACTATATTATGTTGCAAAACTTTAAACGATTGCATATTTATTTATTTAGATAGTCCTAAATAGTTTACATAGCAGCAACTTAAAGGAAGTTGATTCCTCACTTCACAAATGCGTGGAAGAAATAAGCCAGTAAATTCGGGTGGTTGGTGAATACCAGCCATCGAAGTTGTCAGGCGATACTCAGTCAATCTCGATCACGATCAGTGACAAAAATCACACGATTCCGCCGCAGTAGTAGATTTATTTAGTGATCAGATGCATCAATCCACACTGTAACGATCAATCTGGATCGGGATCGACAGTTAATGTGCCAGTGGCCTTAAATGTGGATTTATTCACTTTTTGTCTCGTGGTTTTTGCTTTCCAAGGTATCGAGAAATCCGATCTTGTCGAAATGTAAAGTAACTATATTAAATTATAAGTACATCAAGTTTAGATTTAGAGATCTCACGTTAAGTCAGAGACATTTCGTTTAAATACGTACAGATAGCGCTGGAATAGCGAAGAAAGTACTTCAGCGTAGCTACCGCGGTTTACGTCAACGTTGTCGTAGAACAATTGATGCTGCGCCCTATTTAAAAAAAATACCTTTTTACAGCGCCCCATTTTCCCATGCTTTCTGCAGCGGCAAGATAATTGTCACTTTTTCAGTGCACTTAGCGGTATAAAATTTTGTTTTAAATACGAATAATAAAAACATCTGCGTAGCAAATGTTTGCGTGTTTTAATGTTTGTTACTTACGAACCTAAAAATTCAGAAACGTGCTTTAATCGATTTTAGCCGCGTATAACAAAATAAATCAATTATTATGTATTCCTTGTTCATAAGCAACTTCCTCAAAAAACACTTTTATTCAGTAACGATAAAGACTCTTGAATGCAATCTGCTTTTCTTTTCGGCACACAAGACATGATTACTTTTAAAAAATTGTAACATTAATTTTAAAAGAGGTTTTACCAGCACTTCTTAACAGAATCCGTTTACCGAACCTGTAGTAGAGTCTCTATATATATGTAGTACCTATACAAAATTACAGACAGACAAGACTATTGAATAATACTCGTGTAAAATTTTGGTTTTAAAGTAACCAAAATTTTATCAATTAATTTGAATTACAATACTAATATTTTTTTTATTAATCACACCTGATGCTAAGTGATGACGCAATCTAAGATGGAAGTGAGCTAACTTGTTAGGAATAGGATGAAATCCTCATACCTTCGGTTTCTACACGACATCGTACCGGAACGCTAAATCAGTTGGTGGAAAGTCTTTGTCGGTAACTAGCCACGGCCGAAGCCTCCGGCCAGTCAGGCAATTGACTGGACGAATTTAGAAAATCTTAATGGGCCTAACCGGTAATCGAACTTAGGACTTCAATCTTATAAAAACACTGCTCACGCATACCAATGCAAAAAAAGACTAATTATAATAATTTGCCATATCAAATTATAATAATTACTATTTTTACATTTTAAACTGAGTCGTCGGATAACAACTTATCTAGGATTTACTGTCAATCGTATCCAAAAGATACAACCAAGCGTTTTAATATAATTACTTAAATAAAATTTCCAAAACTGCATAGAGCATTTAACTAATTATATACTTACTGTCAGTGACACTTATTGCCCGACGACTCAGTTTAAAATGCGTCGACTACATAATTGCATAGTCAACACATGGGAACGCATAGCCCCCGGTTTGGCAAAGCGCTTACACGCATCTAGGTCGTAAATCATCGGCATGGGGGATCGCCTATTATTGGATACATCCAGCTGAGGATTGTTTGTCTTATTAGTTTTGTTCCCTCGCGGTCAGGGCGCCTCAGATCGTGCACTCATTTATATGCTAATACAAGTGCGATGATCTTTTAAATGATTATATTACGGATTTTAATTAATATTGATCGTGTATTATGACATTCCGAGTTATTATATTAAAAATTTACGACGGCTGGCGAAACCATAAATTTTTAAATGATCGAAATACCTCGAATGTGTTTGTTAAGTTATACATGTTCTTTGATTGTGAAATATTATAAATGTAAAGTACTTCAGTATGTTTGTTATATTTTTACGCCTGGTTAATAATAATTATGTTACTGAATACTAGTTTAATAATAATTAGGTCACATTATTACTTCCTTGCATAATTTCTGCCAGAAGAAGCAAGTACCCCCAATAGAGGCGAATAAAAACCTATAACTGAAGCCAAACTCGATTGAGAATGCTTGTCAACAAACAAATTTTAAATGGAGGTAGAAAATGCAACACCTTTTATGCCTAATAAATTTAAAATTATGTTTTGTTATTTTAAAAATCTTATTTAAAATAAATAAAATTCTGTACAAATTATCGACGTGTCCAAAAAGGAATTCCACGAAATCCTACATAAGACAATAAATATTATTTTTACTAATAACGGCTGCTTCCAAAATTTTTCAAACAACCTTTTGCATACAAATAATGTTAATTACGGAACTCAAAGCCACGAAAAATAAAAATAAAGCCGGAATTTTTGTGAGCGGGATCCGAAACGGCGCGATTAATTTCAAGAAACGGCCTCTGTTTAATCTGCTTTTGAGACGAAATCTTACGACGCCGCCAGTTTTACGCAACCACTGAGTATAAACATTTTTTCGAACCAAAGAGTTTAAAATTAATTTTGTTTTTGGTGCGTGAAATAATTCTATGCATTTTAATAAACCAATTGAAACCAAAATGTCATTAAATAATTGTTATGTATTTTAAATCAAATTATATTAATTCTAGTCCTTGGCCAAATTCTATGAAATATCTATATATATACATAGAAACGTCGTCTATTGGTATCGTCTGCAGTCGGATACAAACTCGCACCCTTATGACATTTTTACATTGACATACATACATCACGGAGAGGTACAATACAAAAAACAAATACTTCCTTTTTAAAGGCGGTAACTAGCTGCCAAAAGTCGGACTACCTGCACATTTCTTTACAGTTGCAAGACTCTACCTACCTACATATTTTTTACAGTTCAAAACAATAGAGACCAGAAAACCTTCTGACGTAAGATCGTATTACCATACAACCATGTGTTTCGAACGTGTGTTCACACTTTTTTCATTTCGTTGTGTGATTGATTGGGTCCAACTTTTGTTACTAGTATCTTAGAGACCGCATCGACGGCGTTTTCTTTCTGTAAAATTGTATGTTTATCGTGCATATTATGTGCTATTATGTGTGATGGTATTAGGGAACTAAGAAATGTTGTAGTTTGTTGACCGAACAAAAGGCCAATGTAAGTACAACAGTGGATGTCAATCGGCTGATGAGATGCCTTATGTGTATATGTATTAGCTCATTCAATAGATATTCAACTATTTGACATACTTGAATATAATACTTATTGTTAGATTCATATCATGTTTCTGATAAATATATGAATATTGTTTCTTATTTTTTGAGGTTACGAGTATGTCTTATAAATCAACAAAGGCCAACCGAGCACACTAATAAATTTTTTTTACAAAAAATAGAACCGACTCAAAACGCACTAAAAAGAGAAAAATAACTGTGTCATTTAGTTGCTTTAATTTACTTAAGCACATCTATGAAGTCGGTGCCAGCGAGTTTAAGGAACATTTATTTAACGTAGTAAAGCAGTTTGTGTGGGTTCTAGGTAATGTCCTTAAAGTAGAAACCTTAGCTGGTACCGATTTTAATCGTCGGTTAAAAAGCATGACTCCTTGTAACGAGAGAGTGGAACAAGCTATAGGATAGAGTGGCACGATTGGCCTCAACATTCGGCTGGTGACCTTGAATGTTTTCTTATGTAAAGTTATCATCCATTAATTGACTGCATTTTTTTTATTACAATTCTGTGACTAGTAACACTATCTTATATAATTTTGAAGTGTTTATGTTTCAAATATTGGAACATGTATATTTAATCCCAAAATTAAAAAAAAGTTTAATACCTTAGCTAAGCTGGTTACATTTCAACACAGTGAAAAGTACAACCACCCTAACAATAATTATAAAAGTGTGAGTCACTGGAGGGCTGGGGTGCAGTAATGGCCTCGCCCCTACCCTTATTTATGAATTCTAACCCTAGGGTCATGGCCACACTTTAATAACCTAATATGCTATGCCAATTAACATGTACCCCAATATTAACAAACATTTGATAAAATCTATGGCATAATTTTGGCAATTTTGCAGTTTAAATCAATATTTAAAATTATAATTCATGCCAGCTAAGTAATAGACGGACACTCTGGCGAAAATTTTGCTGTGTCCAGTTTTTCAGATAACTTTTTTTTTGCTCATTCTCATGTTAAAATTAAAGGCTTTTTTAGCATTCCGATGGTCCAAAAATCTCAGAAATCGTGTTACAAGACATCTCTATTTTTTAACTGTAAAAAATACTGAACTCTATGACACTCCAAGAGGCATTTGGTGACCTGGGTGGCCTGCTAATCTCCTAGAGCGAGCTCAGCTAGCTGAAGTCAGCGGGAGCCTCCACCGGGGGACCCAAGTACAACAGCCAAGCCCAGAAAGAAAGAAAAAGATGCTGAATGCTACTTAGTTAACAAGGTGCTAAATATGTATTTGAACTACTATTATTATTATTAGTGCAGAGTAAAACTAATTATTATTTATTTATCTTTTATTATTCCGTGCCTCAAGGGTGTGACATCATCAAGTAAGTCACTAGGCCACACCAGGTGTACAAACATGTTTTATTCATACTCAGCACATGCTTAAATATATAAGCAATTTGAACATGTGTGTGTTGGGTCAGTAAGCCCTGTAGTGGCCAATATACTGTTACGAACTATGTTAATGATGAATAAGATAATCATCATCATCATCATCATTATCAGCCAATAGACGTCCACTGCTGGACATAGGGCTTTTTTAGGGACTTCCAAACACAACAATCCTGAGCCGCATGAGCCCAGCGGCTCCCTGCGACCCGTTTGATGTCATCAGTCCACCTGGTGGGGGGTCGACCAACACTGCGCTTTCCGGTGCGGGGTCGCCATTCTAGCACCTTCGGCCCCCAACGTCCATCAGCTGTTCGAACCACGTGCCCCGCCCATTGCCACTTCAGTTCTGCGACTCGCTGAGCTATGTCGGTTATTTTGGTTCTTCAGCGGATCTCCTCATTTCTGATTCGATCACGCAGAGATACTCCGAGCATTGCTCTTCCCATCGCCCGCTGAGTGACTCTGAGCCTTCTTATGAAGCCCGCAGTTAGCGACCAAGTCTCGGATCCGTATGTCTAATATAATAAGATAATAGAGTAAAGGAAAACACATAGACATCATAGTTAGGGCCCTATGCACACATTTGATGAGTGCTTTCACTGCTCATTATTAGCATGTTTTAGCAGTTTTAATATATCGTATAAATTGGTCCTGGCTAGTGGGAGGCTTCATCAATGGATAATAACCACCCTACCAACAAGGATGATAATTATATTTTTGTTATTAGTTTCCTCACAGTTTACAATATACGTGTCACATACCTTTCATTCCTTATTTCTAATTCAAATTCAAAATCATTTATTTCAAGTAGGCTAATTATAACACTTTTGAAACATCAAATTAGACTAATTGTAGTGACTCTACCACCGGCTCGGAAGGCAGGTCCTGTTGAAATGAGCCGGCAATAAACTCAACAGTTGCTCTTTTAAAATCATTAATTTTTACAATATTAACTGTATTGTTACATAAAATCATTTATTCTACTACTTGTGTGAAGTTGAAAGCTGATTCAATTGCAGTAAGTGAGTTTTAATACATTGCTAATAAACTTATGCAATGGCAGATCTAAAACTGAATTGGGTATCTTGGTGTAGAAGAGTACACCCAGTCCACCAAATGACTTTTGAACTTTGCAGAGGTAATACGCTGATAAAACTAATTTATATTGATTCCTAAGAAGTTTAAGTCCTTTTTCTGTTTATACATATTTATATTTTGTTTAACAAAGAGTAGGTTATTGTAGATATTGATAGGCTACTGTAAGAATTCCTATTTCTTTAAATTTATCACGAAGGGACTCACAGGGTTTTAGTTTATTCTTCAACTAACATTGTCCTGAGCGGTATATTTTCTAGCCCACTGCTGGGCTGTCTCCTTATAGGAACTCCACTTTAGAGATTAGACCTAGTATGTAGATTCAAGATAGTAGTATGTAGTTAAGATTGTCCTGATGATGATTTTTTTTGTCACTTAACTGGCTTTCACACCTGGTTACTCGGATAGAGTTCACCCTCACAAATCCCTTGGTGAGCCATTGTGTGACAGTTACCAGGAGTCCATTAACATCAGGACATATCTTAGCATTCCCAGCTTGAAAATTACCACCTGGAAAGAACATGACCAAAACTTGGCAGTCCTACTAGAACATACAGGACACAAACAAGATCTTAACAACCATGTTTCTACATTTCAAAATATAATTCACGTGTACTTTTCGGAATACTACTTGTTATGCTCAAAAACCTAAGGAAAACACGTTTAAATTGAAAATGCAGAGGAAGAAAAGGGAGTTAATAAAGAAACTTTGTCAAGCAAAACCTATTGGCGACAATCATCTTAGTCATCAACTGTCCAGAGCTTTACGATCAATCCTTAAACTCATTCAAGCAATATCTCTACAAATAACAGAAAGCCGCGATAACTTATATAGAGCTAAACACGAAGCTGATTTTGATAAAAACCCTTTTGAGTACTCAAAAAGCATTTTCAAGGAACAAAAGGTAAAACTTGTCCTGGCCAATGAGCAGATTTATGACCATTTTAAAAGCACATATGAGGTACTAAATTCATGATAAACAATAGGTATTTCAGGCCTAATCATCAGATAGGGTTTTTGCCCAGGATTTTTGCCCGGGATTGTGTTTCACTTCTGGGCGAAAGTCTCAAGGATACCAGAAAATATGAGAGGCAAATTACGATCTGCTGGATAGACCTAGAGAATGCGTTTAGCTCTGTGCAGCATGATCTATTGACTTTTGCCTTGAGGTGGCACAATTTTCCTGATTTAGTTATTGATTTAATCACTTCTTACAATTCAAAATTAAAATTCACCATAGCAGTAAACAATGAGTACTCAAAAAGAAATGGGGCTATTGGTTTAAAATTAACAATAAATATACAGAGTCCATCTAAGTTTTTGCAGATGACCTTGCTTTACTGACACGAAACCCAAAACATTATCAGGAGCTATTGAATGTAGTGGATGAGTTCTGTACATGGACTGGTGGGCTGAGGGCAAAGCCTAAATTACAAAAATACTAAATTTACATCCTATGATCCATGTCTCTTTATAAGTGGCCAAAGTGTAACCACCATTGCTAAAGCAAGCAAGTTCCTCGGTAGAAAGATTGATTACAAAGGGCGTACTCCATCCCTTGAAGTAGTTGTCGATAACTTCATAGATGACCTTAATAAGGTAGACCAACAGCCCCATAAGCAATATAAAAGAAGTGTGGATCTATGACAACTATCTCATTTCACGTCTGACTTGGCCATTCCTTGTTTATGATATTGGCGCAGAACACAACCGGCGGAACTAGATGCAAATGTCATAAAAACATTGAAATGTTGGTTTGGTCTAGCACGCTCGGCTGACCCTTCAACTCTATTCAGAGATTACAACAATTTTGGGTTAAAACTAAAAAGACCATCGGAACTCCATAAACACCTCAGAGTTACCAGAACGCATATTTTAGTTAAGTCCCAGGACGAAGTAGTTGCATCACTTCCTAAAGATGAGGGTGCCAGAAAACTTGACTCTAGGCTTCAATTTTACAAACAATTTATGGCAGGGGCTCAGGTAAATAGAACCAGGTTGGGTACAAGACGGAAGAAGGAAGAACAAGACAAATAAAATCTTTTCTTATACAAGGTGAGGGAGGACTACAACTACAAAGTACATGCCATAAACTTAGAAATGCAAAATGAGTGGTTAAACTTAGGTGAGTTCTGCATCCCTCTAGCTCTGAAGTGGCGCGCCTTGCTGTACGATTGGGCTCTAACTTCGTTAAAGCAGGCTCAAGTACAAATTCTACCAGCAAGCCTTATTCAATTCTGGGCTCTGCACCTGTTTGGACTATATTAGTGGACATATGAGAAGCACTATAAAATCCCGGAAGACTTAGCTATTTCGACATCTAGACCGGACATATTTCTTTATTCCAAACAAATCAAATGTATAGTACTTGTTGAGCTTACAGCCAAACATCCCTAAAGACCATGTGTTCAAAGTTCATTATTACCTAAAAATGGCTATGTGGTTATTTTATATGTGGTAGACGTGGGTGTGAGAGGTATACCAGCAAAGTCTCTCTATAACCTGCTAAGAGAATAACTTGAACAGAGGAGGTGAGTGTTGATGGCCGTCACTAAGAGTACTCTTTTAAACCTACACCTGTGTCACAAGTCTCGGGCTCTGTTCGGAGTTTTTCTCTCGGCCATGCGATGGACCCGGCACCCTCACAGTGAATCCATGGAATGCTAAGATATTCGTCTCTAGATAACATGAGCAATGATCTAAATATTTTTTTCTATTGTATAGGAAAAATACATTGGTTCTGACTTAAAATTACAGTAAATCGGCATGAAAATGCAAACATAGATAAAATATAATTTATCTAAAGTTATTAAAGGCATTGTATAATGGAAATTATACAAGGCACCAGTCACCTTTAGAAGAAGGAAATGTGGAGTTTAAACCCAATAATATAGACGGAGGTCCTGGGTTCGATTCCCAGCAGGGCTGATTGAGATTTTTTTAATTTGTCTTGGTCTGGCTGGTGGGAGGCTTTCGCCGTGGCTAGTTACCACCCTGTCGACAAAGACGTATCGCCAAGCGATTTAGCGTTCCGGTACGATGTCGTGTAGAATCCGAAAGGGGTGTGGATTTTCGTCCCACTCCTAACAAGTTAGCCCGCTTCCATCTTAGACTGCATCATCACTTAACATCAGGTGTGTTAGCAGTCAAGGGCCAACTTGTAGTAAATAAAAAAATATATATATGTCAATATAAGGCCATCACGAGCATTATAATACTAATTATTATAATTCTTGCCACCGTTTCTGAATATAGAGCCACAGCTGAACAGGATTCAGGAACTTACAACAGAATTTGAAGCATACGAGTATTTATTTCTATGCAACCTACGATCACGCAAAAATAATATACGCAAAAATAGATACCAAAAATAATTTTATTTCGAAAATTTGTAATTTGGAATTTAACTAAAACTTGAAGATGAATCCGTCTTTCGGAATGGATCGAAACAACGGCGTTACCTTATGACGACTTCGCTGATCACTCAAATCTTCGTTAGGACATAAACTGAATTAAATAAACATAAAAATCTAAAGAATTAAATGCAATTAATTTAAAATATACCTTATAATTGCGTAAATTGTAGAAATGTGGTCCAATTCTCGTGCCGTGGGGACAAAACCTTGCACAGCCACTCAAGTCAAATTCAAAGCAAATAAAACACACTACTTAAATCGTTCACAAAAAGTAATAATTAAAAATGATAAATGCAATGATATCACGATTGAATTGTGTCATAAAACGTCTAGCAGTCTGTTACAAAACAGAAGAACTTTAGCATTTCTTAAAATAAACACCGGCGTACAATTCACACGTCTTCTACGCAAAACCACAAATAAAACTGAAAAATCTAAAGTTGTCACCAGATGGCGCAAGTTGCGGTTTTTGGCGCAAGCGCTGTCAAATTATTTTGTTTTTTTATAACCAGTTTTTATGCCCTGGGTTTTCGAGTAAGTAATGGAAAAGTAATTTTAATTTCTTACTGCAGCTTTAGTTTTCTATTTATGGGGAAAAACATGAGTTACATAAAAATGTGGCTTTACGTACTATTGGTAGAAATTATCAAATGCTTACAAATAAATTTTACCAGTTTTATTTTTGTCTATTTTTTATACAAAATAGCTTTATAATTTTTTATGTTAAAACCCGTCGACAGAGTAAGATTTTTCCATCTACTGTTATTTAAAACACACTTTTCATTTCTTTCACATTCATTATAGTCTATTTATGTTTGGCACAAAAAAACTAGAATCGAGAGCTATATATATTGGAAAGTTGCATCATTGACGGAAACGGAAATAACAATTACGTCAAAAGATAACATTTGTCTACAGCTATACTTTTGTAGTTTATGATACTACTAGGGCACTTCACAATGAAGAACACTTTTCGCGTTTTACTTGGTCCGTCTGGCTGTTATATTTTCACAGCTGAACTACAGAACCGATTTAGATGAGTTTTGCTATAGAGATAAAAGGAACCTTAGAGCAGAACAAAGAGTACTTTTTAACGTGAAAATGAAAAAGAAGGGGACGAAGTAAAGTTATACCTAATATGAAAACTGGTGAACTTAATAAATATAAAATGTAACTAGCTGTACCCGGCAAACGTTGTTTTGTCATGTATATTATTCCTAGGAAACATTTTTTTATGTAGGGGTTGATCGTGTAGGGGTGAAAATTTAGGGTTGTATGTAGTTTTTAATGCCACATTATAAAAAATTGTCCAAAAAATTAAAATACAATGTTAGGGGTGGACAACCCTTATCACTTGGGGGTATAAAAAATAGATAGTAGCCGATGAATACGCAGGCAAAACCTGCAGGCAGATCTGCTGAATACGCAGACAAAATTTGGTAAAAATCGGTAAAGCCGTTTCGGAGGACTACGGTAACTAGCATTGTGACAGGGAAGTTTTATATATTAGATTATTAAATTTTTATAAATTCCACCTCTATAGTGTTAAGAGGTTGAGGATTGTAAAAAATATCAATTTACCATATTTCCCATTGATTTTTATTTTTGAAGATTGGTTTACGAATTAAATATTAATTAATATCAATATTTAATTCGAAAAAATGGTCTCAAAAAAGTACATAGAATACTTTGTTTACTCTGAGACGTGTACTCATAGTAAAAAAATCAATTTAGCTGCCTAACATAACAAATAAATAACTATTGTTTTTCTGCAATGTGTTGTATATTACAACTTACATAGATAAATAAATACTTATTCTATTGTAGTCCATATATCTTCCCTTATTTTTTTTAAATAGAGTCATCATTATCAACCTAAATTACAGCCAACTATAGGACAGCCTCCCTTATAATCATAATTATTATCAGCCTATTAATTGACCAACTACAGGGTCATTGTAGGAGAACGGATATTGAGCGTACATCTAGCACGCTGTTCCAGTGTGATAATGTTTCATACATTAACGATCACTAACAGATGTTGATGATCAGGATCGATGGCTTGACGTGCTCAATAAGGCACGTGTGTTCAATGTTAGTGTATTAATTTTTTAAAGTAACCGACCGACGCGCACTTTGAATTTTTTTCCTTAGAAGGAAGAAAAACTCCACAACCCGACACATGTCTCTTGATCAGAGCCACATAGGCTAACCACTAGACCAACGACGCAGTCCTCTCCTTCCATGTAAGAGAGGGGACAAAGAGCTTAGATTCTGAGCTCAGCGTGCTAGAGAGCGAGTTAGCAGGCTATTAGTTAAGATTGAGTAAAAAAGTGAAATTTTTATTTCATATCTAAACATTATGGTGGTTTTTCTTCATACGATAAACTAATATAAGAAAAGGTATGTCTTATGAAAAAAATAGCGCGCATATAGGAAAAAATGTGCCTAGAAAAATTTATATAAAAACAAAGTAAAACTACCAGTATGAAATGCCAGTATAATACCACAGACAATCACAGAGCGCAGACTGCAGACATCTTTAAAGTACACGTCACTAAAAATAAATGATCAATGAGTCAATTTTGTAAATAACTTAGAAAATATAATATCGAATTTGAAGAACTAAGAATTACAAAATAGTAATTTGCGAGGAACAATACATTTTCAACGTTATATATTATTTAAGTATTGTTCAAACTGAAAATGCTTGAAAATGTGAAACGTGTCATATTAGTTCTATCTGGCAAAGGTGGCGTAGGAAAATCTACAGTCAGCACTCAATTAGCTCTAACTTTAAAAGAAAGAGGTTATAAGGTATAAAGCGAGTTTTAGTATTTTAGTTATATAAAATCCGTGTTCTCCTATTAGTATTGGACTCTAAAAACTAGTAAATCAATCAATACTTTTTCACCGAAAACGAAACCTTCACAAGTTCAGTTTGAATATCAATTTCATCTTTCAAGAATTGAAAATGCCGTTGAAATTGGACATAAAGAGGAAGCTGACGGCCAGGTCCGACCGCGTCAAGTGCGTAGACCAGCACCCGACGGAGCCTTGGCTGCTGTGCTCGACCTACGGCGGCGACGTGAACATCTGGAACTATGAGACGCAGACGCAGATTAAGAGGTTCGAGGTTTGCGACCTGCCGGTGCGTGCGGCAAAGTTCGTGGCCAGAAAGAACTGGGTGGTTACCGGCTCGGACGACATGCAGATAAGAGTGTTCAACTACAACACTTTGGAGAGGGTGCACTCTTTCGAGGCGCACTCGGATTACGTGCGGTGCATCGTCGTCCACCCCACTCAGCCATACATTCTAACTTGTAGTGATGATCTGCTCATCAAGCTTTGGAATTGGGAGCGCAACTGGACCTGTCAGCAAGTTTTTGAAGGACACACACATTATGTCATGCAAATTGTCATAAACCCCAAGGACAATAATACATTTGCAAGTGCCAGTCTAGACACCACTGTCAAGGTATGGCAGCTGGGCTCGTCAATCTCAAACTTCACATTGGTAGGGCATGAGAAGGGTGTCAACTGTGTTGATTATTATAATGGAGGTGATAAGCCCTACATCATCAGTGGTGCAGACGACCGCCTTATTAAAATCTGGGACTACCAAAATAAAACCTGCGTTCAGACTTTGGAAGGTCATGTCCAGAATGTGACAGCAGTAACATTCCACCCAGAGTTGCCGATTCTTCTCACCGGGTCCGAAGATGGCACAGTCAGGATCTGGCATGCTGGCACATATCGCCTGGAATCATCTCTGAATTATGGCTTTGAGCGTGTTTGGACTATTTCTACTATGCATGGGTCCAACAATGTTGCTATTGGATATGATGAAGGAACAATAATGATAAAAGTAGGCAGGGAAGAGCCAGCAATATCTATGGATGTCAATGGGGGCAAAATCATATGGGCGAAGCACTCTGAAATGCAACAGGTCAACCTGAAGGCTTTGCCTGAGGGCACACAAATAAGAGATGGTGAATGTGTACCTGTAGTAGCAAAAGACATGGGAGCCTGTGAAATATACCCTCAGACAATAGCTCACAATCCTAATGGCCGGTTTGTTGTGGTCTGTGGCGATGGCGAGTATATCATATACACAGCCATGGCACTCAGGAACAAGGCATTTGGAACCGCCCAGGAATTTGTGTGGGCACTGGACAGTTCAGAATATGCCACATTGGAGAATTCTAATACTATCAAAGTGTTCAAGAATTTCAAAGAAATAAAGAGCTTCAAGCCTGCCTATGGAGCTGAAGGAATCTTCGGTGGTTACATGTTAGGTGTGAAGTCTATAAGTGGAATGGCATTTTCCTTCTATGACTGGGAACAATTGGAACTAATCAGAAGAATTGAAATCCAGCCACGGCACGTATTCTGGTCGGAGACTGGTACGCTAGTGTGCCTAGCAACTGATGAGGTGTATTATGTGCTGAAGTACAATGCGGATGTTGTCGCACGCGCCAGAGAATCTAATGCTAACATCACTGAAGATGGTATCGAGGATGCCTTCGAGGTGGTGGGTGAAGTGAATGAAACAGTAAAGACAGGCCTGTGGATCGGTGACTGCTTCATCTATACCAACTCACTGAACAGAATTAGCTACTATGTAGGTGGTGAGATTGTCACTGTATCCCATCTTGACCACACTATGTACATTCTCGGGTATGTTGCTAAAGAAAACAGATTATACTTGAACGACAAGGAGTTGAACATTGTATCATACTCTCTTCTGCTGTCAGTGTTAGAGTACCAAACAGCAGTTATGCGCGGCGACTTTGAAACTGCGGACCGTGTGCTCCCAACTGTACCGCACGATCACCGCACCCGTGTGGCGCACTTCCTGGAGAAACAAGGCTTCAAGCAGCAAGCGCTCGCCGTATCGACGGAGCCGGAGCATCAGTTCGAGCTAGCGCTCGCGCTTGGCGAGTTGAAGCGTGCGATGCAGCTAGCCGAAGATGCCTCCGCGGCCGAGGGCGGAGATGCCGCGGCCCGCTGGTCGCGACTTGGTGCTGCGGCGGCCGCCGCCGCGGATGTCGAACTCAGCAAAATATGCTACCAGAAAGCCCACGACTACAGCGCTCTACTATTGGTCGCAGTCAGCACTGGCGACAAGAAGCTGCTATCGGACTTGGCGCTCGAGGCGGCGCAGGAGGGCGATGACAATATCGCGTTTGTGGCGTACCTCACCCTCAATGACCTCGACGCATGCCTGCAGCTACTCCTCAGCAGACGAAAGCTGCCAGAAGCCGCATTCTTTGCCAGATCTTACATTCCTTCCAGAATCAACGAAGTAGTAACTCTGTGGCGAGAGTCAGTCAGCGCGACCAACGTAAAGTCTGGACAATCGCTGGCTGATCCAGAGAAATACGAAAATCTTTTCCCAGAGTATGCAGAATCCCTGCGTTTAGAAAACTTTCAAAGACAAATTGGTCATGAATACCACTCTAACTTAAAAAATATAGCAAACAACTCCAAAATATGCAATGTCGACAGGGATCTGGCAGCAGAGATGTCGGAACTGAGTGGGGCTTGCGAAGTGACACCAATTATTACAAATGATATTAGTAAAAGCGCTGAGTTACAAAACGAGAGTCAAGAGAAAAAGCGCAAAGACTCCCTCGACAGTATGGAAGAGATCGACCGGGAGATAAATGAGATGACTCTGGATGGAGAAGAAGAGCTGAATTTGTCAGATGAAGAAAATTTGATCGATTAATCACATTATATTCTTTATTTTCTATTATGTATCAATATTTTTATGTAGTTCTTTTTCCACTAAACTTAAGTATGTTAAACTGATTTAAAGTAGCCATTGTACTAAACAGTGTATTTACATAAAATTGAAGTTCAATAAATAAACTTATATTCTAATATTTGTAATTATTTCTGACCCCACTCTCATACATGGATATTTATGGACAACAAAGGCTTCCCCTTTACTCAAATAATTATTCAATAACTGGCTGTTATTACTTCAGCTATCATAATTTAAAAAACGCAGAGTCCAATATTAAGATCTATCAGTCATTTTGTGCTTCATGTCTAAGAAGACATATGTGTTCATTTAATTCCAGTTTCATTAATTATTTAAAAGGGCATTACTCGAACCGACAGACGATAGCGATAAGATTCCATAGGCGATAAGCTAAAATTGAACGATCGCTGGAATTCCATAAACTATTTTCAAGTATTGGTTATTGATAGAAGTTTAATCAATACACAATCTAAATAATAAAACAGATTTGTAAGAATTTCTTTGTTTTTTAGGTTGGGTTACTCGATATAGACCTATGCGGCCCCAGCGTTCCTTATATATTAAATTTAGAAGACCAAAACATTCACCAAGGGAACGAGGGCTGGATTCCAGTGTATTTGGACAAAGAACAAAAGCTGGGGGTTATGTCCATTGGGTTTCTCTTGAAATCTCGCAATGATGCTGTCGTATGGAGAGGACCTAAGAAAACCTCTATGATAAAACAATTTTTAGAGGATGTATATTGGCAGGATTTGGATTTCCTCGTGATTGACACTCCACCAGGTACATACTCCATGAATCACGATGAATGGTCATTGATCATTAGCCTATTTAATGCCTACATCAACATATACCTAAATGAATAACTAGGTATTTATAGCTTAGACCCACTCCAATCCCGAGGGTGGATTCCTTCCTATGAATCCTTTTGTTTCCTTATTATTCTTCTTCTTATGCAAGTAGCTATGCCCTTGACTATATTCGGTACTTCTTGTACAAGAAGGTAAAAAATATCTTCAACATTTTCAGGAACATCAGATGAACATATAACGGTGATGGAGAACCTCCGCAGTGTGCCGCAATGCTCCGCCATACTGGTGACCACTCCACAGGAAGTGGCCATAGAGGATGTGAGGAAGGAGATAACATTCTGCAATAAAACTGGTATACCTATCATGGGTATCATTGAAAATATGAGTGGGTGAGTTATTATCTTAAATAAATATATTTGTAACAATATCTGTATGCGTCGATAGGTTACGAGGCTGCACTCACATTCTAGAGGTCTTAGGGTACCCTCCTAGATCCTAGGGTTACTTTTCGCTGGATTATTGTCATAGGTACCCACCTCCTAACATAAACCTGTTAGGCTAATATTATCATAGCAGGAAAGTGTGGTACTAGAACCTCCTTCTTACCTACTTACTTTGCCTATTTGGAGATTGTCTTTAAAGTTTCAACTAAAAGCTGGCTACTGCTGTAAATGAAATTCGCGCAACATGTAGGCAGCAATTACATGAAAACTTTAAGATATATTATGTTCTTTTTGTACTGCATAGTAATGAGCGCAACAAATTAATAAATACCTACTGTAGCTAATCCGAGATACCTAAATGTTTAATGACTTACCTTTAACTTAGTAATATATTTAAAGTACCAGAATGAAGTAAATTATCATAAGCACGTTTCGGAGAGACTTCCAGCCCTTCACACTCCTGCATTTCTGCTACGCCCAATATACCCAATGTTTTTTTTTTTTAATGCCTACAAGTTGGCCCTTGACTGCTATCACACCTGATGTTAAGTGATGATGCAATCTAAGATGGAAACGGGTTAACTTGTTAGGAGTAGGATGAAAATCTAATGATGATGAAAAAATATTATACTTTACTCGGTTCTTTTCTTCTTTCGGTTTGAAAATTACAACCGGAAGTGCATATTCTGAACAATTTTATGTCTAGAAACATTTTCGTTTCAACAATACCATAAAAAATGCATTGTTAGGGTGTTTTTCACAATTCAGACACACTTCTTAGATCTAGGTCAACCAGAAATAGCTAAGAACACTCCTCAGACTTTTTCCTGTAAGGATATGTTATCATATGTGATCGGCCAAGCTGTTTGGGAGTTATAAGAGAATATAATCATAGATAGTGCAGACAGACAGCATTCCGCGGAAATGCAATAATATGCTAAATAAAGTAATGTTTTATTTTGTTGTAGCTATGAGTGTCCATCCTGCAGCGAATGCACTAATATATTTTCGACTGGAGGCGGGAAGTCCCTGGCAGAAATATCCAAGCTAACATTTCTAGGAAGCATCCCCATAGATCCTAGAGTGGGATCTTTGGCCGGAAAGGGCATCGCCGCTGTGAAAGAGTTGCCAGACTCAAATACCAGCAGAGTATTTAGTGATTTAGTTGTAAGAATAAATGAAACCAGCTCAAATGGGTCTTAAGATTAATAAGCAATTATTAATAAGCAATTTTGTAGAACGGCAAAATAGTACTTGTATCGGCATATACAACTGTATCCATTATTTTTTAAATAAAAGCATGCTAGAATTTTAAAAGGATTTTTTTTGTCAAACATATTCTTATATAACCCCTTTTAACCAATTTAAAAAAAAAGGAGGTTATCAATTCGACCCGTATGTATGTAATATTTCCAGAATTGCTCACTTTTCGCATATGTTTGTCTATATCAGCGTCTGAACAAATGTGCCAAATTTCGAAAGTGTATGTATGTATGTATTTATGTTTGGAGGCATATCTCCGGAACTACAAGTCCGATTTAAGTAATTATTTTTTTGTTGTACTAGATATTGTTCAACACAGGGTACACTGCAAGTTTTATCAAAATCGGTTTAGTAGTTTTTGAGATAGGGAATTTTTATGTTTTTATGTTCGCATATCTTCGGAACTGCAAGTCCGTCAAAAGTCAAAAATTTTTTACAGATTGAAACAACATGTTTTATAAATATTAATAACATAATCATTGACATATTAATACTATGGACTTCGGGTCTAATGCAAAATTTACGTCAAAAGTGTCCCAAGATATTTTATACACACTAGGATGTATTTATGTTTTTATACACAAAATAACATTGTAATGTATGTCTTATCGTATTGTTATACAGTCTAATTTGCAACGGTCTAATTGCATGCAATAAGTAATCAGCTTCGATTGACGGTTACCATGGCAGCCTTTTTTGACATGACAGCTTCTCGTGAAAATAGGACAACATAAATGGTGTGGAGTCGGTAGCTTTCAAATTTTTTTGGCATCTTATATTTATATATTATATTTACAGCAAATTTTAATTTATATTTTCATATCCCTGACCTCTATATGCTGGGATAAATCTTGTACCAAATAATAATTGTTGTAATTTTTTTTTTTTTTTGATAAATAAATATTATAGGACAATTACACACATCGATATATAGCCCCAAAGTAAGCGTACTCGTAGGTAGCTTGTGTTATGGGTACTATGATAACTGATGAATATTTTTATATATATTATACATAAATACTTATAATATATAGATAAACACCCAGACACTGGAAAATATCCATGCTCATCACATAAATATTTTCCAGATGTGGGAATCGAACCCACGGCCTAGGACGCAGAAGCAGGATCACTACCCACTGCGCCACTCGGCCGTAAATTTTCTCATTATCTTGTTTAAAATAATAATTAGTTATAATAATAATTAATTACAAACCAAATCCACTAATGTACAAAATGATATGCCACTCGACATAGTTCTTTACTTTGAAATTTTAAGTTCTCGATATTTTCCTCTTTTTAATTAAACTGAAAATATATTTTTTTACTTCAATGACGTTAGATCACTGTTTTAAATAACTGTTCCTAATTTCATGTAGATAATTCTTATAGTTATTAAATTAATATACCATTATGGTAAAAGTCAATCTCATTCATTGATCACTCATTAATTGATGAAAACTGCATGAAAATCCGTATTCTTTGAATTTATCGTGAACAAACAGATGCAACGGGGGGCTTTATTTTATATTATGTAGTGATAAGGCATTATTCAAACAATAACGAACAATAAAAAAAGGCAAGCCCACGTGTTTAACAGAATAGACATGTTTCTAATATCTGTTAATAACTGCGATAGATATCTCAGTTAAATAAAACGCAATATTTTTATTATTTTCTTCTATTCATTTTACAACACCAATAACATTGATTAATATAAAATTTTTCCAAATATAATATAACTTATCAAATCATAAAATAAATTCATTTATATAGTTCTATAAATATTATATTAATTTTTTGTATAAATATAATATATTTTTAATATATAATTAAAATTTGAAATACCCTGCTGTTCCGTACGAATATAGTTGAGATTCCGTTGAAGAAATTGCGCTTAATAAACCTATCCAGCAGTATGTTTTTTTATTAATTACAAGTTAGCCCTTGACTGCAATTACACTTAATGGTAAGTGATGATTTAATCTAAGATGGCAGCGGGCAAACTTGTTAGCAGTAGGATGAATGCATGCACCTTAGGCTTACTGCACGACATCGTACCGGAAAGCTAATTCACTTGGTATTTCTTTGCTGGCAGGGTGGTACCTAGCTACAGTCAAAGCCTTCCACCAGCCTCACGTCAGATTAAGGACAATGAATGTTTTTTTTTTATTTTTATCGACTACAAGTTGGCCCTTGACTGCTATCACACCTGATGTTAAGTGATGATGCAGTCTAAGAAGCGGGCTAACATGTGGAGTGGGACGAAAATTAACACTCCTTTCGGTTTCTACACGACATCGTAACGGAACGCTAAAGCCTCCCACCAGCCAGACCAAGACAAATTAAGAAAAATCTCAATCTGCCCCGCCGGGAATCGCACCCAGGACTTCCGTCTTATAAATCAACCGCGCATACCACTGCGCCTCGGAGGTCGTCAAATGTAAATGTATTATACAATATTAGCGTTATTCTAAACATGCATACACTGTGGTCTTTATAAAGCTGTAGACAGCGTATCAAACGTTAGTTGAGTGCGTTGCCTTAGTTGAGACGGGCTGGATGGCTTCAGTGACCTTCTACGGGTCGACATTCCGCCAAAGAGGCTGATAAGAGGGCAAGGGAGGCGGATCCAGAAGCTCCCCTCATACGCCGTAGTGTAGATAGGTTCTAGTTGTTTGCAAACGTCAGAACGTCACATACCTTTTCAATCCTGTGGCGTTCCATATATATGACGCAGTCGTGTCCGCTGGGTTTTAGTGGGAATTTCGGTTAACCGGTAAGTCCCACATACTCTTTCGAAAACAATTTCGATGCATTACATTAATTTTAATACAATTTATATATATGGTTTTGTTTTCGAAAGAGATGCGAAAAAAAATGATCTTTTATATGCTCTAACGAAAAAAACTTAACTAAACTTTAGCAAAAGTTAAAAGTAAAACTACTTTAGTATGCATTTTTGCAATAGATCACTACACGTGCATATCTTCGGGCGATATTGAGTTAAATGTTGCGATGCAACTAAAGGAGTTTTACTTGCTTTATTCGCAAAGGACCGATACGATAAAAAAACTTAAATTAGAAATACTTTCACAAAAATGGAATTAGAACTTAAATTAATTAAATTAATCTTAAGGAACTAAAATATCACTAGACAGACAGCAACCTTTAGTAAATAATTTAGACACCTGTCTTCTTTTTTTATACCTTTGGCAAGACAATTTTGGCAGGAATTTAGGAGATTTTCTGTCTTGAAAAACTTCCAAACAACAAAAACAACTTATGTAGCAACATTCATAAAGAATATAAAAACTAAACTAACAGAAACATATTTTAAGAAATAAATATATATATATATCGATAATGCATATCATAGATGATCTTATATTTCTTTTGTATATTTTATTTGAAACCTTGTAGTGATTTTCATATTGTTACGACAATTTAATAAACTCAATAAAAAATATATAAACTTTAAATTACGCATATGTAAAAAACATGGAATATTTTATTTCAAATACGAATACTTAATCTTAAAAATATAGCTTGATTAGAATATTAAACTACTAATACTGAACAAATTAAATAAAAAATTATAATACTTACATTCATTTATAAAAGTAATATTGTGAGACTACATACGAATGAGATTTCGTGGGACATTATAAACTAGACTTTATTCGAAGCGGCGTGCACGATGTTTTTGACAAGAGTAGGCATCCTAATGAGTATAGGTTCCTAATCAGTCTCAAGGGTAAGCAGTGCATTTTTGCATTTATGAAGTGCACGCCATTTTTAATGGATATTGCAAAGTTATGTCGTCGCTTTTGCTGATAAGTGTTATTCTAATCAAGCTATATTGTATTCTAATTAAATATGGAGGGCAGAAGTAAGTGTCAATGTGTATGCAAAAGGCGTACGTAGAATATACGAAACGGATCGAAGACTTCCTTTTGTCAATTTTTTTTCAAAAATTTAAATAATTATGCCACAGTAACTAGCCAATTAATGTCAAGATGATCAAAAAATAGGTAAAGGAGAACCCCATGCTTTTCTTAAGGTATTCGCTTTGTCGTTTTTGGGAGCCACGTCGAACTAAAATCTATAATCTTCAAGCAATGCCAATATCCAATTTTAGACGATTATATTCCAGTGTTTGTAGAACTTCGATGTTGCCATCCTTTGGCACTAGTTATTCATTTCTTAAATAATTTCGTATTTCAAATATAAAGACAGAACTCAGTTGTATTTTTAATAATTAAAGCTTTCCGTACATATAAAGGAAAAAACGGAACCCTTATAGGATCACTTCGTTGTCCGTCCGTCTTGTCAAGACCCTTTTTCTCAGGAACGCGTGGATGTATCGAGCTGAAATTTCTATCAAATACTCAAGTCTACTGTCCCTTACAGTCGTGAAAAAATCAAGCTTCTAGGCCAATGCAATCAAAAGATACAGCCGTTTATGCCAAAAATTGCCCAATTTTCGACACGGTCAAGCACACCAAAACCCAACGGGTCGTTCTCGTAAGCTTAGGATCTTGTAATTTCGTACGAAGCAACGTCATATAGTATAGATGCTGGAAAAATTACGAAAATTGTAAATTTTTAGTTACATCATACAAAAATAAAGTTTTTAATAATTTTAAGCTTACCCCCTTTTCTCATGAATATGTAAAGGTATTAAATTGAAATGCATATGATAAACTTGGGTCTATAAAACCTTTAAGCTGTTACAACATCACACTTCCATGTCAACAGAGTCAAAAGACGCCGCATATTTAACTCTCTACTACTCGCAGCTAGTTCTAGAATCTTGAAATTTCGCATGAAGCAATGTTAAGGAATAATTCCGAAAACCTTAAGATTTACGGAACCCTTGGTGCGCGAGTCCCACTCGCACTTGGCGGGTTTTTTTTTATTATGTGATTTATTTAAACTTTATGTTTAAGATTTTTATTTACCGTGGCATATTTTCATTCTATTAAAAGATTTCACTCACCTCTAAACCCTCCATATTATAGTAGGTGACTAGTTAGTCGTCTCGAAAAAAATTGGTGAGACGTGCAAAGGACATAGGTAAAAAATGTATAGAAGTCTGCCCAAGATATGATATTCTGATTATGGTGCACAACAGCATATTTTCATTTAATTTACCGACACAAAGTTTTTCGAGACGACAAAGTCAAGTAGAGACATCTAACACGAAACACATTGCACTAAACACCAATATAGACATAATGCGTCTAAACATTCAAGATCCGATGAAATGACAAGCATGCAATGACGTTGATAAATTGCTCATGATGAGTTAGGCGGTGTCGACTTCGTGCTGTGACTCGTCGCCGAGCCACATGAACTGGCGGATCTCGTCGTCGGATGACGGGCAGCAATGCGGCGCCTTGTCCAGCACGCGACGCAACTCCTGGAAATGCATATAAGTAGATTACTTACTCATGATGACAGGGGAGGGCATCGAGGAGGATTCGTCTATCCGGCTATATATACTTAACATAGATAGTGTACATTGAAGATATTTTTAAAAAAATGTAGACACTGTATCAATGAATTAATTCTGAACCCGATAATGTATTTTTTAAACTATTTGTTCGTCGATCTATTTGTCTTAGGAAAATTTATAGTTTTTTAAGTAGGAGGCATCTTTTTAACCGACTTCAAAAAAGGAGGTGGTTTATCGGACAATCAATAAATAACAAAAAGTTTAATAAAAAATTAAACCATCAAAGTAAACGATGATTTACTTTGTCGAATGTCTTCTGAAAGTCTGTATATACAGCATCTACCTGTTTTTTTTGTCGACACATTCTATTATGAAATTTGAATATGCCGCAAGATTAGTAACAGTTGATTTATTTATAACCAAGCCATGCAGCTGCGTAGCTAGAAATGGCTTAAATAAGAAGTTAATATAATCACAACAATACTCTCAAATATTTTGCAAGGCAATTCAATATGCGTCATCATCATTATCATTATTAGCCTATTGACGGCCCACTACAGGGCCAGGCCTCCCTTATAGGAGAGGAGATATGGAGAATGGACCCACCACGCTGCCCCAATGCGGGTTGGCGGGCTTAGGGTGATAATTTCACGATCGCTATCAGGTGTTGTATTATCAATCTTTCATTATGCATATTGGACGGTAATTACAACATTTCATTTTGGTACCAGCCTTAAAAATTGGAACCACATTTGCGATTTTCCATGAGTCGGAAAAACAACCAGTACTAAGAGATTTATTGAAAACTAATGTTAAAGGTAGTGTTAATTCTTTACCACAGGTTTTGATAAAAGATGAAGGAATGCCATCCGGTCCTGGACCTCTGTTCCAGTCCAGTGTATTAATCTTTTTCAGCACCTCGTATTGTGTTAAATTTATTTTGCTCATAGTAGTCATTTGATTATCGGAAGGACACGATGAATTTAATTTTGTTTTATTATCATCCTCAACATATACCGAAGCAGAGTAATCAGAAAACAGCTGACATATTTCAAAACCTGTAGTTGCAATTCGATTATTGTAGCACATAGTCTATGGCAGTTACATTTACGTTTACTCTTAGTGTAATTCCAAAAAAGCTTGTTATTGGAAGAAACAAGGGACATTTCAACATTATGAGTGTAAGCATCATAACATTCATTTATCAAAGTTTGAGCCCTAGATCTAAGAAGAGAAAATGTATCATAGTCTCTGGGGTTGTTATACAATTTGTATCTAGTATGCACCTTATGTTTTTCTTTAAGGCATTTAATCAGGGGTTAACTGAACCAGACTGGTTGTTTATCATTGACTGACTTTTTGTAAGGCGTATTATTCTTAATTATTATTAGTAAATGTTCACAAAAAATCTTCCCCAGGTCATTGATATTGTCAGAAGATAGAAGAGTATGGCAATTTACATTATTTAAACTATCTTTTATTGAATCATAATCACATTTATTAAAATTAAAAATCCGGTTGTTTTTGTTATTCTCGAGATAATTAGTAACGCTTGATACTTATCTCAAAAGGCGGATGATGTATGTCCTCTATACATAATGCAATGGTTGGCGAGAGATTGACATCTGAGATATTGGTGAGCAACAGATCCAGGGTTCTAGTTTCTAGTTTAGTCTAGAAATGTACAATTAGGAGTCACTGTTTTCGACGCATCGCCATTCCAATCTATAGAGGGTATATTAAAATCCCATAAAATAATGAGATCCTCCTATCTATCGTCTAAAATAGTCAGATCCTATCCTCTGCAATACGGGGTTACACCAGACGGAAAGGTTCCTAAGTACCTGCATAGCGTTGCGGTTGCGCTGAGCGCACGCGCGGTGGTCCACGACAGGCGCGGGGTAGTCGCGCCCGATGATACACTGCGCCCTCTGCTGCACATCCAGCGGCGCGCTCCACGGCTCGTAGCTGCAGATGCCAAAGATTAAAACAACGTAAATACATTAAGTGATATAATGTTTATTGTTTACAGACTAGACGTCACTTTAATTTTGTTAATAGTTTTTTATTTCGCTAGAAAAGCTGGTACTAGGTTGGCCGCGTGAAGCATCACACAGACTCGACAAGTTGGAAGTTGAAAGATCTGCACAGTGTTGCACACTGCAAGGCCTTACAAAACCGTTTCTAAGCCTCAAATGCGCTCGGCGACACCCACGTGCAGTTATAACGACAATAGCTTACATGTACTCCACAGGCATGTTGGCGAGCTCGGGCACGTATCTGCGCACGTAGTGGCCGGTGGGCTCGAGGCGGCGGCCGAGGCGCACGGGGCACACGCACTCGCTGGAGTCCAGCAGCGCCTCGAACGCGCTCGACGACACCCGCATGCAGTTATGACGACAATAGCTCACATGTACTCCACAGGCATGTTGGCGAGCTCGGGCACGTATCTGCGCACGTAGTGGCCGGTGGGCTCGAGGCGGCGGCCGAGGCGCACGGGGCACACGCACTCGCTGGAGTCCAGCAGCGCCTCGAACGCGCTCGACGACACCCGCATGCAGTTATGACGACAATAGCTCACATGTACTCCACAGGCATGTTGGCGAGCTCGGGCACGTATCTGCGCACGTAGTGGCCGGTGGGCTCGAGGCGGCGGCCGAGGCGCACGGGGCACACGCACTCGCTGGAGTCCAGCAGCGCCTCGAACGCGCTCGACGACACCCGCATGCAGTTATGACGACAATAGCTCACATGTACTCCACAGGCATGTTGGCGAGCTCGGGCACGTATCTGCGCACGTAGTGGCCGGTGGGCTCGAGGCGGCGGCCGAGGCGCACGGGGCACACGCACTCGCTGGAGTCCAGCAGCGCCTCGAACGCGCTCGACGACACCCGCATGCAGTTATGACGACAATAGCTCACATGTACTCCACAGGCATGTTGGCGAGCTCGGGCACGTATCTGCGCACGTAGTGGCCGGTGGGCTCGAGGCGGCGGCCGAGGCGCACGGGGCACACGCACTCGCTGGAGTCCAGCAGCGCCTCGAACGCGCTCGACGACACCCGCATGCAGTTATGACGACAATAGCTCACATGTACTCCACAGGCATGTTGGCGAGCTCGGGCACGTATCTGCGCACGTAGTGGCCGGTGGGCTCGAGGCGGCGGCCGAGGCGCACGGGGCACACGCACTCGCTGGAGTCCAGCAGCGCCTCGAACGCGCTCGACGACACCCGCATGCAGTTATGACGACAATAGCTCACATGTACTCCACAGGCATGTTGGCGAGCTCGGGCACGTATCTGCGCACGTAGTGGCCGGTGGGCTCGAGGCGGCGGCCGAGGCGCACGGGGCACACGCACTCGCTGGAGTCCAGCAGCGCCTCGAACGCGCTCGACGACACCCGCATGCAGTTATGACGACAATAGCTCACATGTACTCCACAGGCATGTTGGCGAGCTCGGGCACGTATCTGCGCACGTAGTGGCCGGTGGGCTCGAGGCGGCGGCCGAGGCGCACGGGGCACACGCACTCGCTGGAGTCCAGCAGCGCCTCGAACGCGCTCGACGACACCCGCATGCAGTTATGACGACAATAGCTCACATGTACTCCACAGGCATGTTGGCGAGCTCGGGCACGTATCTGCGCACGTAGTGGCCGGTGGGCTCGAGGCGGCGGCCGAGGCGCACGGGGCACACGCACTCGCTGGAGTCCAGCAGCGCCTCGAACGCGCTCGACGACACCCACATCCAGTTCCCCGCGCACACAGACCTGACATACAATCTTGTATTGGATTGAGGGACAAACTTTTCTTGCAGATAAAACGACATACATCTACATCGTGTTCAGTTTACTATCTGCAAATAAATATTTCATATTTATTTTAGGAAAGTTCAAAGATTTTAGCAAAGTTAGGTGTATGTTCAGTACAACTTAGATTAAGACTGCCAAAATTAATAAAGAAATTAAAAGTCTATCCTCATATAACCTAACTTCATTTAGGGATTTGGTGACTCACCAATCAGCATCCAACAGATACTTCAGGAAGTGCTCGAGCCCGTGCTCCCAGGAGAGCCACAGCGTGCCGCGCGTCAGGAACGACGCCACCGTGTTGCGCACGGCGTGGTGCAGCCAGCCCTCCGTGCGCAGCTGCCGCATCGCCGCGTCCACAAACGGGAAGCCCGTGCGCCCTTCCTTCCATCTGGGGAAAAAGAATGTCTTGTTTAGACCAAATATTATTACCTTAAGGCGTAGCATCCGAATACGTCCTTCAAGAACCGCCTAGAAAATGTTCTTTACGATTTGAACACGAACGAAAGACTCTTGGCAACATAATCAGTCCCGATTTCATATAAATTAGAAAGATCTCTTTAACCTTCAAAATTCATTAGTCCTAACTTTTTAGTTTTAAGTTAACTGAGTTTTCAATTGGTCCTGAATGCCACCGGATGTGGTAACGATTTTTCAAAGACTATGTGCGTCGTCGCTGGGAGCCGCTGGCCAGGTGGCTCAGGATTGTTATGTTTGGAAGTCCCTAAAAACGCCAATGACCATCAGTTGACGTCTATTGGTTGATGATGATAATATACATCTTCACTCTGGACGAACACTCAAAGTACCTACTTTTAAAATAAGTTTACTTCAAATAAAAACGTTGTGACTCAGTGTGACGTGGTATTTGCTCACCGTTGCAACTCATCTCCTTCGGGCTCTTTCCACGGGATGTCCAAGCAGATGGGGTTGCCGGCCATCTGCGCGTACAGCGGGTTGTTCACGCTCATCGTGTAGAAGTACTCGCGCCAGATCAGCTGGCCTGCCACAGATATATAATGATAGAACAAAATATACAAAGGCGCGATATAGAGTGGCTACGAACTCAGTTGTTAGAAGATTTTTCTAATATTAAGACGTAATAGAAATTGGTGGTAACGGATAAGAAATCAGTTTACACAGTGTGCCAATAAACAGGTATTTTTCGTGCTTGATATCTATTTTTGATGGTTGTCTAACTAATTATATCTTTTTATATTATAAACGCGAAAGTTATAGTTTTAAGTATGGATGGATGGATCTATGTAACTCTCTCATGCAAAAAAACTGAATGGATTTTGATGAAACTTTACAATAATACAGCTTATATATATCAGAATTACACGCAGACTTCTTTTGACGTGACTACATCTTATAATTCGATAGAGCCGGCTGCACGCACGAAAAAACATGACTCATGCGGCATTACCTCGCTTTGAGGCGTTCCATGTAAGGCTTGAAGTGCAAGCGAGAGCGGGAAACGAGTGACAAAGAAGCACAATCGGCCTTTGCGTTCGGCAGCGTTCGACATCCGTCTATTAAATATAATTATTAAATATATTAATTTTAAATTAAAAATTAATATATTTATTATAAATTAATAAAATCAAAATCAATTATTTTATTAATTTAAATTAATATTTATAAAAATATACTTAAATTAAAAATTTTAATAACCAATTAAATGCTACCATTCTATCAGTATTTTCTTCAGACGTTGTCATGTTCAACTATCGTCAGTAAACCGACTTTACAGACCAAACCAATTTTTTTTATCCTGATGTTTTTACGGGAACGGGAACTATGCGAGTGAACCGCGAGCGATTATGAAGGCATGGGCTCCTCCAGTTCATGATAATAATCAACTGGAGAAACCCATGCCTTCATAATTTTCGGATCTATTTTTGTTGTCTGTTCGTAAATAATCCGGAAAGAATCTGTGGAAAACCTTTCTGGCTTGTTTCCTGCTTCCTAAAATTACAAAATCTTCAAGACAAGAGTCAATAGGCTAAAGTCAAGCACGCTCTAACTTCGACCTCAACTTTGTTATCATTAAATTAAATCGCAAGCCTATTTAGCACAAATAAATTTAAGTTGTTTAGAGACCTCTGTCTTTTTGGTAACGGGGGGGAAATCTTCTAGAAAGATACCCAACCTCTGAGGAAAAAGTCAGGTTATGTGGATTTTTACCCACTAAACCCCCTTGGTGGCTATCTTCATACAATGGGGGGGACTCTGGGATCTGAACGAACCAACGAATACCAGTGCTTCCCTTGCACACTGCCTCTAAAAGCTCTACTCGGGGAAAAAGCTGTTTAGAGACTTACCGAAGATTTGTCTATCCATTCACCATAATATGTGTGATTTTATTTTTAAACGACGAAAGAAAACGGAGGAGGTTCTCAACTCGACACGTATATATATTTTTTTTTTATATGTATGACCACGCATAACTTTTTATAGAGTTGTCCAATTTTGATAATTCTTTTTTTATTAGAAAGGGCATACTTCCAAGGTGGTCCCATTGTCATCATGTTAGGAACGGATGATAATATCCTGGGAAAATTGAAGGAACTCTTCAAATTTTGGAGGCACGCTTACAGCGATTTCGGTTTTTGTCTCGGTATCGGTAGCTTTTTGGCTACTAGTGTCGTATAATATACTATGACAGTATAGTACGAGTACGTTACGTGGCGATAAATCACTAAAAAGTAAGAAATAAAAATTTTTAACAAAAAATAGAACCGACTCTAGACGCACTAAAAAGTAAAAAATAACTGTGTCATTTAGTTGCTTTAATTTACTTAAGCATATCTAGGAGTCGGTGCCAGCCAAGGTTTCTACTTTAAGGACGTTACCTAGAACCCACAAACTGCTTTACTACGTAAAACAAATGTTCCTTAAACTCGGCTGGCACCGACTTCATAGATATGCTTAAATAAATTAAAACAACTAAATGACACAGTTATCTTTTACTTTTTAGTGCGTTTTGAGTCGGTTCTATTTTTTGTTAAAAAATTTTTAAAAAAGTGTTCTTAATCCAAACATTGCTTGTAAAATACTTGAAGCTCACCAGCAATGAACTGGCTCGAAGCCAGGCGGCCCTGGTGTACCTGCTGGAATAAATCTTGGAGAGACCAGTAGAACCTACGACAATTTGACTTGATTTTAAAAAAATCCACAATTATTTGGTCACTTGGCGATTGAAAAAAGTATAGTCTATTATCGAAGTAGATTCTTTACGATAAAATCAATATAGTCTAACTTCATGTAACCTTTAACTTAACTTGACGACCGAGTGGCGTGGGTAGTGACCCTGCTTCAGTATCCTAGGCTGTGGGTTCGATTCCCACATCTGGAAAATATTTGTGTGATGAACATTGATGTTTTCCAGTGTCTGGGTGTTTATATAAATAATTGGGGCTATATAGCGATGTGTAATTGTCCTAAAACCTGACTCTATATATTTTTTTATCGATTACAAGTTGGCCCTTGACTGCTATCACACCTGATGTTAAGTGATGATTCAATCTAAGATGGAAGTGGGCTAACTTGTTAGGAGTAGGCTATATTGTTAAATTTTAAGGGAAAAAAAAGTTGAGAGGTGTCAAGGGACAACCGGATGGAACGAAGTTTCTTTCGATTAACTAGTGAAGGAATTGTAATAAAATTTTATTTTTTTTAAGTAATAATAATATTTGTTGTTGTCATTGACATATTAATACTATGGACTTCGGGTCAGCGATAAAAAGTGTCCGAACCAAAAGTAAGCCAAAACGCGAAATGACTTCCAATCGCAATTCAGTCTCATATTAGCTGTCTGACAGAATACACGTCAATAATGCCGTAATGTGTTATAAAAAATTTGTAAGAACTACCCGAGTAAGGTGAGAAAAGAAGACGGTGTACCATATTTTTAGTAAGTAAATATTTACTGATGATTTTAAAGTATTATTTTGCTTAGAAACAGGCTATTTTATTAAAATATTAATAAACTATAGAAACGAATTGCATAACCAACCAAAATGAACAAAAGTATCTATCTGTCCTTTTCCCATACGCTACCCGCGTATGGTATAGAAGGAGTGCAATATGTTTATCTAATTAACCACATTTAGTTCGGATCTGCCGTGAGCAATAGAATGTTTTAGAACAACGACTGCATAGAGTTATTTTGTTGTTTAACATTTGAATTATTTAATTACTTAATTTTTGAATGAAAATAATTTGATTATTTTCAATTCAAAAATTTTTATTTTTATGTCAACTTTTATTTTTTATGTCATGAATATTAATCAAATAACTTTTACCATAATGGTATATTAATTTGATAACTATAAGAATTATCTACATGAAATTAGGAACAGTTATTTAAAAAAGTGATCTAATGTCATTGAAGTAAAAAAATATATTTTCAGTTTAATTAAAAAGAGGAAAATATCGAGAACTTAAAATTTCAGAGTAAAGAACTATGTCGAGTGGCATATCATTTTGTACATTAGAGGATTTGGTTTATAATTAATTATTATTATAAAAATTATTATTTTATACAAGATAATTATAACAATTATTATTTGGTACAAGATTTATCCCAGCATATAGAGGTCAGGGATATGTAAATATAAATTAAAATTTGCTGTAAATATAATATATAAATATAAGATGCCAAAAAAATTTAAAAGCTACCGACTCCACACCATTTATGTTGTCCTATTTTCACGAGAAGCTGTCATGTCAAAAAAAGGCTGCCATGGTAACCGTCAATCGAAGCTGATTACTTATTGCATGCTTGCAAATTAGACTGTATAACAATACGATAAGACATACATTACAATGTTATTTTGTGTATAAAAACATAAATACATCCTAGTGTGTATAAAATATCTTGGGACATTTTTGACGTAAATTTTGCATTAGACCCGAAGTCCATAGTATTAATATGTCAATGGTTGTTGTACACCGAAACACCAGAGGGCGCCACGAGAGCGCGAGACAGCATACAGCGCGGGCGCCCCGCCGCTCACGCGCACACACATCAAAGGCGGCGGCAAGATCCTTTGATCAAAAAGTGTCCTGACAACTTTTCGTACTAATTTTTTCCGTCTAGCCCCCTTTCACAACGCGCGATAAGGAACTTCGTTCCAATAAAATTTCAACAATCCATTGAATCATTGAAATATTGATTGGCCATTGTTACTGGATGACGATGATTATCATCTATATGATTTTTATTATATGAAAGGAGAAAACAATCAAAATGATTTATAGAACTTACCGGCGCACAGACAAGCAGCCGAAACGAAGCGCAGGGCTCAAAGATATCGGAGGACCTAACAGATCCGGATTGCCATGCGTCGGTAAATACGCACCCCTGAAAATGTTTATGAATATATATTTATAATTTCAAGTGGCACAAGTATGCCTCTCTGACAGAGAGTTACATATTTGTTCCTTTTGCCGTGGAGACCCTTGGGCCATGGAGTCGCAGTGCCAAAAAATTCTTCCGTAACATTTCACCGCGCCTAATTGCCTCAACTGGTGACCGAAGGGCTGGCTCATTTTTTGCGCAAAGGATTAGCCTGGCTATCCAACGCGGAAATGCAGCCAGTATTCTTGCCACCATTCCACGTGGGCATAATTTGTATAGTTATTAGGATAAGTTAGCTTAAGTTCCTTATTGTATTCTATTTCATATTACTAATATTATAAAGGGGAAAGTTTGTATGTATGGATGTATGGATGTTTGTTACTTTTTCACGCAAAAACTACTGAATGGATTTTGATAAAACTTCACAATAATATAGGTTACATATCAGAATAACACATAGGCTACGTTTTATACCGAAATTCCCACGGGAACGAGAACTACGCGGGTGAAACCGCGGGCGTCCTCTAGTATCTAAATATTTTTATATGCACTGCAATCGAAACTTATGCTCTAAAATGTGCGTCTGGACGATATCCGGGGAAAAATACTAATGTGTACGAAAATAAAATATGTATCATCATCATCATCATCAGGCTGTATTAGTCCACTGCTGGACATAGGCCTTCCCGAGAGCGCGCCACCACACATGATCTGCCTTTCTCATCCAGCCACTTCTCACATCTGGCTGGAGGGCGTCCTACACTGCGCTTAGTAGTACGTGGTCTCCACTCCAGAACACGCCGGCCCTAGCGAGCGTCTGTTCTGCGACTTATATAGCCTGCCCACTGCCACTTCAACTTACTTACCCTTACGTAACTTTCATGTTAATGAACTAACCAAAAAGGGCTATGTGGTTAGTTTATACGCGGTAGAAGTGGTTGCGAGGGGTATACCAGCGAAGTCTCTCTACAACCTGCTAAAAGACCTTGGCCTTACTAGAAGTGCAGTGAGCTCCATATTGGAACGAGTGTCCAAAGCTGCTCTAGTAGGGTCCTTCCGAATTTGGCTGGGCAGGGAGAATAACTTGAACAGAGGAGGTGAGTGTTGAGACGCGTCACTAAGGGTACCCTTAAACCTACACCCGTGTCACAAGTCTCGGGCTCTGTTCGGAGTTTTTCTCTCAGCCACGCGATGGACCCGGCACCCGCCCGGTGAATCCAGGGAATGCTAAGATATTCGTCTCAAATTAAGTATGTAGTACTTTCACTACAAACTAATTTATTATATACCTAGCGATTAAAGACTCATTCATCATCAACACTTTTACTTTATACCTATAAAAGACGCTTTTGTAGAATGGCGATACAAACAAAAAGTTCAAAATTGGGGTAACTTAATCTATTTTATATAATATATAGTACAGAAGTGTTAAAGTTACCTGCGGAAGGTCTCATACTCCACCGCCAAGCGGTTCTGCATCTGGCCCAGCGCCGCCGTCTCGCCGCCCACCCAGCGGATCATGCGGATGTCCTCGTTCTCCAAGAATATACCCAAGTCTTCAGGTCTCGGGGCCTGTACAACCACAAACATACTGATTCCTTTCTTTCTCTCCTTTAAAATGATACAACGACGACCTTTTTGACGACCTCCGTGACACAGTGGTATGCGCGTTGCATTTATAAAACGGAGGTCCTGGGTTCGATTCCTGACGAGGCAGATTGAGATTTTTAATTTGTCTTGGTCTGGCTGGGAGGCTTTCGCCGTAGCTAGTTACCACCCTACCGATAAAGACGTACCGCCAAGCGATTTAGCGTTCCGGTACGATGTCGTGTAGAAATCGAAAGGGGTGTACATTTCATCCTACTCCTAACAAGTTGGCCTGCTTCAATCTTAGATTGCATCATCACTTAACATCAGGTGTGATTGCAGTCGACAAAATTTTTTAACAAAAAATAAAACCGACTCAAAACGCACTAAAAAGTAAAAAAATAACTGCGTCATTTAGTTGCTTTAATCTATTTAAGCATATCTAGGAGTTGGTGCTAGCCAAGGTTTCTACTTTAAGGACGTTATCTGGAACCCACCAACTGCTTTACTACATTAAATAAATGTTCCATAAACCTGCTGGCACCGACTTCATACGTATGCTTAAGTAAAATAAAGCAACTAAATGACATTTTTTTTCTTTCTTACTTTTTAGTGATTTATCGCCATGTAACGAACTCGTACTATACTGTCCTAGTATATTATACGGCACTAGTAGCCAAAAAGCTACCGATACTTACACAAAACCGAAATCGCTGCAAGTGTGCCTACAAAATTTGAAGAGTTCCTTCAATTTTCACAGGATATCATCATCAAATCCTAACATGATGACTATGGGACCATATTGGAAGTGTGCCCTTTCTAATAAAAAAAGAATTATCAAAATTGGACAACTCTGTAAAAAGTTATGCGTGGTCATACATAAAAAAAAATATATATACGACATGAATTGAGAACCTCCTCCGTTTTTTTTTCGTCGGTTAAAAAAGAAAATACATATACATATTAGCAGATAAAGTGAAACTCGTTCTGTAAAATATGAGTACAGTAAATAAGGTTAATCAGGCCCCAAGAGACAGCCGATTGGCTCGAGCGGAACCCTTTCACCCTTGCCTAGATTCTGAGTTTTTATTAAATAGGTACTTGCACTAAGTACTGCAAGTCTTTTAAAATACAACGCACACTTGTGCGAATGTGTGTGTGAATTAGAACGCACTCTATCATTACGTTTTATTTTAACGTATATTGAATTAATGAACAATAAAGGAGAGCTTACGTCTACTATCATGTACCAATCAATCAATACAAGTAAAAACATGAGGAGGAAACTGAACTTCTTTGGACACGTACAGGAGGGTGTTCTGTTTGCTTTTCCAAGAAAAGATACTGAGCAAGAGAGCACACAATCGTCAATGGAGGAAATGGCTGAACGACATAAGAGAGTGGACCGGACTCGATTACCCACAATTAAAGCAAATTTTTGCATATTGACCACCAAACTTCGTTTTGAAAATGGTGCTGATGTTAATGGTGATTCAATAAATAAGCAAACCTTCTCAAATACTGTAAACTCCGCGTAGAAGCTGTCAGGCAGAGTGGCAAAGTTGACTCCGCTCAGGTCTACGTCCCCCATGGGCCGCGGCGGGTCTCCAATGATGGCCACCGTGTGCTGAAATAAGCCATTGTCAACAATAGAGTATACTGTAGAGAATTGTAAAGACCTAGTGGCAATTCAATTTGCAATATAAACCAAAGCGTGCAGCAGGATCCTTTGGCAAAAGTGACGGTGTCGGGGTCCCACAACGTGTGCGACAGCGTGGCTCGCAGTCCTGCTCGAAGCGCATGATGCTAAGTGGCACTTACCAGGAACATCTGATAAGTGAGCGGCGGGATGCCGCCGTTGGCGCGTATGACGGTGTCGGGGTCCCACAGCGTGTGCGACACGTGCTCGCGACACGCCATGCCCAGCGTGGCTCGCAGTCCTGCTCGAAGCGCATGATGCTAAGTGGCACTTACCAGGAACATCTGATAAGTGAGCGGCGGGATGCCGCCGTTGGCGCGTATGACGGTGTCGGGGTCCCACAGCGTGTGCGACACGTGCTCGCGACACGCCATGCCCAGCGTGGCTCGCAGTCCTGCTCGAAGCGCATGATGCTAAGTGGCACTTACCAGGAACATCTGATAAGTGAGCGGCGGGATGCCGCCGTTGGCGCGTATGACGGTGTCGGGGTCCCACAGCGTGTGCGACACGTGCTCGCGACACGCCATGCCCAGCGTGGCTCGCAGTCCTGCTCGAAGCGCATGATGCTAAGTGGCACTTACCAGGAACATCTGATAAGTGAGCGGCGGGATGCCGCCGTTGGCGCGTATGACGGTGTCGGGGTCCCACAGCGTGTGCGACACGTGCTCGCGACACGCCATGCCCAGCGCGGCTCGCAGTCCTGCTCGAAGCGCATGATGCTAAGTGGCACTTACCAGGAACATCTGATAAGTGAGCGGCGGGATGCCGCCGTTGGCGCGTATGACGGTGTCGGGGTCCCACAGCGTGTGCGACACGTGCTCGCGACACGCCATGCCCAGCGTGGCTCGCAGTCCTGCTCGAAGCGCATGTTGCTTAGTGGCACTTACCAGGAACATCTGATAAGTGAGCGGCGGGATGCCGCCGTTGGCGCGTATGACGGTGTCGGGGTCCCACAGCGTGTGCGACACGTTCTCGCGACACGCCACGCCCAGCTCACGGCACACGCTGCGCACGCGCTCGTCGCGCGCGCGCCAGATCGGCTCGCAGTCTTGCTCGAAGCATATCTTACGGATGCCTGTTGAAAAATACATAGTGTGTGTTACTCGCAAGTTTAACACGGGCTCCGTCATTATCGAAGAGTTTGGAAAAACCAGCCGTCCACGTACGCCTCGCATGCATAACACTTCCCTACAAAGCTGAGCATTGCTTAACAAGCACGTATTCTTGCTTGGAGATTTACAGGGTGGAACTTATGTGGTCGGACTGGCCACCCAGGAATAAATTGTATTAACAGTTCAGATAAAACCTCAGATTTGGGTCATAAATTAATGGCAGTGGTCATTAGACTAAAAGGGCTAACTAACTATATTCTTATATTTAACAAATCTTTAATTAAAGAGTTTAAGTAGCTTATATTCTTTGCGCATCGTTATTTTATTTTTATAGGATCGATCCCTATATTCATAACGATGTCCTGAGGTCACGAAAGTCTGTATTTGAGTTTTTCAAAACGGTTCTATACTTACGACATTCTTGCCACAGTCGTTTAAAGACAGCGTCAGGTTTGCCCTGGATCATATGCAGCCTGCCCCCAAACTTCTTGAACTGGTTGTCTAAGTCATTCAACGCCTCGAGGAGGTAGCGCATGCGGTTGTAGCCCACCACTTTGGTTCCTACAACAGAAGAAGAGTACATGATATTTCGATCACGCTAAGGTCGGCGCTAATGTAATCAAATGAGTTTCGTTCGACAAATTGGCGTTTGGTCGGCAAAATGTCTCAATCAAACCAGTCAAAGAGATGTGGGTTCAAATCCCGCCGGCTCCAATATTTTTATTTTTTTACTTTTTTTTTTAAGTGGAAGTTAACTTCCGCGTGGGTATTTCAGACTTTCGGGGAGGCGATTTAAGGATGACTGAATGAAAATAATACCGCACGTGCGATAACTTATTACGGTAATTAAATTAAAATACGGTAATTAATTTAGAATTAATCGTTAAATTAAATGCCTGGGAGCGGAAATAAGCATGGCACTAAGACTTCCGATTTTAAGCTCTGTCACAAAGAACTTAAGCTCTAAAAAATTGTAACGATTCAGTTTACAAGGCATGTTCTTCGCTATAGCCGTAATTGTTCGGAGCCGACACGTGCATCGTCCTTTAACGCAATTCGTCCACGTGACGAAACTTCGAGAGCGCGATCACGTGGGTGCCTTATAACCTTCTATAAACTGTTCGATTGAGGCTCCCCTACACGTAATGACGTAAATGACCGGACACGATTACTGATAGTGATATAAGTAAGGGGCAGGTCTTCACCAAAGACCTGCCCCTTACTTAATGCTCAATATTATAGACTGCCTCGTGGGATCGTGTCCTGAATCGTTCTATGGAATAATAATTACTAAGGATTTTAAGTTATTTCTAAGCCCGAGTTGGTGGTGTTACGCCCCCGTGTCTCGGAGAGCATGTTTTACCATCGTCTGAAGGTGATCGTCAAATAATCCAACTTTATCACTTAAGCCCGCCAACCTGAATTACAGCAGCTTGGTGTAGACCCACCAGCTCCATAACCCCTCTCCTATAAGTATAGAAGTCTGGCTTTGTACGGGGTCATTAATAGTGTTTTTAGATCACCACTTACCAGCAGTTTCTCCGTCGAAGATGAAGACTGGGAAGAAGGGAGCCCTCTTATCTTCCAAGGCGGTGAACATGGAAGGGTTGTCGTGCAGCCGCAACCCGTGTCGGAACCACAGCACACTGCCGCCAGCCATTTCGGTCTCCTGGAAACACTGATTAATAGCAGGCGTTACTTTGTGTAAGTTTATTATGATCGATGGCTTGTGTGTGAAGTAGTAGCGAGAACATATGTTTTTTACAGAGTCAACTGATTTAGATATTTTTTTATTAGAAAGGGCACACTTCCAGAATGGTCCCATAGTCATCATCATATTAAGATCTGATGATGATATCGTGGGGAAATGCAGAAGGAACTCTTCAAATTTTATAGGCACACTTGCAGAGCTTAAGTAAATTAAAGCAACTAAATGACGCAGTTATTTTTTACTTTTTAATGCGTTTTGAGTCGGTTCTACTTTTGTTAAAAATTTTTATTTCTTACTTTTTAGTGATTTATCGCCACGTAATGTACTCGTACTATACTGTCATAGTATATTATATGGCACTTGTAGCCAAAGAGCTACCGATACTTACACTAAAACCGAAATCGCTGCAGGTGTGCCTATAAAATTTGAAGAGTTCTTTCAATTTTCCCAGGATATCATCATTAGATCCTAACATGATGACAATGGGACCATCTTGGAAGTGTTTTGAGTCGGTTCAATTTTTTTCTAGGAAAATTCGTGTATAACTTTTTATTAACGTATCTCCGATCTCAATAAAACGTAGCCTGCAGACTTAGCCCTGGTGCAAAACAGCAAAACAACCGTTTATGGAATCCAGAGAAAACAAAAACTGACATACAGACAAAAATATAACATTTTGCTTATTTTTTGTATAAAGTTTAGTCTTGAAAAAGTTACAAACATACACAATAACCTCACAAACTTTTGCCTTTTTAAGAGTAAAATGATTTAATTCAAAGCAAAAAGACACTTTTATTCTCTTACTATATAATAGATAAAGATAAATAGAAGATCGAATATATGAATATTTCTTCCAAACTGTCACGTGCAGAACGTTGAATGTTTCATAACCAGCCACTTCCTTGTTTAAAGTCAAACAAGAGCGCGGAACATTCTCGATACTGTATGTAGGTCGGATCGTTACGTTCATAGTATACCTAGCTCACAGCTAGAGTACCTAGCTCATAGCAACATGATTATGTTGCAGTTCAGTTGCAGGCACGTCAGTGACAATAACAAACGCTTTCAACACGTGATCAAATGCATAGGGCTGCAAAATTGAGCTTATAGAGGCAGCAAACATGCGTATTATTTGTGATGAAAACTTCCAGCAAAATATCCTTTCTTCGTTTTTTTTTATCGACTACAAGTTGGCCCTTGACTGCTATCACACCTGATGTTAAGTGATGATGCAGTCTAAGATGGAAGCGGGCTAACTTGTTATGAATGGGACGAAAATCCACACTCCTTTCGGTTTCTACACGACATCGTAACGGAACGCTAAATCGCTTGGCGATACGTCTTTGTCGGTAGGGTGGTAACTAGCCACGGCGAAAGCCTCCCACCAGCCAGACCAAGACAAATTAAGGAAAATCTCAATCTGCCCCGCCGGGAATCGAACCCAGGAACTCCGTCTTATAAATCCACCGCGCATACCACTGCGCCACGGAGGTCGTCAACTTCTTCTTCTTCGTTACTCTTTCTCGAAAAAATAATGAATAGATTTTGATGAAACTTCACAGTAATATAGCTTAAATATCAGAATAACATTAGGCCACATTTTATCCCAAAATTCTCACGGGAACGAGCACTGCGCGGGTAAAACCACAGGCGCCCTCTAATAACTTATAGGAGGCTAGTAATTTAAAAATGGAATATGCTATTCCAAATCTAAACGTACCACTGCAGGGCATATTGCCACTTTGGTACAGTGGTTAGGGTATGTAGCTTGGGTATACGAGATCCTGGGATCAGATTTTGAAATATTGAGCTTTTTCTTTCTTCAATGAAATTATCAGCCCTAACTTAAGTACTTGGTGATGCACTGACGCGTTTTTGAGAGCATATTGGGCCAAATGTCGCAGTCAATATAAATAATATCTGATAGCTGGTAACATTATCACCCTAACCCTGCCGGCTTCCAGCAGCCATTTGAGCTGCAATGTAAGCAGCGTGGTAGATCAAAGTTCTATTCCTTCTCCTATCCCTCATGGCTTAGGCGTGACTTAAATGTGTAGGCGGCAGCCGGATGCCGCTGCAAGCCTTGAAGCATTGGAGGAGGCAAAGGCGTAAAGCCAAGTTCTATCGTGAGTACGGTCCATGCAAATGCATCAAAATATAACAGAGAGTAAAAATACTTGGCATTTTGTCGTGGCACGTACCAGTTTAAACATAATATAACGATGTCCAACAGCCACGAAATAAGCTTAAAATCACTAATCTAATTTTGACCATCTGCGTTGCACAGGTAATCGCAGATATGGTTCGTGGATTTATGAGTCGGAGGTTCTGGATTCAATTCTCGACTGAGCTAATCAAGTTTTCTATATTGGTCCAGGTCTGACCAAACCCTCAAATTAATTAATAAAACCCAAAATTAAAACTGCGCGGTAGTTTTAAGCTCTAAAACCCGCTCTATTATAACAAAAAACCTTTGCATTTTAGTAAGTAAGTAATTAAAAAATGCAGGTTATTAAATAATAACACAATGATATCGAAAAGCGCAGATAAAAGCAATTTTCCTCATGCAATATGAAACTTAGCATCCGCAATGCATTTATACGTAGCTCTGGGTAGCTACCTACTTTTGCACGTGCAGCAAACTTATTGTAACTTATGACCCATTTTGAAATTCAATGCGTGAGTATTTCGTATTAATTTTGTATAAGCCGTAATACATCATAGACCAGCGCCGATATTTTTTGAAACCAAAAAAAATCGCAGTATGATGAATTGAAACCCATTGCAAAAGGAAGAGAATATCATAAAAATGAAAGGAAAAATAATTTACGGGCGTTCTGAGGTCAGGAAGGGGTAGGGGGTGAGGGTTTAGGAGTAAAGCACGGATTTCTAGATTTCCAGCAAAACTAATGCTCCTTTGGAAAACAGTTGAATGGCAAAGTTGTAGGTAATAAAAAGGTCTAGAACTTTTGTTCTTACACTTTTTTCACATAACCTCAAAATTTATGTGAAAAATTGAAAAACCCTACTTTTTTGTTTTTTATTTTTATTCTTTACAAATAAAGATAAGTGAAAACTTATCTTTTTATGTCCCAAACTCGCTATAATTTATTTGATTTCAAATAATCATTTTTTTACCTTATTGATTTTAATTAGATAATAGCGAAAAATTAACCTCATTTTCAACCGAAAATTCAGCCGTCAAAATATCAACTTTTTTCAAAAACTTGGTGTGCATTCTATTTGTTGAAATCTACTTTCCGATGGTGAAAGAAAATATATATTACCATAGTAAACCTTCTCAGAAAAGGCAAAAACTAGGCTAAAGGTTTTTACAGCTGCAATGAAATAACAGGCGGAGATGCCTATTTATTACTATTTTTATAATATTTTCTTCCTTTTGCAACGGGATTTTTTTTTGCTTTTTATTATTTTTAAAGTTATCTGCACTGGTCTATCAGTTTATTAGTTAGGTAGAACTCGTACACTCATAATGCAATTATTATAATTAATTGTGTTGTTATGTTAGACCGTTGGTCAGTCGTCGTTACTAATATTAAAGGCAAAAGTTTGTATGTATGTGTGGATGAATGTTTGTTACTCTGTCACGCAAAAACTACTGAATGGATTTTGATAACACTACAATAATATAGCTTACATATCAGAATAATACATAGGCCACATTTTATCCCGAAATTCCCGATTTTCCGAAATTTCGCAGCCGAGTGTTATCTCTGTCCTTATCTCTCGTACGCAAATATGTTGCTAAATTTTCAAGAATGATTAATTTAATTTCGTTTAAACAATGTAAAGAAAGACGAAAGTTATTGTATTAATGTAATTTTTACTAAAAAAATAAAGCGTAGGAATATAATAAAAAAACTCTTTTTGAACTATTTTACCAATTATTAACAACATATAATCGAGCTAGTTTATCGGTTTACTAGAACCTCACACTCGTAAATATTTATAAATTCTCACCCATAACATCTTTTATCGGTATGGTACATTTTCTAGAACTATGCAGTTGTGGCTAAAGATATTGAATTACACAAGCTGGTATAGGATATAATAACGTACAATTATATAACGTGGTAATTGATAATTAGCTACAGGCATTCGTGTCCGATTTCAATTTCCAACTTAAATGAAATTTTAGATTGTGTTTATGGTTAACCTCAAGCATTATGCAAAAAATATTTAAATCAAAGTTACCTATTATAGAATCTTGTCTTAAAATATAGCATTTTTTGTAGTGATAACTTCTTATGGGAGGGTAAAGCGATTCGTTACGTAACGCTGTACCTCGCCAGTATGACCACCATTAATTTTTTAACGCATATGGCAGCGTTAGGCAGGCTTCTCCCTCATCCTAACCCACAGCGCTAGCCATCAAGAAGTTATCACTCGTATACCCAGACGTACATGTTTTTTTTATTCAATACCTGATGGCAAGGTATGAACTCTAAGATAGCGCGCTAAGTTTTGATGGCAGCGCGCTAACTTGTTAGGAGTAGGATGAAATCCACACTCCCTCCGCTTTCTACACGAAATCATACCGCAACGCTAAAGCGCTTAGCGTCTTTGATGGGAGGGTCGTAATTAGTCGCGGCCGAAACTTCTCCCGGATCTCAATCTGCCTAGCCCGGAATCAAACCCAGGACCTCCGTCTTAAAAAATAACACAGATTTATACCTTACCACATTGCACTTGGGAGGCCACGGCGGTATGCTAATATGATTAATAACATGATGTTATGATCGATAACATTTTTTTAGGTAACAGTTGGTTCATCTGATGATCCCGCAACGCTGTTAGGTGCACGAGCTTGTTTGTTATTCTAAATATTTCCTAGAAGATTTAAATATGCTATTTTGTATCTCGATATTAATACAGGAAGGGAACCTACGTTGGGGAAATCGCGGGCACAGCAAGTTTTAAATAATTTTATTTAAAACTTGCTGTGACCTCTTTTTGTTTTCGTATTTGTTGATCGTGTCATCATCATCACCACGCTGATCCAATGCGGGTTGGCGGGCTTAGGGTGATAATGTTTCATTTATTAACGATCACTATCAGATGTTGATGACAGTGACCGGGGCCGATGGCTTAACGTGCTCTCTGATTCACGGGGGTGTAACACCACCAACTTCCCGACTCCGGGCTTGCAATGTACTGAGAATTTCATAGAAGAATGAAAAACTCTAAAATATTTCGTGACCCGACCCAGGATTCGAACCCAGGACCTCGTGATCGAAGCCAGATAGGCTGACCACTAGACCAACGAGGCAGTAGAGCGCTAAAAAAAACTATAGTCATACTACTATTATAAAGGCGAAAGTTAGTGAGTGTGTGTTTGCTACTTCTTCACGACTAAACGAGTATGGAGTTAGCTGACACTCTGGATTATGGAATACATAGACCACATTTTATCCCAAAATTCCCGCGGGCATGAGAACTACGCGGGTTGAATAAGGCTGTTATGGTTCTACGCGACCGTCGCTTAGTAATAACTAAATACCTGTTGCTAAGCACGCTTACGGCTTCAGTGTAGCTAGTAGCTACACTGCTGCTGCTAGTTGTTTTTAGCCTTTTTTATAAAGAACCATTATTCAGATTTGGGTCAACCGAATGAATGTTAGGTTATAGTCGAAAATAGAAAATTTTTTCGCATAATGACCGCCAGACTTCGTTCAGAGGATGGTGATGATAATGAATGAAGGTTTCATTGAAATGCTAATCATTTATCTCTCTCTACTCTAGGTCTCACAAACTAAGGAAATCTTTGGGAAAGGCTAATATGATATTAAGAACAAAAAGTTTTAAATTAAAGTTAAATCAAGAACTTTAAATTATATCTAATAAAACTCAAACAGAGAATATTTTTGTTTAATATAAATAAAGGAATACTGATTTTTTTTTGTTTAAACACATGAAATAGGGCAAAACAATAGGAATAGTTATAAAATCGAAAAGTATTAAAAAAACGCAGCTGCTGAAGGCTTTCTCCTTTTAGAGTTGAGATAGAGAAGCCTTAATGCTTTTCGCGATTAGGTTTAATTAGATGGGTTTTAAATTCATCATAAGTAATAACACTTCACGCCTTAGTCCCATAGGACCACGCCTGTCCACTTGCCACGACCCATGCATATCTCTAGTTTTATCCAATTTCATTAATACTTTCATATAAGTCCGTCGGTAGGGTACCCTTCACCTGACCTTTTACTGGAATATCCTGGATTTGGTTCAGGATAATTTTTTTATTTTTTTTTATCGACTACAAGTTGGCCCTTAACTGCTATAACACCTGATGTTAAGTGATGATGCAGTCTAAGATGGAAGCGGGCTAACTTGTTAGGAGTGGGACGAAAATTCACACCCCTTTCGGTTTCTACACGACATCGTACCAGTCGGTAGGGTGGTAACTAGCCGCGGCAAAAGCCTCCCACCAGCCAGACCAAGACAAATTAAGAAAAATCTCAATCTTCCCCGCCGGGAATCACCCAGGACCTCCGTCTTATAAATCCACCGCGCATACCACTGCGCCACGGAGGTCGTCAAATTCGCCTTGGTCCTCCCCTTCCAACATTCTTATTCACACTCGCCTTATAAATCGCTATTGTAAGTCTCCTTTCAGTCATTCTCTCTCCATGTCCAAGTCACCTGAGCATACCTTTCCTAAAACTGTTTATATAATAGAACATGGAGTTTAACCGGACATTTTACCCTATTCTTTTATGGTAAAATGTCCGGTTAAACTTTCTACAAAACGAGTGACCTTCTAACGAAAGAAAAGAAAACTTTTCTTAATTTTTACAGCTTCCTTTAAGAAATGTCGTTAACGTAGGTAAATGGTAAAGGGTACCAACTTTGCCGGCATTGTGAAATAACAATACGACATCCTACAAAATCAAACTCAACTTGTCATTGTTCAAACCCAATTATTTCAGTAAATTGTTTTGTAAGGGAATCATTTTATTGGCTTTAATTTTCAGCATTTTGGGTGTAGCTCTTGTTTTAATTTACGCAATTTTTGTACCACTATTGGACACCTGCGACTTTGTCCGCGAGATTTTCTGTTTTGTCATAGTTGTAGTAGTAACCTATGTCCTTTCTCAGGCTCTACCAAATTCCATCCAAATGGGTTCAGTAGTTTAGGCGTAATAAAGTAACAAACAGACAGTTACTTTCACATTCATGCTGAAGATGGAGGCGCGGAGGAAACTACACTTAGCCACTTTGCTCTTTGATGTAGTGTCCACAGGCAAACCACTTTATCTCTACTCTCGAATAAAATGGGCCAGTGAAGATAGCAGATTTAGACCTAGAGCAGCACTTCGTATCTCGTGGCCGTCTCATAGATCTGCTTCATTTAAGGGGACTTTTAAATACGCAGCCTGCAAAATTTGGAACGATTTACCTCCACCAGTTCGACTAGCTAAATCTTTATATACTTTCAAAAAATTAATTAAGCAACATTTTTTGGAGAGTCAGAAATTGTGATCTAATATTTTGCAGGACAACCCTTATTTTATTATTACTATTCTCCCCCTTTTTATTTTCATTCCATTTTTTTTTTAAATGTTTTAAGTTAAATGTATAGATAAATATTATTAAATATTATTTGTTTAAGTAATTCAGGTAATTAAATATAGCGAAAACGATAGGCAAACGCGTAGGTACCCGATCAGCCCGTGAGTTCACTCTGGGGTCATGCCTGAAAATCAGCGCTACAGCCTATACCTGTATAGCTGTAGCATCGTGCTGAGGCAGCGCCCCGTTCAGCCAAAATATCTTAGTACTTCGTCAGTAGGTAGTTGGATTTTTGGTGCCAGGTTTTCGATAAATGACCCTATGTCTCCTCTTAGGTTTTTGGAAAACCGTGGTACCAAATTTTGATTAAATACAGATAATTTAAAATATGTAAATTTGTATGATTCTTATTTTGTATTTTTTTTTTTTGGCTGAATAAACGTTATTTCATTTCATTTCATTTCATTTCATTCATTTCATTTCATTTCATATGTACTAGCATAGATTACAAAAAAATATTTTTTAAACAAGGCAAAGTTCAGAGGTGCATTTGCGAAGTTACTAATAATATACAAGATACTATCGCGTATGACATGTTGAAGTTGAATGAGTTGAAGAATACATTTTTATTAAGCATAATTATATGAACTTATATGGGCCGTATGTTTCTATGTTACAGTTAAAACCAGTTTTGAGTTAGAACTAGGTTTTTCGAAAAGCCTTTGTAAAAACTAGAACTAACTAATTATTTTTCGTCGGCCTCCGTGGCATAGAGGTCCATTTATAGGACGGACGTCTTGGGTTCCATTGGGGCCTGGTAATTCCTGGTAGGGCCGGGGAATTTCTTAATCCAGGTCTAGCTGGTGGGAGACTTCGACCGTCGACCGTGGCTAATTATCACCACGCCGTAGAGACGTACCGCCAAGCGATTTAGCGTTCCGGTGCATAAATCGAAAGGGGTGTGGATTTTCGTCCTAATCCTAAAATTTAGCCCATTTCCATCTTAGATTGAATCATCATTTACCATCAGGTGCGATTAGTTCTACTTGTAATCAATAACTAAAATCTAAATTGTTCTTCGTGAGCTTTTGACGTCGCGCCTAACAAAAACACTAGGGGGCGGAAAAAATAGTGTGGCCACTCCACACTATTTTTTTATTACTCAGATTTGTTCTTATGGATAGAAAGTATTCAATGCTACGTCAGAAGGCTCGCTTCATAGCCCCTTAATTCAGCTTTAGCTACACGACCTTCGTTTCGCTGCAGAGGTCGCCAGCTCGCTTTGCTCACAAGGTCTCCCTTCGCTCCATACGTCCTCATACATTTGCGTCATTCAGAACCTCTTTCACGAGCTTCTGGTTTCGCGTTTTACAAAATTATTATAGGAGCAAGACAGACAAGACTGCATTGAGAATGGGTGCTCAGATTCTGAATTAATTAAAGTTTTTATCTAACTTACTTAGGCATAGTTATTTTGTTTTAGTTGTATTTCTAGTTTACCCTAAGCGCTTCATAAAAACTAGTTCTAGCAAGGAAAAAAACGGCCAAGTGCGAGTCGAATTCGCGTTCCGTAAATTTTAAGGTTTTCGGAATTATTCCTTCATATGTACTATATGCAAAAAACTAAACATTGCTTCATGCGAAATTTCAAGATTTTAGGACTAGCTGCGAGTAGTAGAGTTTAAAGTAGGAGGCTTATGCTGCATCTATTGATTGCGTTGACATAGAACTTTGACTTTAATACAGCTTAAAGGTATTATACAAGTAGATTACAGTATTAGATATAAATTTCAATTGAATACCTCTCTAAGTATCCCTCAGCAAAGGGGATAAGTGTAAATTATTAAAAATATTTCTATTATATGATGTAAATTCATATTCATTTTATTTATTTAGCATACTTTACATGATATGGGCCTTGTCAGGGCATTGCTAATATTATACTAATATTAAACTTAAGAAACTAATATTAATACAATGAACCAATTACAGTAAAATTACAATAATATAATAGTCTAATATAAAATAATAAAAATATAAAATGTTAATAATGCCTAAATATAAAAATAAATAAATATAAATATAAAATAATAATTTTAATTCACAGTCGTTGTCAATTGTTTTACGTAAAATACTCTTTTAGGTCATAATAGCATTTGTCTAGAAGCCATTTGTTTAATTTGATTTTAAAGTTAACTAAATGTAATCGTTCAATATCTTCTGGCATTCATTATATATTTTTACAGCCATACAGTATGTGCTTTTCATGGAAGAACAACAACTAAACTTAGCTACAAGTAATTTGTTATGTCTGACTTGCTTATTTGTATTTGTTTCACATCTTCTCTGAAAATATTTTGATTAGCGCTTAACGATAACGCACATGTCTCGTATGTACATACATGGCAATGGAAGAATGTGTAATTGTTTGAAGAATCGTTTGTAACTGTCTAATGGCCCAATATTACAAATAGCTCTAATGCATTTCTTTTTGAATATATATAATATGTAACTAAAAATTTAGATATTTCGTAATTTTTCCATTATCTATACAATATGATGTTGCTTCGTGCCACATTTCAAGATTCTAAGTCTAAGGGAACTACCTGTTAAGTTTTAATTTAGTTGCGTCTATTTGTGAGTTAAATATGCGGCATATATTGCTATATCTTTTGATTGTGTTGACATAGAAGTTTGATTTTGTTATAGCTTAAAGGTTTTATAGGCCCAAGTATTTTATATAAATTTCAATTTAATACCTTTACGGGTTTATGAGAAAAGGGGGTAAGGTTAAAATTATTAAAAGCATTATTATTATACGATGAAACTAAAAATTTACAGTTTTCGTAATTTTACCATTATCTATACTAACGTTACTTCATACAAGACAAGACAAGATATTAATGCTAATTACACGAATCTATGACATGACATCTCTAATTGATGGGGGATAGGACCATCAACTTTACATGTGTGAGATGAGAATTTTTACTACAAGTACAAAAAATAAAACTCAGTATTTCATAGCCAGGACTCAAACCTAGTGCTTCAAAGCCACATGGCTAACCACTGGACCAATGAGGCATTTTTTTAAAAGTTTTGTCTAAATAAAAGCGAATATGGTGAAGACAATCAAATTAGCCAAACCTAGAATAATTTAATTTCTATGTTTGACTATAACAATATTATGCACAAATTATAATTACGATAAGTTAGAATTATGTTATTTACTATTATTATTATTTAAATAAATATATTATTTAAGTACTTGAAACAAAATGATTTTGAAGTTTAATACTTACTCACAAAAAGAAAGATATTATTGAATTATCGTATTTAAAACTTATATAATTATAATTGCAATAGTAAAAAGTCCTATAGAATAACACTTACCTTAAACTTGAACAGCTGAAGGTTATATGTTATTGTATTAAATAAACACTAGCTTCAAAATATTTGTTTGAAAGTGACAGAAGAGAGTAAAGGAATATAAGGGAGCTTCCGTATACACGACAATACCCGATGAAATGCAAACCGAGAATCAGAAATTAAAATTAAAAACTGTGAAGTGTGAACCCAATGTAAAGTAAATAAATTGAAATGAAAACAAGTTGAATTTAACTTGACAGTGACAGGTGCCACTTTTGATTATCGACAAACAGTACAGATGATTAAAATTCGACTCTATTCGAGTTAATTTTCGCAATGGACTATTCTTTTAATTCCTCTAAGGCAATCTTTATAGTTGTCTACCATGATTTGTTTTTGATTATATGTCTGAGTTTGAAAATCGAAATAATAAAAAAAAATAGATTGAGCAAAAGAAAAGAACTGTTCGTCTGTGTTTGAGTATGAAAAAAAGCTATTGAAATACCATAGAGTAGGATGTAAATAGCGTATAGAGTCGTCACTCTCTATATAGAACTGAAAGGAAAGCAGCGCCTCTGGTGATCGGTAGCGAAACTACTTTTCTGGTATATATAACTATAGGGCGTATAGTAGGTACCTATATATGTAGCTCTTCTTATATTTTTCATTTTAGATATTTACAGGATAATAATTTGACACAAGTTTTACAACCCTTTCATGATATTTACTTTTTAGTAAGTATAATAAAATATTATTGAATAATAAAATAATCAATAACATGAAAGGCGATTTGATTCACAAACTTTGAACTGACGTTTGTCAGATGCAATTTGAAATGTTGTAAAATGGAACGTAAAATTAATGTAAGTGTATATTTATAGATAGAATTACATAAATTACAATAAAAATACAAAAGAAATTAATTTTAGTTTTTTATAGGCAAGTTTGTTTAATATTAATCAATATATAAATCTAAATTAATTGCTGCGTGAAACTAAATTAAAAATACCACGCAAGAAAACGGATACCAACACAAAATGGTGGCGGTATAACACAAAATGGCGGTAATATTTTTTGTGTGGCTGTCACAAAAGATATTACCGCCATCTAGTAAACAGTGGCGGAACTATACCAAGTATATGCTTCTACAAAAATACTCATAAAGTCATAAGTGAAAACACCGTGTGAAATACCAAAAACCTTTAAGGAATTAAAGATTAAAAGAACATAAAAAAATAAAACCATGATGAACAGTTTAAGATTAGTACGGAAAATTCCTACCGGCCCGTGGCGAACATTTTCACGATGGTGAATAAAAATATTCTTATTTTAGGTTAAGCTATCAAGTATTATTTTCATTGATTTTGTTACCATTATGAATACATATTCACAAAAGTAATTAATAAAAAGACTTTCCTTCATATACTCTTGTAATAAAATGTGTGATAGGTATAAAAACATACAGTCACAGTGTAATAATTGGATTCAATAATATAAGGTTATGCACATAAATCTGCCTTAGAATCTTATTTTATACAAGCGGACTTTCAGTTTGACACGCGTAGTTCCCGGTCCACTGGGAATATTAGGATACAAATTCACCTATGCCACTAATCATACGTCTGGCTATCAGATACAAATTTTTTAAAATGCAAAGTTTCAAATTTATGCAATATTTATGCATTTAGTCAAAACTTATTGATGTAAAATTACAGACACTTCAATTTAATTTATTTGTAAGTATATGTTATTATTTAAAGGCAAAGAATGATTAATCAACATTCAAAACACATTTGAGGCCCTAATAAATTGAAATTTTGATATTTAATAAATATAAACCATCAAAATACATAAGTATAAAATCATCATAATATTTATTTACCAATTTTTGTATGTATTCTTAAACCTATTCTTAAAAAAGCCCAGCCTGCCTAGGAATGTATATGTTCGAAGATCCTAAAAGTGGCCTTAAGTCCAAAATATCATAACCTCTAGCAGTAAATATGCTACCTGTAAGCTGCCTTCAGATTATGGCACCTTGTACTACTTCCTGGATATCCACTTTCTAACACAATCTAGCACTAGTTAACTGTTTTTAATAATAATAATTTTTCAGCACAATTTTACAACAAGAAGTAGCAGAAGCTATGCCATCTCTAACCATTCCGCCACCAGAAAATGTTGATAAACCAGTTTCTCCGAAAATTGAGAAGATTGTGTCAGATATCACAAACCTTAACCTGCTGGAAGTGTCTGAACTCAGTCAAGTACTGAAGAGAAGGTTGAACCTCCCTGATGCACCTATGATGCCAATAGGTGGGTTTGCTGCAGCAGCTCCGGCTGCACAAGATGAGGAAGAGGCTGTACCAAAAACTGTCAAGACTAGTTTCACAGTAAGGCTACAATATTATTAACAATTCTTTTACTTTGGTAGGATAGTATAATTATGGAACTACTTAAATTAATTTGTATGGTAAAACATTTAAAAAAATTTAACCAACTTCAAAACATACTAAAAAAACTAATGATCATTTTCACTAATTCTTTTAAAAAAATAAAAGATGAATATTAGTAGATGATAAATAACTTTAGAAGAAAAAGGCTAACTCTTGTTAATTTACAGGTAAAAATGACCCAGTATGATGACAAACAGAAAGTAGCTCTAATCAAAGAAGTCAAGAGCCTTCTGGAAGGATTCAACCTTGTTCAAGCCAAGAAGTTTGTGGAGAGCGTACCCACTGTTGTTAAAGCAGATATATCCAAAGATGAAGCAGAGAAACTGAAAGAAGCTCTCTCCAAAGTGGGAGCTGTAATAGAAATTGATTAAATGTTAAATGTAGCTGACTATTTTTAGTATTTTATGTAATTTAGAATTTAAAATATAAGCATTTAAAAGTTTTTGTACTTGCCTTTTATTTTATTAATACTACCTGCCTTTGACTGTGGTAACTTTTATACTGTTTCTATACTGTATGGTTTTATTTGACCATGCAGAGATTCTTAGAATAGGGAGCCGCTGGAAGATAGCTATACAAGAGTGTGGTGATTGAAATTCCTCACAAGTTGCCTATGTCCAGTAGTGGAAATCCATCCGTAGTTAAAAGACAATGACCTTATCTATACTAATATTATAAAGAGCAAAGACTTGACTGTTAGTTTGCATTGGATAGGCACTGAAACTAATAAACTGATTTCAAAAAAATTTTTTTTTATTGATTTGTTGGCCCTTGACTGCTACCATACCTGATGTTAAGTGATGATGCAATCTAAGATGGAAGCGGGCTAATTTGTTAGAAGTAGGATGAAATCCACACCCCTTTCGGCTTCTACACGACATCGTACTGGAACGCTAAATCGCTTGGCGGTACGTCTTTGTCGGTAGGGTGGTAAATTCTTTTACTGTTGAGTTGGTTGGGAACCTAGACTATCCCTGGGTGATATAGGTTTTATTAAATTTCAAAAAATGTAGGGGTTTTGATGCGGACGAAGTCGCGGGTGACTGCTTGTTATTACATAAGTAGCAATGTCCCGCGGTTTATGCGCGTTCCCATTTCCATGAGAATATCTGGATAAATGTAGCCTGCTTTAATCCAGGATACAATAAAGCTCCTAGAACCTTTGATATTGCTCTTAATATTTCCATTTCATTTCTTACACAAAAGACATGTAATAAAATTTAAATAAAATATTGCCTAGTATATCCATATAAATTTGCGTTACGTTTTTACGCAGTCGCTCGTTAACAAACTTATACTAGGCACACGGATTTTTGGTTTAAAAAAATCTATTATGATTTGAGACCTAAGGCGAAGGCCCTAAATTGAAACACGAGTTGTGGATTTATAGTCCCTCGTCTTGCACTGTACTTTTCACCACGATTGCGAGAAAATATAATAATTCAGATTATTATCTATGTTATTATCATCCTCATCACCTTATTCACGACCCACTACAGGGCTAGGTCTCCCTCTTTGTGGGTGAGGGAATATGTATAATGATACTATTTGCAAATAAAACCTTATCGTTTTGAATGGGACTTTTATTCTCTTTACTAATGAAAGTTATTAAACGACTTCAAAAAAAAGGAGTTTATCAATTCTACCCGTATATATGTAATATTTCCCGAACTGCCCAGTCTTCGCACATGTTAGTCTATATCAGTGTCTAAATAAATGTGCCAAATTTCAAGTCTGTGTATGTATGTATTTATGTTCATAGAGGCATATCTCAGGTACTACAAGTCCGATTTAAGTGATTCTTTTATTATTGTACTAGGTATTGTTCAACTTAGGATACACTGCAAGTTTTATCAAATTCGGTTTAGTAGTTTTTGAGATAGGAAACTTTTATGTTTTTATGTTTGTGTTCACATATCTCCTGAACTACAAATCCGACTTAAGTAATTCTTTTTTTGTTGTACTAGGTATTGTTCAACTAGGGAATACTGCAAGTTTATCAGAATTGATTCAGTACTTTTTGCGATAGGAATTTTTACGCATGACTACACATAACTTTTCACAGAATAGTACGATTTAGAAAATTCTTTTTTTATTAGAATTTATTAGAGTATACCCTATACTTCCAAAATGGTCCCATAGTCATCATGTTAGGATCTGATGATGAGAGGGCCACCTTATTGTTAATTTTAGATTGATAATTAATTAATTAATTGTATATAGTCGTTATTGATATTTGGTAGAAATTTGAATAATTTGTTCGTTTATTAGGTTGTCGTTTCAATTGAGCTCGGGGCGGTCAAAGTCCACGAGTAGTTATTGTTTTTGCTTTCTTTTCTTCTCAGAGCTAGTTGTTGTTTCTTTGTTCTTTGATGTTGTTGTCGTTTAATATTGTTACCTGTTATTAATTTTGCTGGTGGTTATTAAGCGTCAACCCGTCTGGCTAGCCAGACGGGTTAAATCACGGCGATGGCCGACGACCAGTCGTCGGGAGTGGAGGGGGCGCCTGTACGCAGAAGTCGCCGTGTGGCAGGTTTTCGAAACCTTGGACCGGCTACACGTTTCTCAAGGCGTGGCGAGTCTGTCTCGCCTAGCTCGCGGGACTCGTCGCGCTCAATGACGCTGGCGCCCAGTGCTACAGTTTTAGCTACTGCAAGAGCAGAGCTGAAGGCCGCGCGGAAGGAGGCCCGAGAGGAGTCTTTTAATAAACTCCTTAAGGACCGAACTACTCGGAAAGATTCCGCTGAGCCTGTCCTCGACCATGAGGAGGGCATGACCAGCGGGGCCTCATGTCGCGAGGACCCCTCGGGACTTACGTCTGAGGAATTGCGAGCTTTGGCGGGTCGGAGCGCCACCGCCATCATGCAGCTGGCCGCGCGCTCTAATACACTGAAGGGTACGTCCGTGCGAAGGTTTAAAGAGGCGGCGACGGAGCTCCAGGAGATTGTGGAGGCCCTCGTGTCCCGGACGGAAGGCGAAGAGACGCGTCGGTTGCGAGCTGACAATGCTCGGTTACGCAAGGAGCTTGATAACCTCAAAGCGGAGGTTAAGGCTCACCGGCGCGAGTTCACTGAAATGCGGACGGCTGCAAAAAGTGCGACGGCACCCACACTGAGCATTGATACAGTGGAGGAGCTCAAGGCCTCCCTTGTGGCCTCGGTCGGGGTTATGGTAGATGCCCGCTTCACTGGTATCGAGGAGCGTCTGCTTCCTCAGAAGGTCCATCGCCCCACTCTGGCGGCAGACGTAAGGAGACCAGCTGCAACACCTCATCCAGAATCTCCAAATAAGGCATCGATGCCTCGTGACGCTGGAGTAGCAGCGGCGTCTCCTGGAGCTTCACAAGCGACTGCGGGCCCTAGTGGGGCAATACCGGTTGCAGAGAGCTGGGCCACTGTCACAAAGAAAGGAAAGAAGGCCTCCCGACCTTCGGCGTCAGCCGCTACTTCCGCGACTGCAAAGGCTCCCTCTGCGGCTGCTCCTAAGAGATCCGAGCCAAATCTGTCTGCCCCGAAGAATGCTGCGGTCATCATAACTTTGGCCCCAGACGCCGGTTAAAAAAAAGGGGTCACCTACGCCCAGGTCCTCGAGCAGGCCGAAAGAACAGTAAGCCTGCAAGAACTTGGTATAAGAGGGGGAATTAAGATCCGTCGAGCCGCCACAGGTGCTAGGCTTTTGGAGCTACCGCAGGGGCAGTCCAAAGAGCAGGCGGATACTTTGGCTGGCCGCCTGCGGGCAGCGCTGGATGGAGTTGCCGAGGTTACTTGTCCTTCCAAGACAGTGACCCTCCGAATTACTGGCCTGGATGACTCTGCTACATCAGAAAAGGTGGCAGCAGCGATAGCCAGTGCTGGGGGATGCCCGTTGGCGGCAATAAAAGCAAGCGAGGTGCAACAGGGACCTAGAGGGATGGGTACAGCCACGGTGCACTGCCCTGTGACTGCTGCTAAAAAGATTTGTGACGCCGGCCGGCTACTAGTGGGATGGAGTTCCGCCGGTGTTCGTGCCTTAGAGCAGCGCCCATTGCGTTGCTTCAAATGTATGGCTTTGGGGCACACAGTTCCCGTGTGTCCTTCGAATGTTAACAGGAGCAGACTTTGTTTCCGATGCGGTGGTGAAGGTCACAAGGCAGTGGAGTGCGTAGGTGACATGCACTGCGCCGTTTGCGCTGCTGCAGGGGTGCCTGCGGGTCACGTAATGGGGAGCAACAAATGTTGCCCCCCTTCTGTCAAAGGTGGGATTGGCCCTCAGCCACGGGCCGGCGAAGCGCAGGAGGATGCTGATATGTCATGAATCAGACACGACATATTAGCGTCCTTCAGACGAATCTGAACCACTGTGCGGGGGCTCAGGACCTCCTACTGCAGTCCGTCGCGGAGTGGCAGATTGATTTAGTTGTGACATGCGAGCCATACTTTATTCCCTCGCAGGCACATTGGGCTGGGGACACTGATGGCTTGGTTGCGGTTGTGTCGGCAAATAACACTGGCCCCTCTCTGTCTGCTGTAGAGAGAGGCCCGGGGTATGTGGTGGTCAGATGGGGGGAGTACATCATCGTCGGTCTGTACTTCTCTCCAAATCGCACGCTGGCGGAGTTTGAGAATTTTCTCGACTCCGTTAGTGAAGCTGTTTGCCGACATAACGAAGGGCGCACCCTGGTGCTTGGCGATTTTAATGCCAAGTCCCAAGCTTGGGGGAATCCAAATACTAACGGTAGGGGCAGGGCTGTACAGGTGTGGGCTGTGCACCAAGGGTTCTCCTTACTCAACAGGGGAACAGCCTACACCTGCGTTCGCGCACGGGGGGGATCTATTGTGGACTTATCATTCGCCACTCCTTCGGTCGCCGACAGAGTCACCGACTGGAGGGTAGAAGAGGGGGTAGAGACATTATCAGATCACAATTATATTAGGTTTGAAATTTCTGCTCCTTCTGCCGTCCCGATGATTCCCGTCCGAAGTCTAAATCGCTTCCCACGCTGGTGCTTGAGTCAGATGGATCAAGAGTTAATTCGAGAGGCCGCAATAGTCCACCGATGGTCCTTTCCAATATCTGAGTCGGATATCAGCGTCGATATTCGTGCGAATCGACTATGCGAAGCCCTGACCGTCGTATGTGATTCCCCCATGCCAAGGGTCCGCGGGTGGCGCCGTTACCGTTGCGTGTACTGGTGGTCGGAGGAAATCGCGGATCTGCGTACTGCCAGTCACAGAGCCCGAAGGAACTATGTCCGGTGTCGCAGAAGAAATGGCCTGGATGTAGCTCTAGAAGAAGAGCTACGGCAGGCTTATCATCGGGCCAAAAAGGCCCTACAACTGGCTATTAGCTGCGCCAAGGAGAGGGCTCGGGAGGAGCTACTGGAAGGTTTAAATCGAGATCCCTGGGGACGCCCTTATCGCGTTGCGAGGAGGAAGCTCCGAAATCAGGGGCCTCCTATTACTCAGACCCTCCAGCCAAGGTTCTTGCGCCAGGTAGTTAATGAACTCTTTCCTGATTCCCGGGGCCATGTCCCTCCGACGATGTCTTCTTCAGTGGCTGTTGAAGACAGTGGTTCTGTTCCGCTGGTCACCGAGAAGGAGATGGACGTGGCCCTGGACCGTCTTCGGTCCAAAAAGACTGCGCCTGGACCGGATGGTATTCCGGGTCGGGTCATTTTCATGATCCGAGAGTTCCTCGAAGAGAGCCTCAGAGATCTGTTCAGTCAATGCCTGCGGACTGGACATTTTCCTGAGTCATGGAAGGAAGGCCTGCTGTGCCTTATCCGTAAGGAGGGCCGTCCAGCGAACACTCCGGCGGCCTACCGACCAATAGTCCTGCTCAACGAAGTCGGGAAACTTTTTGAGAAAATCATTGCTGACCGACTCGTTGAGCACTTAGAGACTGTCGGCCCGGGGCTTTCAGACGCGCAGTTTGGCTTCAGGGCAGGTCGTTCGACTCTTGACGCCCTGGAATCACTGAAGGCCCTTACGGATGATGCAGTGGCCAGAGAGGACGTCGTCCTAGCCGTCTCTCTGGACATCACGAATGCCTTCAACAGCCTCCCTTTTGAGACTTTATTGGAGGCACTCCGATTCCATAGAGTGCCTCTATATCTCGGGAGACTGCTGGAGTCGTATCTCCGGGATAGATGGATATCCTGGATGGGAAGTGACGGACAGAGAGAACGACGGCAGGTACTGAACGGTGTACCGCAGGGATCAGTCTTGGGGCCGATACTTTGGAATATCGGTTACAATTGGCTCCTGCGGTCACCTCTGCTTCCCGGAATGAGAGTGTTTTGCTACGCTGATGACACTCTCATCACGGCTCGCGGGAGTACCTATGAGGAGGCGGTCCTACTGGCCACAATTGGAACGTCCTTGGTGATAAGGAGGATCCAAATGCTGGGCCTGAAGGTCTCGGCTTCCAAAACCGAGGCCCTCTTATTTCACGGCCCACGGAGGGGTCCTCCACGAGGTGCCCACATTACCGTCCAAGGTGAAAGGGTAGATGTGAAGGCCCAGATGAAATATCTGGGCCTTATCCTGGACGGCAGATGGGCGTTCCGCAGGCACTTCGAGCTGCTGGGTCCTAGGCTCGTTGGTGCTGCCGCCGCTTTAGGAAGGCTTTTGCCAAATATCGGGGGGCCGGCCTCGGCCTGTAGACGCCTACACGCTGGTATCATCAGGAGTATGGCACTCTACGGTGCTCCCATTTGGGTACACGCGCTTTCTCCGCAGAATGTGTCCCTTCTGCGGAGGCCGCAAAGGGTCATTGCTGTGCGTGCTATCCGGGGGTATCGTACGGTATCATGGACGGCTTCCACGCTCCTGGCGGGTGACCCGCCTTGGGAACTGCAGGCCGAGCTACTCGCCCAGGTGTATCACCATCGGTCAAGTTTGAGGTCACGAGGGGAACGACCAGGCCCTGAGGAATTAAAACGCGTAAGAACGCTCGGGAGGCAGGCCCTGGTCCAGAAGTGGAAAGAGGACCTCGAGTCGCCGGTGGCTGGCACTTGGACAGTTGAAGGTTTGCGGCCCCATTTAGAACGGTGGCTGACGCGGCGCCATGGCGCATTATTGTACCGTCTCGTGCAGGTGCTTACTGGACACGGCTGTTTCGGTAAATACCTGCACGGGATTGCGAGGAGGGAGGCCTTGCCGGTCTGTCATGAGTGTGGCGCGCCCGAGGACACGGTGCGCCATACTCTGGCAGAATGTGTATCATGGGCGCCACAGAGGCACTCTTTGGTGTCTCTTCTAAACGGAGATCTCTCGCTGCCTAGTATTGTCAGGTACATGCTCGACAGCGAGGATGGGTGGACCCACGTTGCCTCCTTTTGTGAGACCGTCATCGGCTTAAAGGAGGCCTCGGAGCGGCAGAGAGAGCAGGCGGCTGATGCTCATCCGCTCCGCCGAAGAAGAACGGGTGGTAGGAGACGCCGATATGCGCATCTCCTGCCGCCCATGTAGTCACCACTGAGTGCATAGACGAGCACGTCGGGACGTCAAAGTGCCTGCTTCCGCGATCCTTTGACGTCCCAATAAAAGACGCAGATGGCTCCGCTGGGTTTTAGTGGGTATTATGGCTGCCCAGCCAGCGAGTCCCACATACCCGAGCGCAGACTGCATAGTTCTTCCTGCGCAGTCTGCGCCCGAGATGCGTAAATGCATTTCCCAGCGAAAAAAAAAAAAAGGATCTGATGATGAGATCTTGATTAAATCGAAGGAACTCTTCAAACTTCATAGGCACATTTGCAGCGATGTCGGTAGTTTATAAGTGGCTGGCGAATATTGGTACTCATAGTTAAGAACGAGTAGATTTTACGTATGTTCGTTGTCGATAAACCACTAAAAAGTATGAAAAAAAAATTTAATAAAAAATTAAACCGACTTCAAAACGCACTGAAAAGTAAAAAATAAATGCGTCATTTAGTTACTTTAATTTACTTAACCATATCTATGAAGTCGGTGCCATCTGTAAGCTTTCTACTTTAAAGACGATACCTAATTCAGTGCTTTGCTACTTTATTGTATAAACTTTCCTTAAACTTGGATGACACTGAGTTTATAGATATGGTTAAGTCACTTTTCAGTGCGTTTTGAAGTCGGTTTAATTTATTATTAAAACTTTTTTTCATTTAATAGTAGGCTTAAAAAAATACTTTAACGCTTAGTGCTTGAAATGCCATTTAAGTTCTGCTGTGGAAAAATAAAATAAAAGCATTTCGAGCAAGAGTAGTGAAAAATACTTGATAGATCGGAATCAATTCTACTGAACACAGTAAAAAAAAACCAGCTTTACTAAAATAACTTTAATATAATATAAGATTTCCCATCTTAAACAAAATAACAATCTTATTAAATATCAATAACAATCTAAAGAGTTAACTTCCTCATTTACTTCATAAATACCCAAAACATCATCTAACAAAGATGAAAGACTTTTGATACCATCTTTCCAATTTTTCTTATACTCTATGATTTGTTTAAAATTTTTACTTTTAAGGAATGTCACAAATAAATATGGCGACGCAAATTTCAGCAATTTACAATTTTGATTTTTCTCTTCAGGTTCATCAGAATCTAAGCTCATATGCCTTTCATATATGCTTGCTAATAAATTTATGTCATCAGCTTTCAATATGCCTTCGATAACATTATCTGATTTAGCTAAATTCTGTGCTGCGTCGATATCACCATTAAGAGTTACAAAGTTGTCAGTCAGTTTGATTTGTCTTAATAGTTCATCTACAGTCTTTGGTTCGTTTTCTTTAGGTTTCAAGTTTTCTGGAACTTTGTACTTCTCTAAAGTGTCTAGGAGTTCCATAGAAATAGAAAGAGCTGCTTCCATGATATCTACTTCAGTGTCTTCATGTAAAAGTTTAACTAAAACTGTAAGACATCCAATAGAAGAAAGTTCATCAAGAATTCTTGTCAATCTTCTTTGGATTTCTCTATCATTCAGTGTTACAATTTTTCTGGTTTCCCTCGAGAATGTAACAGGAGGGAAGGTGCCATCAAGCATGCCTTGATCATTGAGGAATGATTGGATCACAATTTTCCAAAATTTGAGTGCAGTTATTTGGACCTCCCAGTGGAAGTCGCTGAGGGCGGCGCATACCATGTGTTCATATATAGTTGCACGGAAGTTTTGCGTCATTTTTACGTTTTGGTACACATCGCAGAGTACGCTGCATGCTTCTTTGCGAACGATTCCTTCTGGATTGTTATCGAGAATCGATAGGAGCAGGTCCTGCAAGCAATGTTTTAGATATTAAGAAAAGGCAACATATAGGAATTGTACTGCTATTTGCGAGATTTAGTTCACCTGTATATTAGGATACTCTATCTTCAAGTGTTCCCACAAAGGGCTCATTTTACTCGCCGCGCCTACACAACGTAAAGCAGATGCCCTCACATAGAACTCGTGGTCATGTAAGGCCATGGTTGTAGCCACATTGATTAGGTTGTTTGACAGTATTTGTTTTTGAAATGGCGGGAATTCTGGAATGAAAATTCAAAAGTTTTAACATAAAAAAAGTGAGTCAAAGCTTTCCCTTACTCTTGTTGGAGAAGAGTAAGGAAGAGTTTTTACAATCTATTACGAAAATCTATAATATTTTGTTAGAGAATAATTCTAATGATAATCTGTAATATACATTATTTATTTAGACTCGTACCATTTTAATACTATTGTAGACTTATAATATAGCATTGTTTGCTAATTCAGTAATTACATCATTTGAGTTTTGAAAATAATATATCTCTTTAAAAATAATTACAAACTACTTAAGAATTTCAAAACATACTTATGAAAGAGATGTCAGTTACAACGTAAAGTAGTTCAAGTGCTGAATCGCGAACTTCCCAGTTCATATCATGCATCTTCATGTAAATTAGCTTTCCTAATTCATGCATCGTTGATCCAGGCTTTGACTCCATTAGTAGAGACAAATTCGGTGGAAGAAACTTCTTTACTGTTAGACATATAACATTCAATGCTGTTACCACAAACTGAAAAAAATAATAAAGTTAAACTAGGCATTATCAGTAATTTTAATTTTAAACTTAAAAAATTATTAATAAAGATGAGTCACTAAAACATTCTTTAAAATATTAATGTTAAATATGAAATTCTACAAACCTTGCAAGAAAGGTTAGACCTTTTTAAAATATTATAGACAACAGTATGCAAACAAATGATTTCAAGACTCTCTTTCCAGTTTATATTATAATTCTTAACAAGTGACAGTAATGTGTCCAAGACATAAGTCATTACAAGCACTTTTTCTTGATCATCCACAGTGTTAATTTCCTGCTTCATATCTCCATGTTCATCTATGGGATCATATTCTTTAAGAACATAGAAAAGAGCTTGAAAAACTAAATTAGCTTGATCATCATTCAAATGGTCCTTTAGACATGTCAATCGTTTCACACTCTGCAATGTCACGGATTGTGTATCTAACTGCAGCATTAGATCTCTCAAAGCATAAGCTGTTCGGGCTGTATGTTCACATGTACTGTTCATTACTTTAAAAATATAATCATTGACTCTGTCACTTGATGTCAGAGATGTATTCTGTCCAAGTGTTATATATACGAGTGAGGGAACAAGACAAATAACTAGAAGTTGCTTTTGGAATTCAACTTTTTTACCATCATGTTCCCAAGATATTGCCTTCTCGTTCTTCCAAACGAGCCCCCATATCAGATTACACGCATTACAGTAATCAAATATTGCTGTCGTACAACGCCGCTGAATAAGATGTTGTATAGTATTGAAATAAGTCACAGCCAGTTCAATAAAATCTTCACGATCATACTTAACAGTATTTGTTAGTGGTTTTGCAAGAAATGTCTTGCCAAGAGACATCCAGAAAAGACATTTTGTGATAAGCAATGATATGTCTTCCCTACGTAGTCTATCAAGCATTATGTACAAATATGTTAGGACTTTGGCATCTTTGAGTAAAAATTCCATGATAATATTATTAGTTTTTATGTGGTGTTCATTGCTTACTATAGCCAACATTATTTGAAGCATTGGTTCAAATGTTTTGCAATGGTGATCTTCCTCTTCACTAGTCATTGAATCAATTCTGATTAAGTCTATATCTGTCACTGGGCTCATTACATATAACAGTACCAGTTTGATGTTGGCTTCGTCACCCATGTTGTTCAATTTCCAGAGAAATGATGATGCAAACTTATAAGTTTGACGGACCACAAACACAGTTCGTTTTTCATTGCAAAGCCTGAGTATTTCCTTCCAGGCTCCGCTTTCTAACAACCAATAGACACCAGAGTTATGGTTAACCAAAGCTAGTGCTACTTCCAGGTAGGCAACTCGCAAGCTTGAATCCATGGCCTGTGAGTTAATTTCACTAAAAGCTCTTGCAATCTCATCGCCTTTCTTAGGAAATATTTTAGCAAAATTCACTTCTCCTTGAGCTACAACTCCCAAGATTCTGATAAGGAAGACTTGGACTGTGTTATGATAATGGCCTGCATGGTTAAGAGCCTCTATTATAAGATCAGCGAGACAAGGCCAAGTTCTAAGGTACGAAACCTCTGAAAATAAATGATAAATAACTAAGGTAATTGTGTTCACAAAAAACATCTACTCAAAAAAAAACTGAACTAATAGATTTCAAAATAAAGGCCTGTTTTTACTTATGGTATAACTTTATTTATTCAAATTACTAGTTAATAACAAAAAGAATTAGCAATCTCATCACTTGAAATTAAGGTATATATGAACAAGACAGTAGACTAAAAAAATTGATCTTTGTGTAAATATGCCAAATACTCTGACTCATAATGACATCATGATGATTCTACTGAAGTAAATGCTCATAAAGAACTGATTTTTTGATACTCTGATGGGACCAGGATCTACATGAGTGAAACTTCTGGGCAGAGTTAGATACTAAACTTCTTAACTTTGTCAACTTAAGTTAGAACCTGGCCCAAAATGGGCAACATCAGTGACAAAACCATAGTGATGATTCTTTTTAATAATAAAAAAACAGTCTTTAATAATTTTATAATAATTAGATGTTAAGATTTGAACCAGATACCCAATGGATTTGGTTTTTTATGAGATAACTCAATACTTACTGCATTTCTAAACATATACATTGCATATAATTGTACATAATTTCTTCCCATGGAAAAACTGAAAAGTCTGAGGCGATATTATAATATAGAAGTTATTACGCTTTATTACTTACCAGGGTCAGCACATCTTATTTTTGTAAAGAAATGGTCGGCATAATAGTTGTTCATAACATATTGCGGATCCGAAATCTTTTCAAACAGAAGTTTCACTTTATTTTGTATTAAAACATTTTCCATGATGATAAAATGTGTAAATTGTTATCTTCCAAGAATATCAAAGGTTAGGTTAGCGTATAATACATTATCCGGTACTCTAAAGATAAAAAAATATATTTTACAACTGATATATTTAGAATTTAGAACACAACCATATATTATTTTTTTTTAAATACTAAATAATTATGCATACGTTTTATATAAAATGATTATCAATTAATTACAAAACAAATAATGACCATTGATCACAAAGTTAATAGACTTAATAGATATTCTATTATCTATGCGATGTTCTTGATCTATTTTGTCATGATTTTGACGTTCTTGCTGATTTTTATATAAGCTATAGGTTCTAGCCTTTCTGAACATTTCCATTTCACCACAGATATTTTACACTTCGCTTATTTATTATTTTAAAATCGTCATTTACATGTCGCATATTTGTAAATTTGTATTGTAAAAATCTTTGTATAAATCATATAACAATATATTTTTTCAGCTTCACTTCTCTATATAATTTTATTATGAAGTTGGGTATGCGTGTAACGAAATTTTTTTCAAAGCAATATGATTGTTCTAGAAAAGAGCACACTGCTGTCAAAATTTTATCTGCTGACTGAAAACCACAAGTGAAACGCATGAAAAATTGTTTGGAAATTCTGCTGGTGCTTTAGTGAATGGCACGAGTGTAATTTCGAACTCTCCAATACGTGTTTAGTTTTGTTGAAACTGTATATGTATTTTTGATTTACTAATTGTGAGCAAAGTGAAATGCCCCTACGAGGAAGAAATTTTGTGAGTATAAAATCACTGTTAATTTTACATCTAATTTCTATGCTTTGCACATGATTTTTCTATGCACGTTCTAACATTTTGTGTATACGAGGTTATGCAATATGTAATTTGGCGGTCATCCCACATTTGTTTACTAATTCTGTGGTCATGTCTCGTCTGCCTAGATACCCCATCAATGGACCGATGATTTTCAGTTTTGCTTGCTTCTAATGCAATTTTGGCACGGTTCCAATTATTTCTCTTGATGCAACAGCCGCGAAAAGACGCGAAAGATTGTTTAAAACTAACATTACGGGTAAAAGAGAAATGTGAAGGTTTTGCAACTATCTGATATGGTTTTTCAGGACAGTTGATGCCTGCTTATAACACAAGTGCTCCTGAGTGCAAGCTAACCGCCTGTTTGTGAGGTTAGTTTATATATTATATATTTTTTATGGTTAAGATGCAGGATTAGGAGAAAAATAGACAGAATTTGCCTCCCATTAATAAAATATGCCCTTTTAACTGCTTAAGTATATTGAAGTAATCATTATCTTAATGAAAATTTTGAATGTTTGCTTTTACTTGTTGTTTGTGAGGACACTGTCTATCTTTTTGCTTAAGTCTGTGGGGTTTATGTGTATTTCCTTGGAATACCAACATTAATAATGCATTTATCTATTTATAATAATAATTTCTTATTTAACACTAACTGATTTGGTCATAAATATTCTTGTTATTGTAAAGATAAATGGGTTTAAAAAGATGGCTAATCTTTTTTTATGAGGTTAAATTTAAAAGAAAATATATTAATCATGCATGATTGATATATTATTCCAAGTAGCTGAGTATATTATTATTATAAATATGCATTTAATTATTAGACTTGTCAGTAAGTTAGTGTAATCTTTTTCAAATTATTTCTTGAAGACTTGGGACTTGAAATTCATAGAAATTTCATTCAATTCAATTTCAATTCATTTCCTGTTCGGAAATACTGGTTTTAAAATCATGAAGTAATTTAAACATAATTTAACATTGATTCTTATCGAAACTGAGTAATAAATGCCATCGTAAGCCTTTTTATTAGAGGAATTACACAGTAATATAACTACCGAGCACCCAATCTCTAGACTTAATCCCTTGTTGCTTATGAAAATACCTTTAAAATATTGATTTATCTTATTACTATTATTTAGATAAGTGATTTTTGTCTTGAATTTACTTCTCACCAGAAATTTATTGACAGTGGACCTAATAAAAACCCAGGTCTCTTAAATGCATACATAAATACATGTTTCTGATAAAAATTGTTTAAATGAAATATATTACTTTCAGTGAATCATTAGTTCCCATTACAACTACTGTTGTGGATTGAAACTAAGTGCTGAAGTTAAGATTAGTATGATCAGAGAGCGGTGTGGTGTAAAAAAAGATGTAGTGACTAAAATTGAAAAAGGGATGCTTAGATGGTTTGAGCATGTAGAGAGAATGGATGAAAGATTAACAAAAGAGATTTATGAGGTGAATATTTTGGAAGGGGAAGGCAGAGGAGGTTCTCAATTCGACACATACATTTTTTTTTATATGTATGACCACACATAACATATTACTGAGTTGTCCGATTTTGATAATTCTTTTTTTTATTAGAAAGGGCATACTTCCAAGGTGGTCCCATTGTCATCATGTTAGGATCCGATGATGATGTCCTGGGGAAATTGAAGGAACTCTTTTTCGAGGAACTCAAATTTTGGAGGCATGCTTACAGCGATTTCGGTTTTTATCTCGGTATCAGTAGCTTTTTGGCTACTAGTGGCGTATAATATACTATAACAGTATAGTACGAATACGTTACATGGTGTTAAATCACTAAAAAGTAAGAAATAAAAATTTTTAACGAAAAATAAAACCGACACAAAACGTACTAAAAAGTAAAAAATAACTGTGTCATTTAGTTGCTTTAATTTACTCAAGGATATCTAGGAGTCAGTGCCAGCCAAGGTTTCTACTTTAAGGATGTTACCTAGAACCCACAAACTGCTTTACTACATAAAATAAATGTTCCTTAAACTTGGCTGGCACTGACTTCATAGATATGCTTAAGTAAATAAAAGCAACTAAATGACACAGTTATTTTTTACTTTTTAGTGCATTTTGAGTCGGTTCTATTTTTTGTTAAAAATTTTCTTGGACCAATTTCAGGACATTTTAATGTATGGCCAGATCAAGAGAACCCTAAACTGATCAACTTGTATGATAGGATTAATGAGGATGGATGAAGCTAAGGAAATGTGCAAGAACCATGTCAAATGTTATGAATTTATGTTCCCACTAGTCTAAGTCAGGGTCAGGATTTTAATCAGATGTTGTTGATTTGTAATCACTCTTTATTAAGCTAATCATTGTTATAACAACTCTGCCTCTGGGACATTAGATTATTATGTGGGCCTGAAACCCAACAAGTGGAAACACTCTTAGGTCCTCGCATATATGTACAATAATACTGTCAATGTATTTTGTTATAATATAATAATTAGTACTCTCTAAAAGGACAAATTTAGGTTATAAAGTTCACGAAAAAGAATTTGCCCTCTTAGGCTTTTAAGTTCTAAAATTCATTCAATCATTATTAGTTTAATGACTTTGTTTCCTCTCAAGCTGAAGTTCTTTTAACATTCTTTCTTGATTAGCTATATATCTTTGTTTTTGAATGTATATTATCACAAAAGCCGACCTTGCTTTGTGTTTTTCTTAGAATAATGTTGTGTGCGATGCGGATTGTGTCATACAAATTCCAGTACATGTTGTTTGTATTGATGTGTAGTCATCAAGTAAATCTTTTGTGTTATACACTTTATAGCTCATCGTGATTGTTACTTTTTGTGTTATTCTTAGCCATCTGCAAAGTATTCTGGTTTCCAATGAAATGACCATTACTGTATTGGATTGTCAAATTAAGTTATTATCTGGAACAAAAAATCCTTTGGATGGTTTGAACTTATTCAATGACAAGTCTAAATATAAAGAAATGTTACCTAAAATTAAGCAACAGTACAGTTTATGTTACTTGTTAAGGTCTGGGTTATTATAAACTAGTGGATGCCAACGACTTTCTCTGCATGGTATTAAAATAAATAAGTTTGCAAAAATAAAAATACCCTAAGTGATCCTTTTTTACTTATCAGGTTAGCCCTCAAAGATGAAAAATTTTCCGTTTTTTTTAACTTTTTCCACTGATCTTCACTCCTATTGGTTGCAATGTGATGTTTTGTAGCCTAAAGTTTTACTTGATAACTGGATCAACTCAATTAGTTTCTGAAAATAACGCAATCAAACAAACAAACTGCCCAGCTTTATAAATCATAACCACACATCCTAAAATATCATTCGAACACTAAATTGTCTTAGATGTTTTAGTAATACTAGAAAATTACTTAAAAAATTACATTTTCTTTATTTAAATACTTAAAAATACATATTGTGATTATGTTTATGATAAAGGTATTTTTTATAGAAAATTGCTTTTTAATTTAGCATTGAAATTGTTATTATTCATCATAATGTTTCCACTTGGCATTGCATTATTTTTCATTACTTAGGTTATTGTTTTTAGTAATAAATATTCAGCAATCACAAGCAAAGCTATTGCTCTCTCATTTGAGACAAATAGTCCTTAGAATTCTTACTGCAAATCTTATAGTTATATTGCGGAATCATTCCGATGAATAGAGCATGATTTTTAATACTTAAATTCTGTGTTTAGAGGGCTTTAAACACGCCAATCTCTAGAACTCAATCAAATTGCGAAAATACTTATTCTTTGCAAAAGCCAGACTCTTAATGAGTACAGTGTTCTTACATTGGGCACTATCTTGTTATTGGTAGTGACGTACGCAAATGAGGCGGTAGGAAACAGCTACAAGTTCAACAGCAAAGTAGAATAACTTTTCTCCATATATTTTGAAAAAAAAAAACATTTCAATGTTTACAAATTGTGAATATTTTAGAGTTCCACGGTAAATAGTTTACTTACATTGTTTTGAAATTCAATTAAACTCATCTCTTACAAAAAAAAATTAAAATTAATTAGTAATAAAGATGTATTTAGGTATAGTCAGTTTTTCATTAGTAAAATCACGAATCTGTACTCAATGCAGATTTTCGCGCGCAGTTGCCGCGGGTCAATATACGCAAACGTAAATATGCAATATTAAACAGACTGCGACGGTATCTCGTTTGCTCCTTGTAAGGCTGAGATCATAATAATATAGAAGCGACTGAGTAAAACAGTTGACATATATTAGTGAAGTGTTTATTAGTGAATTCTCGAGAAGTGGGTGGAAATGTTGGGTGTAACACGCTTATTGCACTCAGGAGTTGCCTATTTACTCTTCGTGAAGTTTTTGTTTATTCACTACAGTTTAGCCCTTGACTGCACGTCTGATGGTAAGTGATGATGCAATCTACGATTGAAGCGGGGCAACCTATTAGGAGTAGGGCGATATCCACACCCTTTCGGTTTCCTCACGTCATCGTTAAGCCTAAATCGCTTGATGACGGTACGTCTTTACCGACAGAATGGTAACAAGTCACAGCCAAAACCTCACCAACCAAAGCTAGACCAAGTAGGAAAATTTAAATTGGCCCATTCGGAAATCGATCCCAGAACCGTCATCTTTTAAATTCAAAGTGCATACCGCTGTGCCGCGGACGCCCTCAAAAGATAACAGTATTCTGTCTTTTTATTTACACTTTAAAGTCTAAAAAAACATAGGTTATCTCTATTGATATAGTTCACAGCTTCGCATATCATTTTGGGAAGGTCATAGCACGCTTGAGAGCACGCGTCGTGCAGTAATCTATGCCGACACTAACAAGCTGCATAATCCGCCTCTACGCAGTTGTGTTCATTCATACGTTACAAACTTCGCCCTGCCCCGGGTGGCGCAAGGAACTACGTCGTTTGCGTTTCTTATATTTTCATATATTGCGGCCCACAACAGTCTTCCCTCCCTATAGGATAGATATATATATATATATATATATATATATATACTCTCTTCTAACGTTGCTCCTTCTAATACTTAGGACGAGATAGTGTTCATCAAGGGTTTTACGTGACTCGAAGCTATGTCGATTGAGCATTTCGCCGACGAGGCAGTTGTTTGTACGTTTTAGTAAAAAATATCGAGGACTCCGTGATTCGATGCCAACGAGGCATTTATGTGAACGTTTTCTAAAAAATATTGTAATTGCCCACTTCAGGGCAAAATCTTCTCTTGAGGGTAAACTCTATACAGGTAAACGATACCAAATCGTCAACTGCGCCCATGAAAACCTTTAGAGACACACCTGTCCAATGTCCTTGGTATTCTTGGCCGGTCTTTCCATTGGTATGTGCCATTTTATTACCCCGGGTGGTAGAGATGCGTTGTTTATTTTTCCACTTTATTTTTCTACGGAATCCTGCAAATTTTTGTACTGCTCTTGACCGTTTTTTGTACTCCTGATAGACCTTTGTTCTCGAAGCCAACTGAATTCATCGTCGACGTCTCAGTCGTTTATTTATTGATACACCTTATCTGGTACGAAGCCGTGCGGTTTTGTGAAAGAATTGATACGTTTATGGTGAGTGACATCTTTCTTTAGCTGCCTCTACATTGTTACTTGGGCCAAAACAGATATCGCTCGCCTTGAGTCGGTTCCGGGATGAAACGCCTTTAGACAGATAGAGTTATTATTATTACTTATGTATTTATTTTCTTTGGATATTATCTAGAAGTAAATAGCTGTGAAAACTTCACAGATGCGATTGTTGTTTACTAAATAATTGAATTATTTTATGAAAGCAAATTCAGGTGATATTGACTCCGCAATGATTAATTATGCAATATTTTAGTAGTAGCTAATACATCTTTCTAACATCCAACTAAGCGGAATGCTTTAGCTAGAAGTTCAATAGACGAATAATTCAACGATTGATTTATAAGAAAACCTACTAAATTCACTACTCGCCTACGCGTTATTTCCAATGAAGTCCAATCTTGCAAATGCCTCGATACTCATCTGAGAGAACTTGGATTTTGTCGAATATAAGAAATATTCTTTTATTGCTAAACTGACGATTTGCTCGTCACGTCTTTATTTTAATTGATAAGTTTTAAGATACTAACTTCTACCTCTTTTGTATGGGGGCTACGCTAAATCGTTGGCTGGTACATCTTTGGTGGTACATGGCCTTGAACGAATTACGAAGCCTTCATCGACCACACTTGAGTTACTATATAAAATTAAAAAATATAAGGCGTAACATAGCACCGAACTGGAAATCGAACCTAGAACATCTCGGTTAAAAACCAAAGTGGAATCTTTAACTGCGGCTTACAATCATCGTTGTCTTTATGCAATCATCTCAGTGATTCAGTTGTAGGTCTAGATTTATCTTTAGCAGTTAACAGATGTAGCAAGGATGAGGATTATTTTTAACCGCTGATGGTCTCTAGTTACAGCATGGTGGGTATTATTATCTGCGGGACGACTTGTCTCAACAATAGCGCACGGTACAGGAAATGCCGCCACTGGTCCATGAGCATTGTGTTCGATTAGTGTAGGTGTCATGTAAAAAGAGCGCTGACGGCATTGCATCATTTCTTGCTTGCTACCTGTAGATTGCAATCAAATTGAATCTAACAATTTTATAATCCTGTGTGCCACATCGGTAAATGGACTGGTTTCAGCTCAGAAAGTTCTAAGAGACTATCTACTAGAGATTGGATCTTAGAACAAGGTTCACGCTTAGATAAAGGGAAAAAGTAATATTATTACCTACGAAAATATTAATATTACTTTTAATTGAAAAAATATGATCTGAATACAAAGCTAAGAAATCAAACAAATATGTATATATGTATGTGTGCATTTATGATTATACAGATAACATTAGTATTTTTATATAAGTCAGTACTTCCTTTATTTTTGTGTACGTACATCCGTACCTACTCCTATGCACTTTTCCTCTTCAATATTATGGGTCGTCTGGAAGAGATCGCTCATTAGCGATAAAACCGCCAATCGTACAGTTTTGATGTTCAATAAAGAATATTTCATTCATTCATTAAAAGTAAAAAATAAAAATATTAATTACGAAGAGATCTTAGATTTTAGAGCTCTAGACTCCACCGACTACCATATCCAATCTATCAGAGCTTATGCACTTAATCAAGCAACCTTCATTAAGGATTTCACATCATTACACTACTAAAATGTGACGTTACTTATTAATATTCCCTATAACAGGCCACTTTGTTCATTTTACGTGACGCCTACTATACTGCAGTAAGTTTCGATTGTATTCTAGAATGCAATTACGTATCAAGTAGAGCTAGTTATTGCTCGTGCGCCCACCAATTAATTACTTCATATTGTCCTCATATATATTAAGGATCTGTTCAAATTATTTTATAACTCGCATATTCCTGTTGCATACACATGTTCCTTTTACGATTTTAACCGTACCTTCTGTGTTTGTAATTAAACTATTTTCAAAGAAGAGGCTTGAAAAATAATCGACAGGTATGGTATTGTTTATAGCAGTTGTCTTGTGATGTGAACGAAGAGATATATCTGGTTTAGGGAGTGTAGAAAAAAGTTAGTTTCATTTTCGCTTTCATCAACGCTTACCCTCAGGTATGATTGCAGACAAGGGCTAACTAGTAATAAATAAAAATTAAAAAAAAAGCACATTAGGATATCTATGCCACAGTTTGTCTGCTACAAGGTAGCGGATTATAGGAGGTTTCATTTTTGATTTATCATCTGTTGCGATTGCTGATAAACTTGCAATAAATAAAAAAGGCGAAATAGAAAATAATGGCTCTTTCGCTAGAACTATAATTTATTTCCGTTTTCATGTTACTTGTCTCTAAATCAAAGTATTATAAGGTATCATTATAGGGATAGGAAGATACATCAATATAGTTGGACACTGAATTCAGGAATGTGTACCAACATAATGATGGTATTAAAATCATAATGTTGTAACAGTTTGGTGTTAAGGTTTACCTATGGCTTTGAAACATACTCGTAGTCCCTTGATCATGTCAATACTGCCCATTGTTTACCTCTGACTCAACATAGTCGCGGAGATTTTATAAATAACTGTTATTTAACTAGTTGATGGAATAAGCAGTTGGTCTACGCGATGTTGTGTATTGAGTTATTATTTAGTATTTCGTCTGAGGAAGGTTGTTTCGGTGTTGTTGACTGCGCAGTGGATTTATACGACGGAGGTCATGGGCTCGATTCCAAGGGGGGCGATTGAGATTTTCTTAATTCATCCTGGTCTGGCTGGTGGGAGGCTTTGGCTGTGGGTAGGTACCCCTACTCTGCCGGCAAAGAGTTTGTCTCGCCGAGTGATTTAGCGTTCCGGTAAGATATCGTGTAGAAACCGAAAGGGGTGTGGATTCTTTTTTTCCTACTCCTAGCAAGTTAGCTTACTTTCGTCTTCCATCTTAGATTCCATCAACACTTACCATTAGTTTTAATTGCAGTCAAGGGCTAACTCGTAATAAATCAAAATTAGGACATCAATATCACAGCTGACCGGTACAAGGTAGCGTATTGTAGGACGTTTAACGAATTAGCGTTGTTCTTGTAGACAGTCGGACCCCGAGAGGCAGCCAGCTGGCTCGTTCAGTTCCATTTCACCAATACCTGATGCCTGAAGAAAAGGTATTGGTTCTATCTTGAGGTGATCTTAGTTGAAAAACCATCTCGATCGGCTTATATTGTTTACAATTATTACGAATAGTATTAAATAACATAAAGAACAGTACGTAATCTCGCAAGGCAAGAATGAGCTCTGTCACAAACAATTATACTAGAGGACGCCCGCGGTTACACCCGCGTTGTTCTCATTTTCATGGGAATTTCGGGATCAAATGTGACCTGTGTGTTATTCTGATTCTATTGTAAAGTGACATCAAAATCCATTCAATAGTTTTTGTATCAATTCAGTAGCGTGAAATAGTAACAAACATCCACCCATAAATACATACAAATTTTTGCCTTTACAATATTAGCAAGGTAGGTACTTTATAACGATCATAACTCGATCACGAGTGTGTAGGTAGATTTTCACAGTATTTTCCTCATCAACATACTCGATAATGTTGAACAATTATCGTGATTACAATCCAAGGAACCTTTTATTATGTATCGAAGTCTTGGAATCCCCCGTTCGATGCAGTTACATTGAAAGGTGTCGCATACTTCAAGTAAATGGGTGAGTAACAAGTAGTTGCTCGCCAAATTTAGACTCACGTGTTTTTCAATAGAAAAATATGCGACAGAAGTTTCTTTGTTCGACATGAGAAACACGTTTTTGTTACAATCGGAAAATGTATAAAAAATTATGTTTATTTTACTATGAGGTTGGCATTTTTTGCAGAACCATGCTCATATATTTTATTGTGTACCTATTTGTTTTTTTTATAATCGTGATGGTTTATTGTATAATCGTCCTCAAAAAGGAGTAGGTCCTCATTTTGTTGGAATATTTTATTTTAAATCTAACTATTCTTTATTTTTACAATTATTTATTTATACAATTATATATACGTCTGCCTGTCGATCTTACAGGCTAATATAATTTGACAATGTATACTTATATATACTTTCAACTACCCAATCATATATCAGTGTTATAATAACACATTTTATTCTAAATTGCCAAGTAATTAGGTGCAACATGAGATTGTCCACAAGGCCACTCTTGACAGTTAATTAAGATTGCAATTAAATAAATCTATGTTCGTCACTATGATATTGAGGGTGCGAAGTGCACGCGTCAGGTTATACTTAGGTTCAGTTTGTCAAGTCAAGATAAACCCGATCTCGATCTAAGCATCAAGCACACTGAGAGAAATTTATTATAGAGACGTTTGACAGGTGATATGTTCGATGCAGGCCAGTTCCACTATTGTCGTACCTGCTCTTTGGACGGGTATTTAGCCCATAGACGAGTAAAATCCATCGAGTAAAAAAATCACGAACATTTTTTAATTCCTTATATTCAGACTACCTAATCAACGTTAGGTACGTTGCACAACAAAACCGGAGCATCCTCAAGATTCTGATACGGATCTGGGTGACTGTCACTTGGATTCGTTGGATTTTTGGGGAAAATAGCAAAATAAATAAATTATTAACTACCTATTCATAATGAAATACCTCAAAGTGACACACTTCTATCCAATATTATGCAACTAGTTGAGCGCATTCTGTAATTCAATTTTGTTTTATTAGTACGAGCTACTAGCCGAAAAGTTCAAGGCTATGCCACTTAACCAGACGAGACGAAATTGATTGCTATTAGAAAATCGATTCGAAATGGGTCAGTCGTTGGATTTGTTCACATTATTCTGGTAACGAATTCCATTGCTCTATAGTATATATAGTATTGTATTGTTTAATGCCGCAGTTTGGCTTTAAAAACACATGTAGATATACAAAATGTACCTAAACTTGTATTAAATGAAATGCTAAACATATTAGTAAAATAAAGTTGACTACTACCCTTTTTACGTACCTTTATTTACCCAACAAGATCCCCGCAAGTTAGCTTGCTACTAATTTTTAGGGTTCCGTCGCCAAATGGCAAAAAAATCCCTTATAGATTCGTGAAGTCCGCCTGTCTGTCCACTTTTTTTGACCTAATAATCATCTAACATTTGACGTGGTCGCAGTCATGCCCTAAATTGTTATATACAATTCACTGTAGAATTCCATTATGCCTCAATTTTTTGGTTATATTAAGAGGCGCCAAGTGAAAGTGAAATGAAAATAAAGATAATGCATTCTTCAATTTCTTGGCAACGGCCATGGAAAGCAAAAAACTGAATTCTTTAGGAAATTTTTTACGTGTTGGAAATTATAACGAAAGTGATAAGATTATTGTAATTCAATTTTATTGACTACGCTCGAAAAAAGCTCTGGTAAAAATTTTTGCTCTATATATTTTTGCCTTTGAACGTTCTTAGATTTGATAATATCTTCAGATAAGATTGAACTCTACGTGCTATAGCATTTTATAAGTTTGTCTCTTAGCTTTTTAAAATGACCTAATCTTTCTTTAGATGATTTGACATATTTTTTTAATTACAAGTTAGCCTTTGACTGTCACACCACACAATTGGTAAGCGACGATGCAATCTAAGATGGAAGGTGATAAAACTTACTAATTAGTTGTTTTTTTTAATAATAGAAAACTATCACATGATATAAATCTAAAGATTGTATATTCACACTATTTTTAATGAAAAAATCTTGTGAAAAATATTCTCAAATGAAACTTTCCTCCTCTAATGAAAACACCTGTGTGTGGTAGGAGTCAAATGAGCGGAATTTAAACCAGATCCATTCAGATTTTACTCAACCGCGTAATACATTTCCTATTGAAGCATTAAAACTTTTTATCGCTATAAAAATGGGAGCTGTTATTGATTCTGAATGCGTGAGTACCATTGTACTATATATAACGTATACGTTACGTAATATACGTCGTTACGAGTTAGTATAGGAATATGCGTCCAATTAGTAAACCACTACTTGGAGTACCTACTTCAGAACCTTGAAGCGTGTGACGTAGGTAGGCCTAAATTACGACCATAATTCGTATAGGTCTGTTCTAATTTTCACGCCTTTTTTTAATATTTTTAAGATCTACAGACTAAGATTCTGACTGACTGTACTATAGCAATCATAATCATTCCAACCAGGGAATCATTCAGAAGGATTCTTTTCTCTGAAAGTTCTTCAATAACTATTTCATAATATTCCTTAGAAGAGGTCGCCCGCAATTTCACCTGCCTAGTTCCCGTTCCTGTTAAAATTTCGGGATAAAAGTAGCTGTTATTCTGATGTATAAGCTATAGTATTGCAAAGGTTTATCAAAATCCATTCGGTAGTTTTTGCTTGAAAGTGTAACAAACATCCCTCCAATTCATACATAAGCAACTTTCGGCTTTATGATTTCAAATGCGCAATACACTGTACGCACATTGGTACATAATTCGTTTCAGATTTTTGTAAGCACTTTTGTTGTCCCTGCCAACATTCTAGAATATAACTAAAATAACTGTGTGTACCAAGAGATTAATAATGTAGACTGAAAAATAACAATCTATTTGATTTTTGACGTTATTTCCTTTATTATTGTCTGCCTTCTGTATGTTATGATTTCAGCCACAGATTAGACGTTGGTTTTGCTCCGCTCACAACAAGACTAATCATGAGTCTATGATTTCAGTATTGATTTAATAGTAGTAGAGTTCTTTGTTCGTAAACTCGTCCAGGGTAGCGCCATATATTTTTGTTTTTATATCTTCTATGGCTAGTATTACTATCTGTAATCATGTAAAACTAATTCAAAAGCTTCTGTTTATATACGTTTTTTAAATTATGTCCCGCTTTCAAGACGTAATCCCGCTTTTTTCTCTCAAAATCTCGATTAGAAAAAAATGTGACTACGCTGTCCTCTTCATACGAAAAAACGTTTTCTTATAGTGGGTCAAGATGATTATGAAGTTCCTTATATATTTACTTGCCGAGTGAGATGTCGACAGTGAAACAAGACCAAGATAGAAGAGAATTGCATCACAAATCACCAAAGAATTTCGCATTATGCGAGTGAATTTTGGCAAATTGTGTCATTACTTTAGAGCACAATACTCAAATGTGGTAAACAAATCTGTTATTTTAATATTCTCTCACTCCATAAATATCTTTTAGAGGTTGTTAAAACGTCCACATTCTTAGTAAATACTTGCCTTCAAATTATAATAGTAGTGCTCCGTAAATATTCCATCTTCGATAAACGGATGTTTAATGTACGGTGTAATTTTTTTTTCATTTGCAAAGATATGTTTTTCCTATAAATAACTGCCAGTTATTTGCCAAATGCGTGTTAAAATCTCTATTCGAATTTGATCCTTATTTCGATAATTCAATATCTGGTATGTATTCGAGTATATTTTTATTAAACTAGTGGAGGCCTGCTGTTTCACCCGCGATACTCTCGTCCCCGTGGGAATTCCGGAATAAAATGTGACCTATGTTATTTTGAAATGTAAGTTATACATACATTCAAACTTTCGCCTTTATAATATAAGTAAGGATATATTTCTGCTACGTTATATCTACACATATTTCCATATTATATGTTTATGCCATGAGTACGATATGCCGTATATAGATGTCCGTGACCATAACACCAGTAGGTATATGTTACGATCGCGGACACGTCGTCACACTAAGTTATGATGTAACGGATTTGTTTAATTTATTATTATTCCGCCCACGAGTGTCCATGAGTGGACGTAGCTGCCTTATACACGTAGTAGGCTCTACTTTGCTCTAGAAAATTACAGAAACTTTAATTTCTTATGAGATGTAAACGTTTTAAACAAAAACTAATGTACGGATTTTGATTGCGTTTAGAAGTTGATTAGGAGGAATATTTGATGACGTCTGTGTTAAGCTGATAAAAATATATATATACTAGAAGTAGCTCGCGGTTTCATCCCCGTAACTCCTGTCACCGTAAACATTTCTGGATAAAAATTAGCCTATATGTTATTTAGGTGTATTGTTGTAAAGTTTCATCAAAATCCATTCAGTAGTTTTTGCGTGAAAGAGAAACAAACACATCCATCCATCCATACTTACAAACTTTCGCGTTTATAATATTAATAGGATATTGCATTACTATATTTGTTTTTATCGATTACAAGTTGGTCCTTGACTGACATTGACACCTGATGTTAGTGATGATGCTATCTAAGATGGAAGCGGGCTAAATTACTAGGAATAGGATGAAAATCCACACCCGTTTCGGGTTCTACACGACATCTAACCGGAACGCTAAATCGCTTGGCGGTACGTCTTTGTCGGTAGGGTGGTAACTAGCCACGGCAAAAGCCTCCCACCAGCCAAACCAAGACAAATTAAGAAAATTCTCAATCTGCCCCGCCGGGAATCTAACGTAGGATCTCCGATTTATAAATCCACCGCGCATACCACTGCGCCTCGGAGGCCGTCAAAAACTTTATAATCAAGAGCTGAGGGGATACAATAGATTTTCAAAATAAACTTCGATCTACCCCTCTATTATGTAACTGTTTTTATTATTTGACAAGTGACTATTGAATTTGTCTCTATGTATTTCCGTCTAACGCGTTACCTATACGTATTACCTCTCTTTATCTATAGACAAAGAGACGAAATCGAATAGACTAGACAGCAGAATAAGGGGGCAGGTCCCGTAGGTTTCGTCTGTACTTTGATATCACAGGAGAAAACATGCTGCTAAGCGATTTAGCGTTCTTTAGGTAGACCACATCCAAGCTTTATTGTTAAAAATAATATGCAGCGGACTAGGCGGAATTTTTGCCGACAATATTACATGAGGTTGTAAAATAATCAGTCCCGTCGGTAGAACGAACTAATCCCAATCATAATCATTGCAATAATGCGGTCATCCGATAAAACGGCGTAGAAACCATAACACGTTATACGTTTTGTTGTTATTATTCGTTCAACAGGAAAACTATAACCAAGTGTAATACATTTCGCACTCTATACTAGGGTTGCTAATCCGTTGAGTCAAATTAAATTTATTTATTTGTCACATGAAGTTTAGCTAGTAATGATGTAATGCCTTCGTTACTTCATTACGAGCTATAAAAACTATTTCCTGATAAACTGTGATTCTTCTTCTTTGTGTAAATCGTGATTAAGCTAGCGATATCTATAACTCCGCATATAAATAAGAAGTTTTGACCCTAACATTATTAAATATACTTGAGTTTTATTTGTAGCTATTATAGTGGGAGACAATATTATCCTTAAACTGCCTCCCAAGCGTGTGGTAGAGTCCCTTCAAATAGTCTAAATAGACGTTTTAAATGTGCTTGTAAATTAAGGATCTATGGCTTTTATTGTGATTTTAGTTATCATAATGTCGTGCATTAAGGTATCTACACGAAAACTTGTGCGTCCGCGTCCGTAGTTTGTAAAACCTCTTTTTTGGCAGCCCTAATTTTGAAGTACTCTGCATCACTATGCAGTAGCATGCAGCCGAGAGCAAATCAGCATGCTCATTGCTCAGCCTCAGAGAGTAGGTACAGCTGGGACGTGGGTGCTAATGATTCACAGCGGTGGGCTCGGGCCTCAAGGACTCTCCTTTTACTGCACTTGTCGAGGAAGAAATGCGCTGCACGTGTACGGCCTCGTCTGAAATGCCTATTAATATTTATTAATAAAATTCCACGTCCCCTTGAATAAATTATAATATTAAAATAGTCATATCCGTCTCATAATTTCGTTTCCCCATTCAGGTAGCACGCCTTGCAACGGCGCCACTTCAAAAGATCTTCCTTTTTGGACAGAATTATTAGATACATTAAGATATTGGTTGAACTGGTGGATTATATCAGTATTAAATGTTGTTTTTATACTAATTCGCATGCGTCAACTTTGCTTTTTACGATAGCGATACGTTTTGTGCGTCTAATAAAACAAGCCGACTTGAGCGTGCCTCAGTATTTAAAAAGCTAACTTTTCAACTGATCAAGAATCTCAATTAGAGGATTAATAGCCTTGACTGGAGGAACGACTCGATTGCGTTTATTTCTATGCTGTGTTGTAAACTAATATTGTCAGTGTATTTGAAATGAACTTATATTTTGGACGCAATCCAGCCAATATAAAAATTCGTAGATTTTCAGTAAAGAAGTTTAGGTTATTAAACTTTTTGCACAGCCGACATCATAAAACTTTTTGCAAGACTAAGGACACTTAAAAATACGAAGTAAATGGGTTAGCGTGAACACACGAAAGTGGATCATAGACGCGACACTTTCATATTAGCCTAGTTTCAGGCTGAGAGCGCGGCATGTCTGCTCTTGATCTTCGTCTCGTCAACTGTGACGCAGGAATATAATTTGTGTAGAGTTATTCCAAAAGTTCTATTTCGGGGAAGCGTCTCACCCACCCACCTTGCTTGCGAACGGCCAGAATCGACCGAGTGTGCGCTGGAGGCGCTTATCAAAAAAATTCCAATTTAATTCGACCGCAATCTGGTGAGAATCTATTATTTCCCCAGAGCACTGAATCCAACGATGACAATTTGGAAATGAAGCGTAACGTAAGTATTACATATCCACAGATGTTTGCTTGTGTTGTGTTTTGTTTGACATTGTTTAGTTGGTAACACTGGCTGCTGTATATGTTGCCAACTACCAATGTTTACGAAATAATTTGCCACGGGATATTTAGTCAGCGTCGTCTTTTATTGTCGTGATATCAGGTCAGTACATTATTTTCTGTGTCTACTTTTTATATTCAAACACGTTCTTTGTTTTATTGCGCGAGGTTTTACCACAGTAACGTTTTACGTATGTAATATTTATTTCGTTCGTTATTACTTCTTTAATACCCACACAGTTCCAAGTGACTAATTATAACCGTGAGTCTTGTGATGAAATGAAGTGCGACATGTAAAGTCTACTATTTTAATAGTCTTCTATCTGATATCTTTAAACGAGCAATTCTTGTATATAGAATCTGAATCTCGGATACGGCTCCTGATGTTTATGAAAACTTGTATGCATTAGGGTTTCGGGGGCGATTAATTGATCTAGCTAGGTTTCATTTTTAGAAAACGTATAATTTCCAAAACCAATACCTTATAAATAACAGCCTTTATGACACATATTTTACGTGATAATTATAATGTAATTTCTACTACCATCTACTACCTAACTACTTGTGATACACAGGTGCGATACTGCTTGACCGCCACAAAATGTATTTTACGCTTTTGCGTGTGATGTCTTTGATATCATAGATATCCAGCGTTTCGTGTTACTGTTGTGTAACTTACCTTGACTTTGGTTGTCCGAGGGTGTCAATTTCAGTAAAAATGTACTAAAGGTTTTATTTTTAAAATGCTACTGCATGTTGAGGGAAGATTTGATTGTAACTGTCAAAATAACTAATACTGTTGATTGTTGATTGCAGTCCAATGAAAATTAATGGGTGACATAAACAGGATATTTCTTCTATTTCTTATGTTTCGATCACATCACATTGTAATTTGAAATTAAATCTCCAAGGTTTTAATCGTTCTATTTTTATAGGAAAATTTGTTTATTGTTTACTTTTAATTATGAATCTTATGGATCTCTAATTTAACCTTGAAGCGGTCGTACCGTGTCGAAGCAAACAGCGCTCGCCATATTTAATATCGTTTTTTATTTCTGATACCTTGTCATCTTTGAATTGTGAATGAAATTGAATTGAATAACAAAAATCATTGGTTATTACACCAACCAGAGCGCATAAATCGCATGTGTTTAAGATATGACGTCGAAAAGATGCCATGCACATAGATCCATTATGAAAGATCACAGTCAAGCCTAAACCAGTCTGAGAATATATTTGGTTAAATCCATTGTTTGTTATTGCACAATTTGTTACACAGTTTCCGGCCCATATTACACAATTTGAAATCATGTCTCCGCCCTGCTGCGCCGTTTGTAAGTCACGGCGCCACCTACGACTTCTCAGAGTGGCCCAGTTATCTTGTTTAATGTTTATAGTTTCAATATTAACCCTGAAGTATTTCGGTTTTAGAAGGGTTATGGTTGGAACAGTTTTGTGCTACTTGGTACCAATTCCGTTGCTTTTATTATACGGGTGAATGTTTTACGTCATGCGAAATTTATGTGACGCAAGTCCCGTAATGTGTGGCACATTCCTGAGAGTTGAAAAATAAACCTATTTCGTAAATATGTGAGAGTTATTTGCAATTAAGCAATGCTGTGGACTGTAGATTACCATTGCCTTTTAGTTTATTTAAAGCATTAATACCAAATGGACTGCAGGTAAATCCATTTGTTTCAGTTACGATCCTAGCCCGTTTTTGACCTAGATTTTTCGCTTAGTTGTAAGTTTAGTATTGGTGTAATTCTTTATTTAAAGATTAAATCTTGTCTAATCTTAAAAAACCGGTCAAGTGCGAGTCGGACTCGAGCACCGATGGTTTATGTGCTAGAAAATAATGCTTTATGTCAAATTTTTGAGATTCGACTGAAACTAGGTTTCGATTACTTTGCGAGTGTCGTAAATTTGCGGGTAAAGGGCTGTAGTTTCTGATTTCTGGCTTACGTGTTCCTGTGAAAAAGGGATAGACGAACAATGATGATAGGACAACAAAGTGATACGGGTTCCGTTTTTCCTTTAAATTTTAATTATGTCTAAAAAATTCTATAACTTATCGTACTTTTTGTCATAACCATTACTTTCTTGTCGTTTTAAACTGTTGAAGCAACTTCCTAGTGAATTAAACTTAAAAATCACGTTATATTTCAAACCAATTGATCTCAAACGATGTCATTAGATGTTCATCGATACGCTCTCAGCATTAATGATATTGCTTATTGTACGCCCTCCATACTCTAATTTGATATGCTCTTTGCACATTCCGAGCGGGTCAACGACCGTTCATTAGCCATTGATCGGTGCCAAAAGATGCCAGCTGATCTATGGTACGAGGAACAACATCTATGTAAACACACACTTCAATTATTACATGTGTATTTTTGTTAGCCATCTCATATACTAAGTACAAATTCAACGAGATAATATCTACTGCAAAGTTAGTAATATTTGTGTTTATTTTTTTTAAATTTATCTTTTCCGTTTAATTTTCTCTCATAAGAGTCACGTTTTTTTAATGTAATTAGTAGTACACTAATACTTTACATTTCTTTTACTATGATTAATTTAGATGGTTTGGGTATATAAAGGGAATGGATGAAAGAAGATTAACATAAGAGATTTATGAAACGTGAATTTATTATAATTATGGGTACGGCCTAGGCGAATGATCCTAGACCAAGTTTAGGATATTTTAAAATATAGCGAGGTCCAGAGTACCCTAAACAGACGAACTTGTATGAAAACATTAATGAGAGTGGAAGAAGCAAAGGAAGCATGCAAGAACCGTGGCGAAGGTGAAAGGATGTGGTCTCCGTCTACTCCTATGGTAATGAGGCGAGAATACATACATAACATGTATGCATTCTTCTACTAATCATCCAATTTTAGGTCATATACAATATGTTTCTCTATTTCTTCACATTTCGTAAAAGAATCAAACGTATTTATCAGTTGTTCATTTAATCTGGCAATACCGTCACATAAAGTGAATGGCAGAATAGAAAAATATCCCAATTGTCCTTTAGATGACTGTTGGCTATTTATGCTAAATTAGAATCGCGAAATGATACGTATGCGATACAATATCATTGAGGTATTCGGTTACTGTCACACACATATCCAAAGTCTGTGTTCGATCAAGCGTGAACAATGTATTTGCGAGTCCTTTGTTGCCATCTGCTGCGCCGGAGCATTTACTTCCGTTTAAATGCACCTTTTTGTTACAGTTTTTGAATAAGTACCACAGAATTGTTATACGAGGACAAAAATCAAGCCAATGTCGCACATAAATCTATAATTTTCTCCTCCTCCAAATACGCCCATGTGTCCAAGGATTAGTATTTCAAATAACATTAATTACACATAAGTATTTCAAACAGACTTCGCCTAAATTTATTGACTCCAATTTTACAATATGTTTTTAAAATTGGCAGCAGTATAAAGAATACATTAGGAATTTGTTCCAATTTTCAGATTGTTTCAAATAGAACTAATCTCCGTGTTACAAAATCATTAGCGATCCGCTGTGCAGCTGAGCGGTGCTCTTCCGCGTGTTTGTATAATGCGATTATATTTAGACCGTCCGCACTATCAATTTGGTATCCATCAAGCGTACGTACGTGTATCAGTCATAAACTCATGCTGAGGATGAAAATATTTTTATAAATATTACAAGATATGTTTAAAAATAAATAATTTAAAATTACGAAATTTTTCAGTAGGCTCCGCAGGCACAACTGTGCACTGTCCGTCTGGGTATGTGGGACTTGGTGGCTGAAAGAAGTCAGTATGATTTTAAACTAACGTTAATGATAATTGTTGTAATATATTATTATCATAATAATATATTTTCACCATTATTTCAGTTATTATTATCTCTCATTTATTTATTTACAATTATTTTTAAAAATTTTAATAATCCTTATAAAATTATAAATAAAACACTATTAAAAATTTATAAAAAAATCCATTCTGCCTGCTTCGGGCCCCGGGGGTCCAAGCAACCAGTGGTCAGGGCTCCAGAGTGAGAAACCTCCTCACAATACTCGCCGTTTCAAGAATTACTGCCTTCTGTATCCGACTCTTGATCCAACGATCAAGCGAAAGCTTTTTAAGATGTTATTTTTTATTATTATTAATATTTTTTTCGATAGTTCCATCCAGTTACATAGATTGTGGCCGCGAGTAGAAGCCAGAATACCCAACTAAACCTCAGCGGAGACGTCTGCATTCTGTTTGCGACCTCAAACGATGGAAAGTTAGCATTTTGATGTCCCGAAAAATTAATACATTGAAAAGAGGCCGAAAAGCAATAAGGGTTTATTTCGTTAACCAGTATGTTACCATCGGATATTATTATGTAAATGGAATTTTAAACAAATTTGCGCATCCATTCATACATGTCATTCCGTTGCCAACACGTCACCAAAGTAAACTAATTATTTGGTAAATGATTCACAATTGTTTGCTGGGATTAAATAAGTTCAGCTGTCTCTGTTGTTATATCATTACCATAATATATTGTTTTATGATAATTAATTTCTACTAATTGTTAAAGGAATACGTTGCATATTTAATCATCAATAGCTCGGCTAGGAGGAGGACATTATTATATCGTCAAGTACATGTTCGATAACGAGGAAGGGTGGTCTCACGTTGCATTCTTTTGTGAGACCGTCATCGGCTTAAAGGGAGCCTCGAAGCAGGAGAGAGTGGACAACTAATACCCACCAGCTCCGTAGAAGAAGTACGGGTGGTAGGAGACGTTAGGCGCACCTCCTACCACTCCTAATTGTGCTGACAAGCGCGTCGGGATGTCAAATTGCCTGTTTCCGCGATCTTTTAGCAAAACACAGGCGGCCACGCTCGAATCACGTTGATCATAATTATTTAGTCGATGCTAAAAGATGAGATTCATAATTGAATATAATAAAAGTATCTTTCAATTCGAGTTGAGAAGGCGAGCGGTTTGCCGGTCACAAAGGTTACATACATCCGTGCCGCAAGTCTCGGTCTCGTTTTTCGTTCAGCCACACAATGGACCCGGTACCTGCACCGTGAATCCATGGAATGCTAAGATATTCGTCTCTTAAGCCTTCTATAAATTATCGATTGTCAAATCCGAGTCTATGGAAACAAACATTCGAAGTACCTAGTCAAACCCACATGCGATATAACTTTTGCAATTTCTTTGTTCCTTCTATTTTAGGAAGATTAATAAACATAAATGATTACACTAAAAGGAGATGTTTCCCACACGGCGCAAGTCCAAAGTCTTTATTATTATATCAATTAATTTATATTTACCGTGGACGTACATATGAACAACATTCATTGCCGATTGCCCACGCATTATATAGAATTGATCGTACATTGTAACGTCCAAAACAGCATTGTAGAACGCTAGATTTATAGCGTCATACCAAGTTTGAACTCTATTCTAAGCATACTCTATTATACATTGCCGCTCGTCAGTCTATTGTGTACATTTCGATGAACTCTACTGTCCTCCATGCAGCAATGTAAATCGTCGAATCAATACGGCCGCACCAACGTTGAAAGCTCTATAGAACGTGAAGTCCACACTTCTCTCGAACAATCGAGAAACTTCGAGAATTTGGCGCGTCTATATAAATACGGCGGCCGTCGCTCCATGGCTTCAGTTGATATTGAAATACTCTGAAGAGTGTTTTATACACAGCGTTTATTAACTTTCGTTTACGAAGTGTTGTGTGTTTTTGTATTGTGATACATTCCAGTGTTTAATTATTGAAGTATGGAATCACCTGTTGTTTTGGATAAACCACCTGAATATCATGGGAATGAGGTAGGTCCTTGCTGTAGAATGTATCAATTTAACCATATAAGGCATTTTGTAAACATGTGGTATCAATTATTAACTTATTTATGATTAATTTTATAGCTTGTCAATTATTTTAATACCAAATTAATTTCGACATATCAAATGTCTAAAATAATCAAACAATTCTTGTTTTTATATTTATATAACTATGTCTGCTACAGTTCTCACGGGGTAAAAATCAATCCTTACTATTATAAAGGCGAAAGTTTTGTATGTATGGATGAATGTATGTTACTTTTTTTTTTTTGATGATTATTGATTTGATGATTTTGATGAAACTTCACAATAATATAGCTTACATATCAGAATATAACACGGCCAGACTTTAACCCGAGCCTCACTATAGTTTACACACACAGTCCTTTCACATTTGTCTCTAAATCTTTCTTATCTAAAGAGATAAGCTTAGTCTTTTGTTTCTCTTATTAATCAGATTAATGTAAAACATTATCACGTGTCGATTTAAACTTGATCCTTCTTTAATATAAGTTTTGTTATTCTTAAAATAATAAAATTATTTTGCTGTCTCTGATCTTACTTACTTTAACTTATAGAGGTAAATTATAAACACCATTGTCATCTATGAGTTTTGTAATTTGTATATCTATTGAGGGTCTTCAAACTTTACTATCATTACTGAGTACACTATCTATTTCCTTATTTTAAAAATAAGTTCACCTTATAAGGATTTTTTTACAATGTAGTCCTCGGTATACGACGGTCGTAAAATGATTTGTGGTTTAACTTAAGTTTTATAGCGAGTTCTCATGATATCCGTTTTAGGATTTTTGGAAATTTGTCAAATAACAGAACAGATACGATGCGTCAGAGTCTTAAAATATTCATTGGCATTGAGGAAAACATTAACCTTAAAGGTAAAAAATAAAACGTGAAAAACTCGACTTGAATACAATTAAATTATTCCGGACTGATTATTTACAACGTGTATTTCTCGCATTTAGCATTCAAGTCCTCTTCATAAAGGTTAATTAATTACTAATAAGAAGTGTTTGTATTCAAATTTTTGATAACGGCTGCGTTGTTACACTCGCTAATAAATAGCTTTGCTTCGTTTAACCGTTACTCACGTTGGTTAAACTCATTTCAATTTATAAATAAATAGAGTTCTGCGCGGGACTTGGGTGCCCTGCAACTTGTGGTCTGGGCTCCAGAGTGAAAACACCTCCTCACAATATTCGCCGTCTCAAGAATTACCGCCTTCTGTATCCATACCTTGATCAAAGAACTAAGAAAAAAGCTTCTTAAGATGTTGGTCGACGTTTTTTGCTTATAAGATTTGATTGACCATTGAAAGAAACGATTATAGGAACAATAATGGTCGACTCAACATTCCACATGGCGGTAATCTCGTGAACAAGATTCAAGTAAGATTGTTAAGAATTCATAATTTACTGCATTGATCCTAAGTATATAGTAAGATAAACAATCATTAAAATGACATTAATTAAACAAATGAAACATTAGACTTGACGTATCGAAGAGTACATAAAATATAACGAGCGATAGCGGATATCAGGCGTGACTGAAATGTACGTGAGAGCGGCATCCGGCCGCCATTTCAAACCTTCCAGCATTTCTCTTTGTGCCTTGGACATAATATCGGTCTTCTATTATTTAAATAAACATCATATTGTATTTTAAAATGTATTTCAAAAACCAAAGCTAATGAGATTATTGGAGCTTGCTACCAGATCATTTTTGAAAGCGATTAACAATAAGTCGTCCAGCTGAAAATAATCTTTACTCAAGCCATTCGACCCACTTTGATGTACCATAGCGATTTATTAATTAGACCGTTCTTGATCATTAACATGTTTCGTTAATTTGATACGGAGATGAGAGATTCTTGTTTTAGATGATATTTATCTGTTAACCTCTATCACGACTATGTCATGATAGTGGTATGATGAATTACGGTTTAAAATATTTATAAATAAGAAGTTTTTATAAAAATTCTAGCTTCCACAGCTGCCCGTGGTTTCTTCACCTGCGAAGAATGTTTACCAAGATGAATGAACCTGAATTCCTTGAATTTATCTTAAATTTAGAATCGCGTATGACCTTTCGTCTGTATCAAACCCTTGCATGCAATACTATTCCATTGTTATCGATCTTATGTTTTGAAGATTTTTGTATGGGCAGTGGCCAACGAACAATGACCGGCAGCAATTTTACGATTTTCCGTTAATGTCGTCGCTTGCTAAAACTGAAACCTATATAAATCGATATAAATTATCAAACAATATCACACTAATTTCAAAATAGAGGCCGATCTTAAGGCCGAGACTACTATTTTCAAACCCTTCTGAATCCAATTAAACGTCAAAAAGTGGTTCTAATTTAACCTTCAAGAGTTAACTCACACCTCAGATTGAATAAGTTAAATAAATAAAATCTTGTAAAGAAACACTGTGTATCAGGAATAAACAAGAAAGAAGAAAGCGTTTCTATTATTTGTAGAGATCATGTAAACCGTAGACACACACGTCACACCGGCCGTGAGTCAGCGGCGTACGCGCAGCTGTTATCGGAGCGCCATTTATAGATGTGCGCTCTTCAATAAATATATCTGTTTTTCCACCTATGCGGCCTTTGCTAACGAGGCCGCACACGCTCAGACCAAATAGAAAGCCTACTTTTTTAGCTACAGACTGGTCTTATCAAGTTTTTTGCAAGGATATGATCTTGTGTACATATTTGCAGTATGTTCTTAAGTTCTATTTGGAGTTGAAACTCGAAAGATGTTTTGTCAATATGGATAGGATATGTTTCAGTGCGTAAAAATATTAATTTAACCCTTTTTTCGATACAAAAATCACGAAAAACTTGTTGGAGGCAAATGATATTAAATCAGTACCTTTTCAAATTCTCCCAATGAAAGCTGATATTTTATAGATACAAGAGCTGCACTTGACTTAATAAATCCTTCACATTATTAAAATTTAAACATAAAATGTTAAAAATGCATTGAAACTAAGAAATCTCCTTAAACGTTATTGAATAGTAGAAGTAGGTTAGAAAGACGGATGCTCACGGTCAGTGATGTTGCATCGATAGAGAAACTAGCTGATCTATATAACTAATTGGATCATTTATTTATTTGTCTTCCAAAAAATTACAATCTTTAATTAATAAGATGTTAAGTAAGAGTAGCCCCGCTTTACTTTAAAATTTATTCATTCTCAAATTATCATTGTCCCTTATGTCATTACTCTTTCCATTCCCATATCTCCCAATATGTAATAATTATAATGTCTTTCTGTTTTGATACGACTTGTAGTTAATTGCTTTCTGACTCAAACGTCCATTTATAGTTCCTTCTGTAGAAGATAATACCGCGCCTGCGTAATTTAACATTTAAGTGCTGCTCCGAATACAGTACAATAATGATAGGAAGGCGCCACGTTTGTACTAATACTGATCCTCGATACTTTAACCTCAGCCTGGTGAATGTTCTGGTTCAAATTTAGACTAATTAAATGCATTCTATAAAATCTTTTGCTTTGCTTCCATATTCAATCTATTTTCCTTTTGTTAAATTAACTGTTTCTCTGGATTTAGTTTGTTTGTATGTCTGTTTCAAACTTAGGTTAATAACCTTCAATACAGTAAACAGTTACGTTAAATTCTGTCTCTGGTATAAAGTTCTTAACTCTTTGATAATAATCATCAAGTTGATCGGTGATTATTAAATATTTAATATGAATTTTATCGGCTTTACAAAATAAAAAGATCTTTAAGGCCAAATTAGTTTTTTCAAAATAATTGGCGATATTGCAATCAGGAATTTATAAAGTTGTAAACTTTAATTTTTTGAAGTTCATTAATATCGATAAATATTTTAATATAAAATAATTTTACCCAATGTCATATTTGTGCGCCTCTCATTTCCTTATCACATTACGCCTCCGTCTAACCTTAATATTTAATTACTTTTCAAAATTGTCTTCGTTACAAACCTTGGATTTTAGGTTTACTTATGATTTTAACCTTACTTGATATTACGTTACGTAACATATACTTTGACACATTTCGCATATAGGTCTATAAAAAACAAAAAATTTAAAACATAATTTAATTATGTAATTAGTTAAAAAGACGTTTGCACACATACATAATATCAAGCCAATTCCCATAGGTAGGAAGAGACTACTCCTATCCTTCCATTTGCCATGGCTCTTGCATACTTTCTTAGCTTTTCCATTCCACTCTTATTAATCCTTTCATACAAATTCGTATTCTTTGCCTGGCCATATTTTAAAATGTCTTGAATTTGTCCAGAGAGACCTCTTTTGTTAATCTTCTTTCATCTATTCTTTCTCGCCCAAGCCATCAAGCATCCCTTTCTCAATTTTAGTCACTACATCTTCTTTTACACCACACCAGTCTCTTCCGTTCACCGTTCAAAATTTTGTTGTAACTAATTTGGTCAAAAATATAAAATAATTTGCTTCCATAATATAACTTTTTATGTAACTTGGGGTGATGTCACGCTGTCGCTTAGATGGTAAAATATCGGCAACAAAAACGTTTCGAGCGAGCTCGGTGCGTCACATCTCACCGCCTACATGTAGCATGCAAAATATAGTATGACAACGAGAAATCGTTCAAGATTACTTGATACTTTGTTATTAGCACTGCCATAATCACCGGATACGAAGCTTATGCCTTATACGTTCTGCTCACATCGAGTCTTGTCGTCCACTTATTAGCCTTATTAACGCGACGGAGACGAAGACAAATGATAATTGATGCAGTTTCCTTTTTGTTATTAATTCGATTACTGCTGTGATCTTATAAATCACATCTGTTATGGTAGCAATTGCTGTGTCGTGTAGCACATTTCTTGTTTCATTTTTAGCTCCCGTTATGGAATGAAATACATCTTTACATACATTCATATGTAAAGTAAAGATATTATTTATATATATCTGCATCTTTCATTTAATCGGCAATGGTAAATCCATTTAAATCTACCGGGGAACTGCTTAGAATAGGTTATAGCAGCCTTGAAATTTTCAAATCGTTCCCAAAATGTCTGGAGTAGAAGGCAATGGAAACTACCGATTTTCCTAGTAAATCAATATGACGAAAAGCAAGAATAAGAAGTCCCTTCTTCTTCTTCTTAGTCGTGCACTCTTGTCAGAGTGGTCATGGCTGCTACGATGCTTTTCCACTTCTGACGGTTAGTTGCATTGCGTAAACAATCTATCTAAGTCTGTTTATCGAGTCGGAGATCTTCCTCTGGGCCTTTTTCCTTCTATCTGGCCCTACAATACCAACCGCTCAATTGAAGCCTCATTCCTTGAGATGTGGTCAAAGAACTTAAAAATTCGTAAGAGAACTGTTAAGTGAACTACCCATAATTAAAGACAATTGTCGAAAATAGAAAAGATTTTCGCACAATGACCGTCAAACTTCGTTCAGAGTATGGCCCCACGTGATAATGATCTTTCATATTATACCAGCTTCCTTAACTTTCACGGATTTTTATTTAAAATTTTCATTCACATCCTCTTAATGTACAGATAAACAAACTGTAAGTGTAAAGGTAGCATTCCGCAGATAATAAAGATTCACACGTTTATGTTTACATTGAAGATGGGCGGTCCAACTTTGTCCTGAATGCTTGTGTTATATTTATATTTTGCGTCTTCATTATATATAAAGTTATGAGATATTTTGTATGTATTACTATTTAAAATTCATTGAGTTCTTGTACTTTTAATACCTAGTTCATGTATTGGATTTGTTAATGTAAATTTAATTTGATTCAATGCATATGGGTGGGTGGCGGATCAGTTATGACAACTGCGTTGGTTAAGCAAGGTTGTAACGCTGTGAGTGGACAGAATTGACTGATTGATTTTTGAGGGTCGCTATTAAAATTATTAAGTTCTCTCAGTTCACTTATAGTCAACCTTAACTATTTTCATAAAAGTAATATTTTAGCAAGTTAGGGTTTATCGTGGAATAAATTATCGTAGAGTTAACTTGAGAAATTTCGACAATTTCTCCTCTTCTTTTAAGATTTTCATATCGCCGAGTAATGTATTTCTGTATCTTAGTGCTTTATGCTTCATAATTTCGGCGCTTCTTTTATTGCATTAGTCCGTTTCGTTTATGAGTCTCGGAGTATTCGGCGGTCATTGACTTATCGCTTTGCGTATTGTTTACAAGTGGTCTTACGTCGTCTTCAATTAACGTACCTACGATTTATGCCGCTTCAGAATTGATCGCACCAACATTTTTATTCTCAGTATTTTTTACGACATTTCGCGGACTACGCAGAAGATATTTTGGACAAAGCGTGGGCTTTCACTCTATCTCTGCGATTTTACGTGTACAATGATGTAATGCCATACGAATACGGATTTCTAATTTCCTTGCTGAATAGGTATAGGGTGTTAAATTGATGGAATACTTTACGTATATATTTTACTTTCAACATATTCATGATGTCTACTTCCGATTGTCTTTTAAGGAAATTTTTTAATAAAATATTGAACCGACACAAAATGCACTAAAACGTAAAAACTAATTGCGTCATTTAGTTGCTATGAAGTCGGTGCCTCGTTGGTCTAGTGATTAGCCTATCTGGCCCGATCGAGGTCCTGGGTTGGAATCCTGGGTCGGGTCACGGAATAATTCTGAGTTTTTTCATTCCTCTATGAAATTTTCAGTACATTCTAAGCCCGGAGTCGGGAAGTTGGTGGTGTTTAACCCCCATGCCTTGGAGAGCACGTTAAGTCGTCGGTCCCGGTCATTGTCATCATCAACATCTGATAGTGATCGTTAATAAATTAAACATTATCACCCTAAGCTCACCAACCCGCATTGGAGCAGCGTGGTGGGTCTACGTTCCATATCCCCTCCTATAGGGAGGGAGGTCTGGCCCTGTAGTGGGCCGTTAATAGGCTGACAATGATGAAGTTGGTGCCACCCATGCTTTCTATTTTAAGGACGTTTCCTAGAACTTATACTCGTAAAGTGCTTTGCTACTTCGTAAAACAAACGGTCCATAAACGTGTCAATATTATTGCTTATAACTAATTCATCGCTACAGCTTGATAATTCTAGATCTATTAATTGTTATTATAATTTACATATTAGGTATTCAGTAAACATGTTATTGCATTGTATAGTGTGACGCGGCGAGTTTTTATCCGTTTCACCTACACGCGCTGATGTCATCCGTGCAATCGGCAGATTAAATAACAACTGATTCGTCGTACGCGTTGATGTTTCGATTTATGGATATCCATGTAACACATTTATGATGTAGAGATTTTTTCAGTTATAAATCATCGTCGTCATTATCAGCCTATTAACGGCCAAGGCCAGACCTCCCTCCCTATAGGAGAATGCGTTCGCTCCAGTGCGGGTTGGTGAGCTTAGGGTGATAATGTTTCATTTATTAACGACCACTAATAATCAGATGTTGATGATAGTGACCGGGACCGACTGCTTAACTTGCTCTCGTGTGACACCACCAACTCCTCGACTCCGGGTTGGGAATGTACCTACTGAAAATTTCATAGGAGAATGTCCCTATTAAAAAGCCACATAGGCAACTCACTAGACCAACGAGGCAGTAATAAATAAAGACATTTAATAAAGTCTTTTTTTTTATCGACTACAAGTTAGCCCTTGACTGCTTTCACACCTGATGTTAAGTGTCCATCCACCGCAGTCCAAGATGGAAGCGGGCTAACTTGTTAGGAGTAGAATGAAATCCACACCCCTTTCGGTTTCTACACGACATCGTACCGGAACGCTAAATCGCTTGGCGGTACGTCTTTGTCGGTAGGGTGGTAACTAGCCACGGCGAAAGCCTCCCACCAGCCAGACCAAGACAAATTAAGAAAAATCTCAATCTGCCCCGACGGGAATCTAACCCAGGACCTCCGTCTTATAAATCCACCGCGCATACCACTGCGCCACGGAGGTCGTCAAAATCTCAATCAGTCAGTTCAATCATCTGCAGTTGAACATCGCGCCTGTACTCGATAATATTGTTAAGGAGCTATTAAGAGGATTCACTTAAATATAAATATTTATATTCTACATTTTTGAGGTCAAGTATACAATTGAAGTGTGTTTGGTGTTATTTTTATCGCGCTTACTTCATTACGTATAAAATTATAAGAATGTTCATACTTATTTGTCACGATATTTCAAATGGCAATTCGCCCACAGCATTTATTTTCCAAGTAATTAAACGATTTATAATGTAACTTATTCACTTTTATGATAAACAAGTTATTCATTAGGCGCCAGTCGCCACTAAGCTTTAGTATCAACTTTGAATTATTAAAAAATTCTGGGTCTTTTAGTGTCACAAAATATAATAAACTAGAGGACGCCCGCGCTATTACCCGCGTAGTTTTCCTTCCCGTGGGAATTTTGGGACAAAATATGGCCTATGTGTTATTCTGATACGTAAGCTGTATATTGTGAAATTTCAGTTCAGTAGTTTTTGCAGATTTTAACCGACTTTAAAAAAGGAGGTTTTTAGTAACAAATGTTTATAATAATGGTAAAAATAGTATATGGTCACTAAACGTTTTTTTAAATTGTGATTTTAGCACATAGTTATAATAATTAGATATAATGAATAGTTTTAATGTGGTTTTAATAAAAGCGCATTCATTTCTGCTCTGGCAATGATTTCATGGTAATTTGCTATCCACAAACAGGACAAATCTAAATAAAATGACTACAAGTACACGTGTACAATTATAGTTGATGCATATATTAAAATTATCAGACACATTTATCGCGCCTATAAGTAATAATTAGTTTTATTGCTTTTAAGGGAACTGCTTCATTCATTAAAACATTTGTTTCATGAACGTATATCGTATTCGTATATTAAACAGGGTTAAGTTGAAAGTATAACTTAGACTTTACCGATCACTATCAAATGTTGACGATAATAATGAACGAGACCGACAGCCTAACTAACGTGTCTTTGCGTGCAACACTACGAAGTTCCAAATTCTGGGCAACAAAACTGTGGCCAGCGGCTCCCACCGACACGTTTGCAGTTTGTTTTTCTGGTCGATCAACACTTACCGGTGCGAGGTCGTCATTCCACTAGCCCCATTTAAAGAGTGTATTTTTAAGATATCCTATTTATTTAGCACCTAAGAGAATATTATCAAGATAACCTATTTAGTATACAAAATCCATATAGCCACCTTTTGACAACTGGACCAACGAGGCAATGTTGTTTATTACACTTACCTGAATATCCTTATAGTGAGGCTTTTAATATTTATTGTCATATTGGACAAGGCACTCGTGTCGCATGTCTCAGCGCCGTCATTACCCGCGCTCGTCAATATTTTAATCATTTTTATCGCATCCGTCATCTCGGTATATCATTTTAATACTACAGATATGGTTGTCATTTACAAACCGTGGACATTGCTCTTCGAGGTCAATGAACGGTTGCTTTTTTTGCATTGATCAACAAGTATTTATTGACGAAGTAGTTGTTTTGTATAAACCAATATTTTTTTCTGAAACTTTAGCTTTATTTATGCATTCTGTATTTGTGCAACACAACCATTTATGGGTATGGAAAATAATACTCAAACACGAATAAAAAGATTGAAGGTCTTAAGTAATATATAGTAGAGTGTCGCCAGGTAATTTTTAAATTAAACGTAACTCGTAAACTCTCCTGCATTTTGTATTTACTTCTTGTGTAAGATAATACAGATAATATAGCGTTTTGATGCCTGTTATTAAAAATAAGTGCTCAAATGGTTATTAATTCTTTTATTTACATTCTTGTAAAATTAATTTGCAATCAAACTTTGTCGTATTAATGATTGAAAACCTGAGGACTCTCGGATTTTACGATTTAAATGTACGTACAACGTTTTTTACAATTTTTATAGTGTTGACGCGAAAATCTGTTGCATTTTTTCGTAGGCTATTAAGTATAGTTTACTAGAGGGCGTTTTCGATTTCATCCGTGTGGTTCCCGTCAAAATTTCGGGATAAAAAGTAGCCTGTATGTATTATTGTAAAGTTAAATCAAAATCCATTAAGTAGTTTATGCGTGAAAGAGTAACAAACATCCACCCGTCCACCCATACTTACAACTTTCGCGTTTATAATATTAATAGGATACCAAATAAACGTCTGCTAAGTTTAGTTTTCGGTAAACAAATAGACGTATTTTGACAAGCACATACAAGCCTCAATTTGAAGTCATGCGATAATCCACCCAACGTTTTTTAGGTAACTTAAAACAAAACCCCAAACGATTCGACTGTATGTTAATAAATTAAAAATGACATGAAAGGTATTTTAATTAATCCCACGACATATAACTTCATCTGAGATAGGCGCGTAATGCGGGAGTCTGAGTGTGGACGTGTAAGGCCGCCTCTCGACCTTTGGCGCCGTACATGGCGAGCTCTTCGCGATACTTTGTACCTACTCGCTTTGCTGTCGCATGCTCCGCTGCGCGCCTGCAATTCATTTGCGATAACTAATTTACATTCGTTTAACGAAGACCATATTTTATTTATAAACTAGCAGTCGCCCGCGACTTCGTCCGCGTGAAAACCTCTTAGGCACCCTTCTAATTTTTAAGACAGACTTTCATATAAAGTGCCCAAACATTCCCCGCTCCTCCTCTCAATTTAATTTTTTTATAGTTTCCCGTGAAGCAATATCCTCCGTCCAGTCCCGTGTACTAAAGATCTACATTTTTGTTAAACATTGTACGACATTTTAGTACATTGACATTAACAATATATTTTTATGGCAAGCTGATGGGTATAAATTGATATTAAATAGTATATTTCACTCTTGAGTCAGTATAAACAAAAATAATTTTACAATCCGATAGGCAGATCTAGAGATTAGCCCGTTTAAACAAACGAACCTTCTCTTCCGTGTAATATATAGATATTTTTACAAAGATCGAATTCTAAATCCATCACCGTATTCACCTTCGATCATAAAAATGCTGACCTCTATTCAGTACGTATAATATAACACGAAGGAGGTCAACTAAATTTGGACGCCATAGCGGCATTTTCGCGCTTTTTAGATATTTTGTAATATCTCCGAAAATATATAACTAATTAACATACTGTAAAAGACAAATCTTATCTCTATAATATCCTTGTAATTACTAAATAATTTGTTTTGATGAGGATTTAATTTTAGTTGTATTAGTGATGACGTAAACGTAAGCATATGAATTAAATGATTCTTTAAAACACAAATAGTTATATTTCTATTAAAATATAAAAGATAGATATATGTTGTCGTGGACTTTTTGTTGAACTTTTTGAGATACATAAAGATATAGAAGAAGAATACATTGCTTTCAATTATTCTCAATATTTAAGGCAGCGTACGCGCTTAAAGCTGATTTAACAGATTTTTGCGATTCGACTTGCGCGACAAAAACAGACTGATAACTCGGTTAATATATGCAATACAAATATAATATATAGCCTATGACACTCACCGATAACGTAGCATTCTACCGGTGAAAGAATTTTTTAAATCGGATCAGTAGTTCCGAAGATTAGCCCCGACAGAACTTTATTTACAAACTTACAAACTTTACCTCTTTATAATATTAGTATAGATTTGTTTTATTTAGACAAGTGGTTTGGAAAGTGTATGTGAAAATTCAACCTACTTTTGGCGCCGTACATGTCGAGCTCTTCGCGAAACTTTGTACCTATTCGCTTTGCTGTCGCATGCCCCGCTGCGCGCCTGCAATTCATTTGCGATAACTAATTTACATTCATTTAACGAAGACCATATTTTATTTATAAATTTGTTTTATTTAGACAAGTGGTTTAGAAAGTCTATGTAAAAATTCAACCGACCTTTGGCGCCGTACATGGCGAGCTATTCGCGATACTTTGTACCTACTCGCTTTGCTGTCGCATGCTCCGCTGCGCGCCTGCAATTCATTTGCGATAACGAATTTACATTCATTCAACGAAGACCATATTTTATTTATAAATTTGTTTTATTTAGACAAGTGGTTTGGAAAGTCTATGTGAAAAATCAACCTTTGGCGCCGTACATGGCGAGCTCTTCGCGATACTTGTACTGTACTTACTCGCTTTGCTGTCGTATGCTCCGCTGCGCGCCTGCAGTTCATTTGCGATAACTAATTTACATTCGTTTAACTAAGACCATATTTTATTTATAAGTTTGTTTTATTTAGACCAGTGGTTTGGATAGTCTATGTGAAAATTCAACCGACCTTTGGCGCTGTACGTGGCGAGCTCTTCACGATACTTTGTACCTACTCGCTTTGCTGTCGCATGCTCCGCTGTGCGCCTGCAATTCATTTGCGATAACTAATTTACATTGATTTAACTAAGATCATATTTTATTTATAAATTTGTTTTATTTAGACCAGTAGTTTGGAAAGACCATGTGAAATTCAACCGACCTTTGGCGCCGTACATGGCGAGCTCTTCGCGATACTTTGTACCTACTAGCTTTCCTGTCGCATGCTCCGCTGCGCGCCTGCAATTCATTTGCGATAACTAATTTACATTCGTTTAACTAAGACCATATTTTGTTTATAAATTTGTTTTATTTAGATAAGTGGTTTGGAAAGTCTATGTGAAAATTCAACTGACCATTCCCTCCATTCGTGATTCTAATGACGAAAATTCATTGTAAAACACATGTTATTATAGCCTGAACAAAATAATAATACCTGTATTGGAGGCTTTTTAGGGTTTGTACATAATGCTAGTAAAAGAAATGAATTATTTCTATCTTCAATGTTGCAGTGATTTTTAAATTTAATCAGGCTATATTTGAAAGTTAAAGCTTAAAGTTAGTTAAGAGATATTATAAATTTAAAGATGGGATATTATCTTGTCTTACCATATTGTTCTAATTTGTGTTGTCTTTCCCGTTCAGCGCGGTTTCCCGTTTGATGAGGAGGAGGGTTCAGGCGCGTGGAGCGAGCTAGCGGCGCGCCACCCGGACATAGCGGCGCGACTGCGCCAACGCCCCTCCACCTGGGCCAGGAAGCGACGCCCCTCCAGCCAGGACGGAGTACACGGTAACTCATTACACTTTCTTAACAATAACAAATTTTGAACTACAAGATAACATAAGTTTGAAGAGGAGAAGCCACCCGACTGTACCAGCGGTTCAGGTCCCGTTTGGACTTTGCAATTGTCAAAGTAATTTGAATACATGCCTTTTAGTTTACCGATATCAAAAGTAATGATACTTATTTCTTTGTTGCAGACACAGCCGACAGTTTCGGAGGTTTCGACAGATTCCCATTCGACGACATCCCGCAAGACTTCAGAGAACACTTCCCCTCGCATTGGAACAGGAGGTTCGGTTCACGGGACGAGCCGTTCCAGCAACCGCCCTGCTCGCCGCCGCAGTCGCCGCAGCAACAGACCATCGCGACACAGACCGAGCACGACGCCGGGACATCGCACGACGAACAGACCTTACCTCAGTACGGACTACGGAACACAGTTGATCTAGGACAAAAGAGCGCAACAGACCCCAGCGTCGTTGATGCGGACGAGAGGGCCCACAGGTCTATGTCAGCGCCCCCCGACCAACGTACAGTGAACCCAAACGCCAAAATGAGCGGACAAAGCCCCCAGGACCACCCCCACCCATCGCCGCAACCCGAACAGCATTCGAACGTTAGGCACATACCTATTTTCGTAGAAGGTAGAGATGAGCCCGTAATTAACAGATCAGTCGGCCACGGAACCCACTACGCGGACCCCAAACCCACATACGTGCCTCCGCCTCAACCCCATATCGATAGAGAAAGAGAGTATTTCGTTGACGATGGTCCCGTGGGATTCCCGTTCTCGAAAAATTTCTTTAGACAATCGCCGCAACCTTTCACCAAACAAAAAATGTACCCACAAGCGTACGCTCGAGGTGGATCGCCGCAAAGATCTCAGTCCCCTAAACCCCAGACTTATCATGAGCACACCTCGCCACGACAGGAAATGCCGTCCAGACCGCAACAGAAGCAAGCTCCGCCGCAGCAGCAGCAATCTCCCCCCCAACAGAGGCAGCCACCTCCACAACAAAAGGCAACATCACCTCAACAACGGCAGACTACCCCACAGCCCGCGACTTCTCCTCCGCCGCCGCACCACGAGCCGGCTCCACCGCAACCACCGCCTCAACAACAGCAAGCTCCCGGCAATGATTCTCTTAAACAAATCCTAAGTATTCAAGCAGACGTCCTCAATCTCATAACGGAAGTAGAGAACTTTAAGGGCACGAAAAAAGACAAACAATATTTATATTTAGATGAGATGCTAACGAGGAATCTCATTAAGTTAGATAACATCGAGACGGACGGCAAAGAGAGCATAAGACAGGGGAGGAAGGAGGTAATTAAGTGCATTAACGATTGCATAGCAATGCTTGAAAAGAAAGCTGAAAGTAGAGCTCTCACCACTCCTCCACCGCAAGATGTGGAAATGCAGAATAATACAAATGAAGCTCCAGCTGTTGCAGAACAAGCTGTTCAGAATGGCGACGTAGAAATGAAAGAAACCAAAGAGGAAGCAAACGTCCAACCTCAAGTAGAACAGGAGCAACTGCTAGAAAATCCAACTTCACCACAAGCACCAGTAGAAGCAGAGATGAAAGACGAACAAAAGCCAGAGGAAATAAAGCAAGAGGAACCGCAGCCCAGCGAGAACATAGAAGCTGCTCCAACTCAAGTGTCTGAACAACCAGAACAAACAAAAACAGAAGAAGTTGTACAGGAGCCACAAGCACCACAAGAGGTTGTTGACAAGAAACAGACTCCAAAGAAAACCGGAAAGAAGAGGGACAAGAGCAAAGATAAAAAAGAAGTGTCCAAGGAAATTAAAAAAGATCTAGATAAAAAAGAAACAAAAGATTGTAAAGATAATGTAAGTAAGACAGAAGTGAATGAAAATATTAATAAAGAAGAAATTGAAAATAAAAAAGAAAATGTAGAAAAAAAGGAGGAAGTGATGCAAGTCGACGCTAAAGTTGATTCAAATAAACCCGATTCGCAGGCCATGGAAGTGGACGGTGCTGCTAGTCAATAAATTTAGTTTGCATTAGTGAATTGTTTGTAGCAACACGGCTAGACGCCGTCGCACGAGGCCTATTATAACCCTGTATGTCATTAACTGCAACTCCAAACCACGAACTTCGTTAGAATATGTAAATTGAATGAAAAAAAAAAATAAAAAATATATTCATACAATATGCCACATATCGCAATTTATTTTAGTATGCTTACGCGACGTGTGGCATAACCTAGAAAAAGTATTAATATAATTGATTCCTTATACAATTCGTCTGTCTTAGCATTTGCCATAAATAGCAATATTTTATCCTAAGTTCTTCTGTCACCCTTATTGCACTTTACAAGGGAGTGTTTGAATGTCATACAGGCCACTTACAGCAAATGAAGGGTGTCCATTCAGCCTTTGTAATTCTTAGTGTTAATTCTTTATGCCTATGAGCTGTAACACTGGTTGCCACCTTGTATTGTTTATGTTTGTACATTTTAAAGCCATGCATTTACTTGGCAACATTTGACGCGCAATATTGAATGCAATTTTGCGACTGTTGAACTGTTATTTGTTAATAATACTACAATTATATAGCACTTAGCAATATTTTCGTGTTTCGTTCTATAATGTTGATAATACAAGTATTGGTCATACTAACAGTATGTTGTGGCGATGAGCATATGTATACCGCCATGTTTTATTAGTTAGAGGAGATTTGCTATAAATATTATAGCATATGTTTTTGCAATATTTGAGGTTGTACATTTTGCGCGTTATGTACTAAATATGTAATAGCATAACTGTTAAATTTTAAGTAATGTTTATTTGTGAATAACATTACTTAAAGAGATTTGGGTCAAATTGCATGTTGTAACTAGTGATCTGATCCTCCTCAGCATGCTGTGTCCATCAAGTCCCCGCACTGCTATTCTTTATAGTTATGATATTGTAGTTGTTACTTGTAGCACGTCCGGTGTTGCCAGGTTAATAGATTGCTTGATGATTTTTTATATCGCAACGTCGCATTAGAGATGCTGTCCTTTAGGGTTTAAAATGGTCTCCTCTTATTTAAAATCCTAATATTTAATTAATTTATTGTTTATCATAACTTGGTAACACAATTTTTCTCAATAAATGATGATTATATGTAATTGTGTGTTTTCTTTTAATGCACTTTCTTTATAGCAATATATATTATTATTGCCATTCACAAATAAAAATTTATTATTTTAACTGTTTACAAGTTGATTCCTAAAAGAAAATTACATTATTTTTGTTATATTCATTCAAAATTAGGAGAAAAAATAAATATTTCAAATTGAATAAATTATAGCGTGTTTGGGACATAAAAGGTTGGTTTTCACCAAATTTCGTGAAAATTAAAATTTATTTGGAAAAGATAAAAATAAAACGAAAAAGTAGGTTTTTTGAATTTTTCACATAAATTTTGAGGTTATGTGAATTAAGTATAAATACAAAAGTTTTAGATCTTTTTATTGTCCACATCTTTGCCATATAACTCTTTTCCATAGAACTTATAGTTTTGCCAGAAATCGAGAAAATTCGTTTTTTACCCCTAAACCCCTTCTTGACCTCAGATCGCCCGTAATTTATTTTTCCTTTCATTTTTACAATATTTTTACGATATTCACTGGTCTAATAGCCTACGGTCTATTCTCAGACCCACAAAAATCAGTAGCCTATATCGTTATTTTAAATTATTGGTATACCTCTACACCATGTTCATTTTGGATTTTATAAAATAGGACTTTCACACATTTAAAAACCACGCTTTACCACTCCACCACTTTTCAGGTGTAGTTTCGCGTAAAATCCTCTATTTGAAACCTACCTACCAAATTTTTAGCGTATAGTTTATAGTTTCTGAGATTTCGTGATTAATAAGTAAGTGGTATTTAGTTTTTATGTATTAGAAGATTAGGATTGAGGAAGATATGAATAAAAATCTAAGTTTACTGTTTATCACTTTAATATATTAATGTTTTATTTAGTTCAGTTTTTATACATCAAGTAACAATAATTATTTAAGCTTCGACCAACACCTTAAGAAGCTTTCGCTTAATTGTTGGATCAAGGGTCGGATACAGAAGGCAGTAGTCATTGGAACGGCGCGTATTGTGAGGAGGTTCCTCACTCTGGAGTCCTGACCACCGGTTGCTTGGGCCCGCAAAGGCCCCGCAAGTGGAGAAGATTTTTTTTATAAATTTTTGATAATGTTTTTATATATATTTTTGTATTATATACCTATAACATTGTTAAAAATTTAAAAAAAATGTCAATAAAGATAAATGAGAGAAAATTATTTAAATATTTAATAACATTCAGTACAGAGAATGCATAGTCAAATCTTACGTCTACACGGATCAACCACACGGGTTTAGCCCACTGCATAATATTAAAGTGGTACGAAATACACAGGCTTAACTAGTATTTAAATACAGGTATTATGCAATTACTTTCACTGCCAAATTCATCAAGAACACTCAGCATTCAACTCTCGGGTTGAATGTGAATGTTATCAAATATTTGGTTTAGTTTTGACTGGTATCCCATTGTCATAATAATCATGATTTGATAACATTAACTTTCAACACATATCACTCAACATCATACTTGGTATGATTCACTCCCATTCTTTCATGACCCGGTCCCAGTCTTCATCCGCAATGAACGGTTTGTCGATGCAGGCGATCATGTGCTCGCCGCAGTACACACACTCGCTGGCCACTATGTCATCTATCTCGTTCTTGAGCACCTCCCTGAGCGGCAGCCCGCTCGACGTCACTGTTGATAGCTCGATGCTGGAGAGAAGGTTCAATTTGCGTTGCAAGTCCTTCAGTTTGTTGCGACGAGCCGGCGCTGGAATAAAATAGTTGTAATAAAAAAATTATGTTCGGCTCAGCATGTTAGCCTAGGTCCTCACCGGACGCATACAGACGTTAGGATTACCTGCCTTGCCCGCCTTCCCTTGGATAAAACACAAGTTTCTAAAGAGCTTTGAGAGCCATATCTATTTGCATATGATGGCTGGTGGGAGGCTTTCGCTGTGGCTAGTTACCACCTTACCGACAAAGACGTATCGCCAAGCGATTTAGCGTTCCAGTACGATGTCGTGTAGAAACCAAAAGGGGTGTGGATTTTCGTCCCACTCCTAACAAGTTAGCCCGCTTCCATCTTAGACTGTATCATCACTTAACATCAGGTGTGATAGCAGTCAAGGTGCAATCGATAAAAAAAAATACTTCAACACGACTGGATCTCATAAAAATAATGATGATGATGATGATCTAAACTCTGGTATACAAGCCGCTCACCCAGTATGGGCTGCATCTCGGCGAGCAAGCAGTCACTGTGGAAGCGGTGCGCGCACGGAAACAGGTAGAAGGGCCGCAGCAGCAGCGCGATGTCGCACAGGCAGCACGCGTCCGTCACCGACACCAGCACGCTGCGGTTGCGAAACGACTGGATCTCGTTGCGTACCTGGAAAACAAAAACTCTTGGAATTTTCTCGACGACTCTAGTGATTAAAAAGTGGCACTTTGAAAGCACTATTTACTATGGCTGATTATTCAATTAGGGGAAATCCAGATTCTTGCAAAGGGAACCAACAGAAAGATTTTATTTTGTGTCCTTTAAAGAAATAAGTACTTACACACTCTGCAGAAGTAGTTGCTTCTTCCATTTCTGCTTTGATCTCCTCTATTTGTTTGTTGTACTCCTGTAGAAAAACAAAAGAAGTAATTAAACACAATTTTTAGATAATCTAGTTTTGATGTATTAAACTGCATACGCAGTATTGAACGATGCTTCTAAGGGAAGCATCCTTTGAAGCGTCGTTCAATGCTGCATATCTAACGTGAGTGCAATTAAAATCAATTGAATTTTCTGCATGACAAACTAAACAAAGTATTTTGAAAAACCTTTTCGTTATAATAGCAGAATTGTCTCATTAAATTAAAATCCACATGGAACTCCCTGTTTTCCATAATGAAGTCATATCCCAATCTCTCACCTCCAAGGATTGACAGATGGGTTCGCGGAAGTGGTCGATGGTTACCACGTCGCTGAAGAACGGCAAGATGTCTTCAATCTTGATCAGCGGGCACTCCTCCAGCAAACTCATAGCTTCTTTGATGTCCTGGTTTTTTGTTATCACATGTTCCGCTACAAGAGAAGAAAGGGACCTGTTATTAAATATCGTCAAATTTAAATTAACACATGATCTCTAAAATTGGATTCTCTATATAATAGCAAAAGAAATTAATATTCTTTTTAAAATTAGTGTGTTACTGCGTACCTATCCCAAGCCAAAGCCTCCTTTGAACGCTCTCGTCTTCAGGCATATTGGCAATTCCTTTCGCTAAGCTGAGATTAACTTCCAAGGCCAACTCCGCGGCAGAGTCCCACAGTCCGAGCAACGCTGATAGCTTCACACACGCCTCTGACAGACCTTTCTCTCTACAGAGCCTAAAAAATCAAAGAATACCTATTGGTACTTATTATCTTAAATATAATAACACTGCATTTATTAGGTGTATGTTTCTAGATGACCACAGCTGGTATTCAGAGGTTACTATTTTAATTGTTATAAATCTTACCTCAAAGCATAATGCACATCGTAGTTGACCAGCACTATTTCCTGTCCCTGTCGCTCCAAATACTTCATCAGCGCCGCTTGATCATACTCCACATACAACGTCAGAAGATAATTGTGTATCGCCTTATCCTTCACATTGAAGTTCTGCAGCATAAACTCCAAATACCTTATAATCTCCGAAATATGAGCTTCATCATTCTCGCAGGATAAAAATGCTGGTAATAATTTCGTGGGATTTAATGTAGGCCCTTGTGCTATCAAAGCAGTGGCAGTCTGTGCAGGAATCTTTTCCATGAGAGCTGGGGCGAATTGGTAAAACAAATCAGGTTTTCTCTTCGCCTGCAGCATCTGTAAGGCTTCTATATAAGACTTCTTGTAAATATTCTGCGCTATTACATTTTCGTAGTCCTCGTTAATCACTGTCAGTTTAATGAGGTTGTCTTTGTCTCCGTGAGAAGACATCAAGTCATAAACAACAGATTTTATGTGCTGCATACATTTTACAACTTTAGGTTGAAGAAGGAACACTTCGAAATCGCTCTGAACTTGATGGTACTCTTGCGAATCGGATTTACCTGTGCGTCGTAAAGAACCTAGTTGCGATAAATATAGCTCAGTCATCCAGATTACTACCATGGAAATTAAAGTTTTATCATCTTCCAGAGCATCCAATCTCTTCCCTAAATACAGTTTGAGTGCATTAACTTGGTCGACTTCTAAGAATTTGAGGCATACAGTTTCAAAACTACTTTGGGTCTCCGCATAAACCTCGGCACTCCTTTCGTAATCTTTATTGGTAAAAAGAAGTTCAGCCTGCTTCACGTTTATAATGTCGATATATGCTGGATTATTTTGGCAATATAATTTCGCGAGATCGAACTGCTCTTTGTCTGAGTAAATCCTCCACACATCTCTTTCCTCTCTTTTGACTTTGTATCTAAAGACAGCTTTATCAGTGACGGCCCAAATTGTCCTTCGCAATGGATCTTGGACTATATTCTTCAGTTTTCCATGGACTTCCGAATACTTTTCCTCGTACACCAATTCATGATTTAAAAGTGACACCGCCTTGACTCTGTCAGAGTACATAAGTAGCACGTGGAATTCAGTCAAGACAAATGACAATGGCGTAGTTTCGTCCGTCGATGTTGAATCTTTCTCGGGCGGGTAGTTTATGAGTTCACTTTGCGTAAATAGAGAGTTTGAGTTTTGTTGCGACGTAGGATCCAGCTGTAAGGCGATTTAAAAAAGTAGAGGCAATCACATTGATTAAGTCTTCATCTCTATGCATATAATAAAACACAGGAAATCTAGTCTCTGATTTCAATATAATCAATAAAAATTAGGAAAAGCGATATGTAAAGAATAAATAAACACAAAATATAATTTTTACCTTTATGCCTACACATACAATTATAAATATTGTAAAAAGGGCATGTTGTGGCTCCCTAGACTATTATAGAAATCCCAAAATAAATCATGATAAAGGATAAAAAAAATTATTCTGTCATAGTCTATTATACTCATATTAATAAAACAATACTTACCTGTCCATAAAATATGCCAGGTTCAGTCAGCCACGCAAAAGTCTTTGGATTGCTACTCTTATCCAAGTAGAACTGCAACTTGGAATATTTTAAAGTGGAGGGTATTTCCTGGAATCCAGTCTCCGGAGTCGTCAGATATGGGTGGAATATAGACTGTAGTGAAGGTTTATCATCTGCCATCATAGCGTGGCCAATGAACTGGTAGAGGCGTGTGGGGGTTGTGACGAAAATGAAGAATTTATTTGTCTTGTTTATTCTGTGGAATTGGATTCCAGTGATGGGTGTGTTGGTACCTTTGCCGATGTCGAAAATCTGAATAAAAACATTTTGTATAAAATAATTTTAATTTACTGATAAAAAAAGGCAATAAAATTTAATATATTTCATTTTCACTACTAATTCTATCATCGTAGTTGACAGAATATGCAAATTGTTACTAGTAATAAAAAGCCAATTAAACATATTAATAAATAATTTGATATGATGATAATGGTCTATGCTCTAAATTCACTCGATAAAAGGAAGGTCCGGCCCTGTAGTGAACCTTTAAAAACAACAATGATGATTTACATCCTTAATAAGTACATGAAGAAAAATTCGAGCAGAGAAGGCGAATGTTGACCAGTCACAAAGGGTACCCATAAGCCTATATCTATTTAGTGTTTTTAGTGTATTAGTCCTTTACGTGTTCTATAATTGCTCTCGCGATGGACCCGGCACCCGCACTGTGAATCCACAAAATGCTAAGATATTTGTCTCTCTAGAAATTTCTATAAATATGTGATGCCAACTCAATGTTCAAATGTGATTCAAGATAATCAGTGTAAAGCAAGCAACGTGTCAAAGTTACATAAGCAGCAAAATTATAGAAATATTATTTTAATTTACTACATAATTATTCAAAAACTTAAGAGTAAATATGATACTATAAATAAATATTGCATAATATTTTAAGATTTTTACAAAATAACAAAATTTTGAAAATATAGTAAAAGCCAGAAAATGAGCTATTTTATTACCAATCCATCAATCTCCTTGCCTCCATATAGAGGCAAATATGTGGGCAGCTTGGGAAAACACAAGAAAATATGTGATTATCTAGTTCCTAGATCAATAAAAATGATTGAATATCAAATTTAGTGTCATAAATTTGAAAAAATTTACTGGCAAAATCTTTTGTAGGCATTCCATACTTCCATTCAAGCCCTATTTTAGATAGCATTGGAAATCAACACCAAATGGGATCAAAATTAAATGTCAAGTTGGACAGTGATATCCTCAAACAGCAACAAAATTATTTTGTCCATGTTTTAGAAGTCAAAAAACTTGCAGCCTTTATAGACAGAAAGCATTTCAGTGTTCTGAGGTTTGTTTTTTTGGTTAGTATACTTAAAGCAATGCAAAGCCTGTTAACAGGCTGAAAAGGTAATCCAATGATTCTCTAACTTAAGTGTGGCACCATAACATATGGAGTTAAACTGTAGAAATACTCTAAATGTGATATTAGGGGGTTTCCGTAAATTACGTGAGTTGTGTTGGAGAGCGGAATCTCACTCCATCTCACATAGAGGAGAGCAGGTCTCCCTTTTTTACCCACATGAAACAGTGTAAATTTGTAGAAAAACTAGGTTAAATAAGATTTATTTTCTACTAAAATATATTTTCTTAAGTGACTTAGTGGAACTACACTAAGTCAAATAAGTGAAGGAGCAATAAACATTAAGGTTAAGGGAGGGGTCTCCTAATCAATTTCATGGATTACACAAAACAAAGATAAATGAATTACAAAAATAAGCCTCACCTGTCTCCAATATTGCTGGCTAGCTGTAAACATCTTATCGCTCTCAGCCTCCAACTCTGTCTCAAGTATATGCCCTTGCGAAGTGCCAAGCAATATTGGACCTGTACTTGTTAGTGACATATTTTCATAGTTCCATCCCACTTCTGTCACTTCATAGTTCTTGGATTTGGTTACAGGTTTTAGTTTACTGCTCTTACGATGCAGATAAACCAGCTCAGGGCTTCCATCTTTGTTTCTCGCAGCAAAAGTCATGAGGAGATGGTAGCCCAGCGGATCAAGAAATATAGCAGTGAGTTTCGAGTTTGGTTGCACAAATTTTGCATAGTGGATTTCTAGAAAAAATATATTTTACATATTAATAACATTCTCTTTTTTTAAACTATTATAGTAACTATCTATTAACATTTGGATAATAGGCTTTTTAGGAGAACCCATGAAAGGCCAACTTAGGTGCACTCATAGGGCACTGCTGGACATAAAACTCAGTTAATGTTATCTCATTTATATGTTGAACTACAATTTAATACATTCAGTTTGGATTAAAGGTAGTTTCAGATAACAAATATAATTGAATGTGCCCAAACTACTCATTAACTTTTAATATTTAATAAATGTTATCACATATTTGGAACCTAGAAAGATAAGTTTTAAATTGGATATGATTTTATTATTTGTTAAATAAGCAAAATAGGTAGATAACACTTATATTTGAAATTTAATCAAACCTGGCTTGATACAGTTTGAAATATAATATAAGTTAATAAATAAAAGTATAAAATCTAATTGATATTCATTTAATTTATTCATTAGTTTCCCACATGCAAATGAATTGGCTTTCATGACAGGATTACAACAATTGAAGAAACTTCTGAATCACATATAATTTCACAGCAACATACATTATGACATAATATATCATCAATTTCAGCAAAACCAATGCAGTGCATCTTGAGCAGAGGGGGAAGATCATATATAGGAGTATGGTACTGGTATTCATAAATAGGAGATAGTTATAATACTTATTAGATTTAAAAAAAACACATGCATGATAATTACCTTCATGCTGTTCGGGCATCTTCAAATCAAGTCTGAACAACTTCCCATTGGCCATGGCCAGGACCAGGAAGTCGCTAGATACAGCAACATGGGTGATCATGTCAGAAGGATTAAAATTCATTTTCTGTTTAGAAAACATCGGCGTATTGTCTTCCAGCTGCATATTGATGTAGCCCGAAGACGTCATCTGTTCGGACACGGGCACTGGGCGTTGGGTAACCTGAGATGCTTGCTCGTACTGGTCGAAAATCGAAGTCATTTTGAACTGGTAAACGTAGTTTTCAGGTGTTCAGTTTGGTTGTATATGGTTTTAAAAATTTTGTATTTTGTTTACAAGTAAAACTTATTCAAATATAAAAATGTTTGAATAAGTCAATTTAAATCAAGTAGATAATCGTAACGAATACAATAATAATTTCTATATTGTCAATTATTTATAATTATTGATAATTTATTTATTATCGCTAACAACAATACACACACAGAATTTTTGACACTGACTTTGGCAGATGAAGTTTGAAGTTAAAAATCAAGAATACCTATATGTCTAGCACAGGTGTTTAAGGTAAGCAGGCATAATAATAAACTTTTCAAATTATTATCAAAGCGATTTTTTTAATCATATTTTACTAAAAACTAACTATTTTATTGATTATAATTGTTATTTGATGTTTCATGAACTTACACTTATACTGTCATTTGTCAGTTGTCGTTGTCACTGTCGACAACCTGATAGTGACTGTATTGTCAGTGTCAAAAGCGTAACAAGTTTTGAATGGATAATTGTTTATATTTTTTAATTGAGGTCGATTGTTGTACATTTTGTGTTGAACGTAAATTATTTTAAAGTTTACCGTTGGTGGTAAGTGAACAGAATGATTACATTGGTTTTTCACTTAATTGCTAGCGACACCTTGAATTTCGACACGTTAGTTGAAAAACCGGTACTATTAAATTACATACACATCGTAATCGTGTGTTGACAAAATATATCCGAAATTCAAGTGGCCGTTTGACCTTGTAACTTATCGTTTTTATTCTGTACATGATTATTTATCATTCTGCACTCAGTTTCATGTAATGCTACATCGGTCGAGCGGCAAACAGTGATAAAAGTTGATTAAATTTACTTTTGTCAAGATTCCCAAAATGGTTGCGGGTGCGCTGTTAAAATCTACAAAATCCAGCCGTAAGTACTATGTGTACCTGCAATATTTTTTCATCTAAAAATTATTTACATTATGATTTGACAGTAATTCCAGACTTAAAAAAGTTACAAATGCCCTTGAAGTATTGAACATTTTTAAATTTTAATCCTCTTTATGAAATATAAGCCTTAACATAGTACAACAAAGCTTTTTCTTGTTGTCCCTCTGTATGTTAACTTAGATATTTTTTACCATCCTATTCTAATTTAGGATTCATCAATGGAAATGCAAAGATAAGTTTATCACATACTAAGCTATAGGCATCTTCAAAATTTCCAATCTTTATTTCATGTAGGCTTATTATAAGCACTTTTGAAATATTAACTTAGACTATTTGTAGTAACATTACCACTAGCTCAGAAGGCAGGTCCTGTTGAGAAGCCAGCTCTTCAAGAGTTTCATTTCATTAACATTGCTCTTCTTAAATCATATATTTTTGCAGTATTAACTGTATTGTTACATTAAATTATTTATTTAACTTTTAACTTGTAGTTAAAAGTTGATCCATTTGTGTCTCTTCTAATTATACTTCTATATATATTTCTGAACAAAGCTAAAGAAGAATAAGAAACTGAAGCACACATCTAATATTTTGTCAGAGTGTCATAAGAATATTATCAAGCATTTCCAGCAATAGTTAAAAAATGTTACTATACTTTCTTTATTACTTACAATGTTTAATTTAAGTATTTTCATGTTTTTTCTAGAGAGTAATCAGGTTTGTCAAGGGTAACTTTATGATAGTTTATAATGAAAATGGTTAATATAATAATTGATTAACATTTTATGAAGGTTTTTGTATTATTTTATTATAAGTGTGTAACTGTAAATATTATCAATATAAACTCAGCGGCACGGAATGTGGCCCAAAGTAAAAGGGCAGTATATTTTTGAAATAAAACAAAATATACCTTTTTTTTTGTATGTACACCTTAAATATTTATTTAAAAACAAATTTTATAAATAACTAACATAAAAAGATGCATATAATTATTAAAATTAAAAAAATAAATGAAAATCACAAAAATGACGCTAACTCCTAAAATGGAAAAAATGTTTAAAAAAAAAATTATTATTAATTTTTATTTAAGGGTATTACCAGCCCTAGCCATGACAACTGCCTGCATGCGGTCAGGCATGCTATGAATAATGTTTTTCACATTTTCTTGAGGCATTTCTGCCCAGGCGGCTATCAGAGCTGTTTTCAACTCAGTAAGAGTCTCTGGAGGGTTGGGTCTGGATCTGATGCCTCTTTTAAGCATGTCCCAGACATGTTCTATGGGGTTCATGTCTGGGTTCGTGCATACCACTCTAATTTTTGGATTCTTACCTCTGAAAGTAATTACTGTCGCAACGAGCTGTGTGCGGGCGCGCATTATCTTGCATCAGTATAAAATTTTCGCTTCCGATGAACCCTGCGTATGGTACAACATGATCTTGGAGTATCTCTTCGATGTATCGATCTGCTGTTAGATGCCCTTCGACGATAACCAACTCCGTACGTGCGTCTGAACTGATGCCACCCCAAACAGTAACAGATCCACCGTGAAAACTGACCGTTTGCGTGGTAGTGATAGGCAGAAATCTCTCGCCGCGCCTCCTCCACACACGTTCTCGACCATCTAGAGCTCTTAAAGCCACTCTGCACTCATCAGTCCACAGAACTTTACTCCACTGCTCGTGAGTCCAATTTACGTGTTCGCGAGCAAAACGAAGTCTGGCTACGCGATGGTGCCGGAGCAGTTCTGGTCCTCTAGCTGGTGCCCGGGAGCGCAAATCCCATTCCTCCATCCTTCTTCTTATTGTGCGCTCACTCACGGTTACTCCTCTTGACGTTTGCAGGCGCTGCTGTATTTCAACGGTTGTGAGAAACCGATTTCTTAATATAGCGAGGTTGATAAATCGGTCGTCCCGCACTGAAGTGCACCTTATTCCTCCACTTCCAGGTCTCCGCGTGTACAGGCCGGTCTGCTCGTACCTTTTTTAGGCGTATCGCAATGTTGTACGTGGTACATTTAACAAATCCGCAACCTCTCTTTGTGTTCGGCCTTGACTCTGAAGCACTATGGCTTGAGTAACTTGAGCAGCAGTTAAAGGCATTTCTTTTTCGTTTTCGGAAACAAAATTTATCACTGAATAATAAGAATAACAAAAAAATAGCACTAATTTAACAAAACAATTAAAATATCGCTTTTAAAATCATGCGTCGTTTGTGCGTTCTAACCACGAACTAACGTTTAGTGCTTTAACACTTAAAAAAACGGGCCTTTTTTTGCACTTACCCTTTTAAAATAACAAAAACATACGTGTTGACAAAATCCCACTTGAAATTTTCATACGCGATACTTAAATCGCCACTTAGCACCAAACTTAAGTTTGGGCCACATTCCATGCCGCTGAGTGTATTATTTTTGTAAGAACAGTCTATTCAGTTCATTGTAAGTTAGTGTTTGGGCACTTATCATTTACTTCAGATAAAAGCTATTATGTCATTTAACAATCTAACATATAGCTGGATATAGAACAACAAAGTTTATTCTATAATCTTCTTTATCATGTCTTGAAAAAAATGTCATCTATAGGAATTATTAGAATCTGTAGAATTTTACCACACCCATTCTTCATGGGAGAAAGGGAACAGAAAACATCACCCAGATGCATCTTAACATTAGACTCATTAATGATGTTTGTAGGAATTATTACAATCTAGCTTTTGCCCGCGACTCTGTGAGCATGGTTTATTAGATGGAGCATTAGTTATTACAGCAGCCTAATTTTTCTAATCAACTGCCTAAAAAATACATTTTTAGCTTTAGAAGATGATACTTTCATACAACATTTAACTCTTTTTTTCGCAATTAAAAGTAGACTATGTCCTTTTTCAGGCTCTAGGTCTAGACTATCTGTGTACCAAATTGTTCAGTACTTTTAGCATGATAGCGACACAGACAGACAGACAGAAAGACAGAGTTACTTTCGCATTTATAATATGAGTTAGGACTGTTTTATTGTAATTTAAGCATAATTTTCTATAGCTTAACATCTCTCCTAAAAAGATGGAAGCCTGACTCTGTAGTGAGCCATTAATAGACATATAATGATAAATACCTTTTTGTTGTTAGTATACTTGCTGCAATGTATGAAGACTTTGGCTGCTCAAAGTCGCAGCTTCACCAGCCAGCTGAATGCTCAACAGCTGGCCATTCAAGAGTTAACCAGAAACTTCGCCAATGACCATCTGAAACCCAATGCTTCCAAGTTGGACTTGCAAGGCCTTTTCCCATTTGATGAGGTAAACTTCTTTTTATCATATTTTTTTTCATTTTTTTCATTTTTACTACCTACATTTAAAGTTATTTATTGAAGTAGCAAAATAATTTTTCTTAAACTTTGATAGCACTGACTTTATAGATAGGGTTAAACTAACTACATGAAGCAATTATTTTTTATAGTTTAATGTGTTTTGGAGTCAGTTTAATTTTTATATTAAATTTTTTTATATAACAGAGACAATTTATTTTAATATTTTGTGAATAGAATCCTATTCACAAAATATTAAAATAAATTTCCACTGTCATTAATATAACAAATATTGTTGAAAAAATATTTTGTACTCCTTGGTAATTTTCAATTTAATAATAAAAATGAATCATCATTCATCATCATTCATCAAAACATCATTTTGGCTCTGACATAAAATGTATAGTGAAATTAATTTTTTTTTAATTAAAATATATCAAAAGAATTACTTTTGTATCATTAAGTACCAATAGAAGATTTTTCAGTTCAATTTTCCAGTTATGATATATGACATTTACCTTTTGTTCTCATACCCAATAAAGTTCTAAAATCAATATTGAAAAAAAGTACATGTTGTTATCTCTATAGGTATTTTTATCTGCAGTTTACTGTGCACACTAATACTTAAGTGCTTTCCAAATATGATAAATTGTTTAACAGCTGATAAGCAGGGATAGTTTGTGTGCCCTAACCTTTATCTTCAAAATATCCATATAAATAGAAATAAATGCTTATATTTGTTTTCTGTCCCTACATTCTTAAAACATTCAATCACTATAATAAACTTTACTTAAAAGTATGTATTTCTAGTTATTGAATCCATGAAATGATTATATAAAAATTAAGTTATCACTTCCCTAGGTTTCGCTTGAGATTTTGTCAATCAATTAAATTTTAAACTACCCCTCTGTATTTTATGAAATGTGTCCTTTTTGACCAGATAATATGTATATGTATGCAGTATGTATATCGTATTTATAATATTAGTTTGATTAGAAAATTAGGATTCATTTACTGTATAAACCCAGTTATTATAATACCCCCATTTGTGTTTTAGATAAGACAGCTGACGAACCTCGGTTTGATGGGCGCATGCGTCGACAAAGAGCACGGCGGCCTCGATCTAGATTACCTATCGCTGGCCGTGGCGGTGGAGGAGATATCGCGAGGCTGCGCCAGCACCGGCATGGTGGTGTCAATACACAACTTCCTTTACGCCAACCTGGTTAACGAGAGGGGCACGCCTGAGCAGAAGGAACGGTTCCTTAATGATTTCACTAAGGGCTGCATTGGGTGCTTCGCTTTGAGTGAGCCGGGTAGGTCATATTTAAAGTCAAAAGTAAATTAGTAATTCATTAAATGAATTATTTTTATCAATACATCTGTTCTTAACTTTTACAATATTTCAAATAATGGTGATAAGTAGAGTCGCGAAGAATACTTAAAGCTAGAAAATAACATTAATTATTTGATTTATTACTGAAATCCATCCAACAACTTAAGTTGTAATGCTAAAGTTACAGGTAGCCTAGAACCAATGTGTTTAAAAATCCCTTCTAAAAAGTCTCTTGGCTTCTCCCTCCCCAGGTGCGGGTAGCGATGTAGCGAACATAAAGACCACAGCGCGACCAGATGGCGACTACTGGATACTGAACGGCAAGAAAAGCTGGGTGACGTCAGCGGTGGAGGGGTCCGCCACCGTCGTGTTCGCCACCTTCGACCCCGCATTAAGACATAAGGGACTCGCATGTAACTTCTACCTATCTTTATTAACAACATTATCAACATCAGGCTTGTTTATTAAAGGGCCTTCTAACAAAAGGGATATAGAATTTAGACCTAGAACTCTACTCCTACAGGAGTTGGCAGGCTTAGGGTGGTAATAACAATAACTGGAATGGACAGTTTAATCTATCCATAACATATACTATGTTACTATAGTAGTAAACTAATGAAAAGGGCCATCTATAACTCGTATAGACTTGCCTCGATTTCAAACAATTTGTTTTGGTATCACAAATTTGGGGTCATTATTTACAGTCATCATTAGCATCATTATGTAGCTTCCGTTGTCTGTTTTTCCTGCTACCAGTGATTTTGAACTCACCATTATCCTAACTGTGGCCAAGTGGCAATATTTTTTTTGTTTTTGTAGGTTTTCTAGTTCCATTGGACGCTGAAGGCGTGTTCAGGGGAAAGAAAGAGCCATTGATAGGAGTGAGGTGAGTGTAGTTTAACCATATTTATGACTTGTCTTTTTAATTCATAGATGAATATCTTCTTCATCCCGTATGAGTATAAACTAAATGATTATGACCTTAGGATTATAATATTTTAACATGAAAATAATAATCCAAATACAATATAAAAAGTGTACTTTTTATTTCCATAAAAAATAGTTTTCGAAATATCAAACGCTTTCTTTTAATTTTTGTTCTTGTGCATCTGTTTTTTTCTAATGTGCGTGATAAATATTTATTGCGACCTTTATAAAAACGCATGTTGGTATGACGAGCACGTAAAATGTCTTTCGTCTTATCTCTCTGGTTGTGCCTGGCCTGTGCCATTGGACCCTATGTCACGAATTAAAGAGTGCACCTGTGCACTATAATATATTTTTATTATAACTGCTATATTATATTGCTAAACGGCCAATCCCGTCTGGGGACTAAAGAAGGGATTGGCCGTCGTAGCCAAAATTCAATTACGAGTTTTACTAATCGTCCAGGCGCTTAAAATTTCACACTTGAGTGATGCAATGCATTAGCTCTGTTGTGCTTTGTTGAAGAAACAGTAATTTTAAACATAGTTGGCTGACTGATTAGTCAATGATGGTGAAAAAATCACATGTGGAAATACTGACGCCGGAACAGCATTTTACGTCTTAGCTGTTCTAATTAAAAGTTTCGAAGCGAATCGTGAACGGATGCCAATGTTTACAATGTCTCGAGTGTTCTATGTTAGGTGAAGGAAGTAAGTAGTGAAGTTCCTAAACATAACCTCCAAAGTGTATCGTCTAATGACGTTACTTCGTTGGTTTCCCTTAATCATAACATACAACCAAATCATCTCACAAAGGGGGCAAATAAAACAGAATTAAAGCGCCGTCCTCAGAGCCGCCACGGCGTGCGATCTGACGCTGGAGGACGTGCGCTTGCCCGCCGCTTGCCTGCTGGGGCACGCGGGTGAGGGGTTCCGCATCGCCATGGAGCAGCTCGACCAGGGCCGAATCGGGATCGCTGCTCATGCTGTTGGTAAGAACTCTTCAAATAAAACAGAATTAAAGCGCCCTCATATCCACCACGGCGTGCAACCTGACGCTAGGCTGATTATAAATTTAAGGTTAGCAGTACTTTGATTCAGAATCTGAGAACCCTGACTCTTCTTCTAGTCGTAACTCCTACTAGGTACTACTCCTAGAGTGTTTTTGTAAAGTACGAAGCTAGAAGTCCGCGAAGAACTTTCGTTTTAATTCAGGTGTTACAGGCTCGCTTCGCTCGCCATCTCTCCCATTGCACTATTTGGCCTATGTAGGTAAACGGGAATGAAGGGGCAACGGATCGAGATTTCTCGCATAGGCACATTAAAATACATATTATCCGTAATAACTTTAAACAGTTGAAAATCTAAGAATCCCGACAACCGATTATTACTGAGTCAAGTCATTACAATTATAACTTTGAATATTTTATATAATTTAGTGTAATTTTGTTTGGTCTAGGAATCGCACAGGCAGCTCTGGACACTGCTATCACTTACGCGAAAGAGAGAAATGCTTTCGGAAAAACCCTAACAAGACTGCCATCTGTAAAGGTAAAACATTGTCATGCTTTTAACTAAAGTTTGTTATTATTTTAAATTTCTTGCATTTGAACTTTTGGCTTCACTCAATAGGATAGTTGTTTTATATAACAATTTATTCAAAGAAGGACAGCTTGATATTATAATGATTCGGCCAAATCATTTGAAAACAAAATTAGAAAACATTGCTTGTGTAAGTTATAACTGTATATACGTACTTTGATGTCTGTATCTTCTTGTTTGTATTTATTTTTATTTCCCTTTTTGTATTTAATTCTAAATACAAAAAGTAATAAAAATTTGGTTTGTTTGTTTTTTTTTGGTATGTTAGCTTAGTTCTTAAAAGTGTAGTTTTACATTTGGCTCCATTTGATTTGTCCGATTTTGATAATTCTTTTTTTAATAGCAAGGGCACACTTCCATAATGGTCCCATAGTCATCATGTTAGGATCTGATGACGATATTCTGGAAAAATTGAAGGAACTCTTCAAATTTTTTAGGCACACTTCCAACGATTTCGGTTTTTGTCTCGGTATCGGTAGCTTTTTGGCTACTAGTGCCGTATAATATACTATGAAAGTATAATACGAGTACGTGGCGATAAATCACTAAAAAGTAAGGTATAAAATTTTTTAACAAAAAGTAGGAACGACTTAAAACACACTAAATAGTAAAAAATAACTGCATCATTCTGTTGCTTTACTTTAATTAAGCATATCTAGGAGTCGGTGCCAGCCAAGGTTTCTACTTTAAGGACGTTACCTAGAATCCACAGACTGCATGCAACAGTGCAAACCTACTTTACTATGTTAAATAAATCCTTAAAGTTGGCTGGCACCGACTTTATAGATATGCTTAAGTAAATGAAACCAATTAAATGATGCAGTTATTTGTTACTTTTTAGAGCGTTTTGAGTCGGTTCTATTTGTTGTTAAAAATTTTTTTAAATCCACTTTCATGAACTTGTGTAGCAACGCAGTGTTAATTTAAAATGTTTGATTTGGTTCGGAACTAGTCTACTAGTAGTTAAATATTGTGATAAATACTCACGATAGTTTAAATTCTAACAGGGTTATGTTGTTTGTAGGACCGGTTGACAGACATGTGCATACTAGTGGAAACCGCCCGGCTGCTCACGTACCGAGCGGCGACGGACGTGTGCACGAAGAACAGCTCCATGGCCAAGTACGTGGCGGGGCGCAACGCGGCCGCGGTCGCCGACCACTGCGTGCAGATCCTGGGCGGCCGGGGACTGTCCACCAAGTTCGACGCTGAGAGACATTTCAGGTAAGTAATAATAATTAAACTGGATGGATATTTTTCTATACATTTTCAACAGTGTTTTTTGTATCGCCGTTGGATTGTTTTTTAACTTAGTCTACTTACAATAAACGAATTTTTATTTGGTATTAATTTAGTAATAAATACATGCTAGGTAACTTATTAAAGTGATCTAATTGATCTAGTATAATATGCTAATGCACTAGCTGTGCCCGCATAGTTCCAGTTATTGTGGAAATATTGGGACAAAAGTTACATTTGTTTAAATCCAGGGCACAACCTATTTACAATCTAATTTTAATTCAAATAGGGTGATCGCCGCGAGTAACAAATTCACACACGCACGCACACGCACGCACGCTCGCATGAAGCTCAAGTTCAAGCATATACTATATAAATTACAGCTAATCGATGTGAAATTCAGTTTTCACAAATCCTGCTGAAACTATGAACTTTTCCGGTAAGAAAAGTAGCCAGGGTGTAGTCTATCTACGTTTAAAATTTCACTGAAATCGAGAAAATACTTACGGCGTGAAGAAGGAACAAACATACACACAAACTTTCGCTTTTATAATATTAGTAACACATTTTTGTGTACAGGGACGCCCGGGGCACCCAGATATACGGCGGAGTGACGGACATACAGAAGCGACTCGTCGGACACTTCCTGCTCAAAGAGCACAACGCGCTCTGAAGGAACAACGAACAACTAAGATAAGTCTCTTCAAAAATCTAGCAAACACATTCAGCGAAATATGTAATACTTCGATAGTTTGTCCTGAAAAATACTAATTTATTAATGAGCAAAGCGTATTTTTATTGTTTAAATTTAAGGGTTTGGTTGCCATAAAAGTTACAGTCAAATGAGACTTCAAGAACATAACCGATCAACTGAGGCTCGTCTCACGTTAAACATATTATAAATACTCATGAAATTAAGCTTTGCTATTGCTAAAACACAGGATATATAATTGAATTATGGATGTAGCAGTCTGCTAGACAACTCATTCATATAAATATAAACACATCACACAAGTCTTCCGAGCATATTATGTAAGAAACTAGTCCGCTCTGAAGTTGCAACACGCCGAATAGCGCTGGATCATAGCCGAGCTGAGAACTATTTTGTACTATAAAACCAATTTGTACACTGCAGTCATGCGCCTCGTGTTCAACTATCTTTAGAAATTTGACGAGGCTTATACCATTTGTTGTTTCATTTACAAATTAATGTTTTATTTTCGCTCTGTGAAACTTGATACAGTTTATCTAATTTTGAGTAAATGTGTTACCTAACTTGCTCAAAATGAATATAAGCAGAGTTTACCTTAAACCATGCAGTGTTTGTAAAGAAAATAATGAATTGTTAAAAATTAATGTTTATTACATGAATGATGTGGCGCATAGTCTTTCGCCGGAATCGTTATTGTATTTTCAAGCGAATTTTTATAGTTATAAGAAAAAAAGTGAATTGGGCATTATATTTTGGTTTATTAGTTTTTTAAAATTGCATTTTTTTTATTATAATTCAAAAGCAGCTCTTTTCGTGTTAAAGCACAAACTCCAAAGGCTGAGAGGCATTTGTAATACGAGTATAAGTTTAAATAAGCATTCCACAATTTGATTGGAAAAGTGTTCAGAGTTTCCAATAAAAAGGGCCTTTAAAATAATCAACAAAAAAAACGTAAAATCAAAAATTGCAATCGTGTATTCAAAAAATCAAACGTGATATCATGCTAAATTTTGGAACTGTCGGTACAAGACCCGTGGTTAAGCAGTAGCCGTGATCGACAAAGAGGCGTGTGTTCGAATCCCACTGGCTCCGCAATTTTTGATATAACGTTTATTTTTAATAAAAATATATCGTGCTGAACAATAGGCGTCATTTTGTAACTCGACATTATATGTTTTGTAGTTGTCTTTATTTATATCTGTTTAACATGATATTATAGATACAAGTAGAGATGAATTCGAAGCTCACGCTGTCCTTTTTTAAAAACATCGCTACAGTATAGCGCAATAGTGCCAGATTAGGTGTTGAATGGCCGGTTTCCTAATAAGAGCCCTTGCCTATACCCATATAATAAGAAGTATTTATTGATAAGTGTGAAATACTTCTTTGTAAATCTTCTGCTGTATTTGCATATTCATCTTAAATTTGTACAGGGTAAGGCTATTATAAATTATGATATGATATATACCTCTGTAATACAGTAATTAATATATCTTCTAATTTTTATTTTTTAATTCATTACTTAAAAAATAAGCGTTTTTCACGAATATTATGTAAGGGTACTTTCAAAAATAAATTTGTTACAAAATGTACTTAAATGTGTAGATATTTTTATGTGATGTTAAATATTTTGGAATATATTTTTGTGTAAAATTTCTGTTTTATTTCTTTTTCCAATATAATAAATCAACCTGGAAAAAGCTGTAGCATACCTTCGTACCGGTGCTATTAGCTGACTCCCTCTGCAAGTACACTTGCATTTTAAATTGCGTCGCTTGCATCTTCGATTGCATCATCACTTACCATTAGGTGTGATTACAGTCAAGGGCTCACTTATTATAAATAATTAAATTTTTAAATGGAACCAATTTTTGAATGCTTAGAATGCATTCAAGGGATATCGACTCATATTTTCAGTTACTAGACGAATAGTTTGATTTTTTGTTCATATATCATCATCATTATTAATGCCCCACTACATGGCTTAGGACTAGGACTCCTTATAGGAGAAGGGATATGGAGCATAGACCCACCACGCTGCTACGATGCAGTTTGTGAGGGTGATAATGTTACATTTATTAACGATCACTATCGGATGTTGTTGATAGTGACCTGGAACGACGTCTTAACATGCTCTCCAAGGCACAGGGGTGTAACACGAATTTACCCACCCTGTGCAAAGAATACACTGAAAATTTCTTAGAAGAATAAAAAAGTCATTCCCTGACTCGACCCGGGATTCCAACCCGGGACTTCGTGATCGAAACCACATATGCTAACCACTAGACTAATGAGGCACTCATTCATTCATATATACCAGCTGTTTAATTGAACAATCTGTATAGCCTATTAAAAAACTCTTAAAATTCCATTTAAAAGTACATTTGTCCACACGTATCGGTTTAATGGGTGCAGAGGTAATAACGTCTCGCCTATTACAGCGGTTTCGTATATCAGCTCAAAACCTGTGGTCAATGGCATTCTGTCTATACAATATCTACTACCTATAGCTACTTACAGCTCGCGTTACCGTTTCGCTAATATAGCCTTTTATGTAGGCACGGTAGTTTAGCGAACCACGCGCGTCGAAAACACGCGTTCGCAATTTTACTTCGCGAATATAATTTTGAATTGCGGACCATGTTTATTATACTCTGTGCTTATTTCAGTTCTGTAACCTGAAATATGTCAACATTGTTGCGTTATCCAATGTTCTAGAATAAACGTTGTTTTAATTGACTTTGTAATGTATTGAATGAAAGTGATTCAAATGTCCGAGCCTAGCCCGTGCTCTAATCCTATATATCTATTTAGTGTACGTCATATTCAGCAATGTACACACGCATCGTCGATAACGATGCGATAAAAAGAATCTTATCATTATCACTCCACCTCGATAAAGCAGAACGTGTAGATGTCAGTGCGGTGCAATAAATAAAAAAAAAAAACAAAATGCGCGCGTTGAACTTTCTGGCGTTATTTTTTTTTATTTCCAACCCTATCACGGCACAGGAGCAAAATACTTCTGGGGAAACCTACAGATTGATAAAATTGTGTTCGTATTGTACGTGCAGTGAAATACCAGATGTTGATGGAACTCATTTGGTGTTAAATATCCAGTGCTCCGAGTTGGATAGGATAGAAAACTTCGCCGATTTGGATAAAATCGAGTGGCCTGAAAATCCTAATGGACTGAAGATTGCTGCGGCCTTCGAAGGGTTGGGACTTACCACTTTAGGCAAGTAAGTAAATAAATTATCTATTTCATTGTACTTATGGTATGAAACATATTATAAATGATATCATAGATAGGTACTCTTATAGAAAATAGTTGTTTTGTAGAGATTAAATGCAAATCTTTGCTCGTCTTCTTAGTGCTTAATTAACGTCAATAATAGACTTTTTTTATAGATTTAACTTCAATACTTCATTTAAATAAGGTATTACACCTTTTTATCGTATGAGCAACTATACGTACTTAGTCATGTACCTACTACATTCTAAAGCATATTCAATAATTTTCTCGTATAAGCATGCGTAAGGGCATGTAAATATTAGTCATATAGATAATGTACTTAAGTACACAAATGTGTTTTTTATAAGAAATTGAATGAATCATATAAACTTCTGAATATGCAATACCTAACCGTTTAGGGCCTGCCTCGTTAGTCTAGTGGCTAGCCGATGTGGCTTCGATCACGAGGTCCTGGGTTCGCATCCTAGGTCACTGGAATAATTCTGAGCTTTTCATTCTCTATGAATTGTTCGTGCCTCGGAGAGCACGTTAAGCCGTCCCAGTCACTATCATCATGTACCATCTACTAGAGGTCGTAAATGAATTAAACATTATCACCCTAAGCCCGCCAACCCGCATTAGAGCAGCGTGGTGGGTCTACGATCATATCCCCTCTCCTATAAGAATGGGCTGATAATAATGATGAAGCGATACGTGATAACGAGCCACGACGGAAGTCACGACCGAAACCATGATATGAAATGGCGTGTGGCATCTTAGAGTAATTGCATAAAACTATTATTATTGTCATTAATTTTGACAGTCATTACATAATCAATATTATCAGCCTATTACCCGACTAACAACCAAGCCTCCCTCCTTGTAGAGAGGGGTTATTTTATAGCACCTACCTAATGGTTAACTTCAAGCAGATGGCGCTCTTGATATCGAGTGGAAAACCATCATCTACCATGTGTTGGGTAGAGTAAGATAATTATAATATCATGCCTCTTCTCTTATGCTACTAGTGTTAAGCAGCCGGCCTAAAGATAAGTTGATATAGCGCTGGTATCTCCTCTAGCTCTATTATGGAGCCGTTCTTTGGAAGAGGCTCTTTTCCGCTCTTCAAAGGAGTAGCAGAGCCCTTTTTTATTATTTTTAAAGATTTAAACCTGGGGTTTCATAATCTAAATTCAAATCAATAATCTATATACATAATTCAGTTTTTCCTATTTAGTCTTAAACACTGCAGAAGTGGGTACGATTTTAGTCCAATGGGCGGCGTTTGAATTCCATAACCTAATATGAAATACCATAAAGTATCGGCCCTTTAACGGTACATCTGTTGATGCTTTTATTTTTACTAACTTATGCCCGTGGTTACAGCCGCGTAGTTTTTTAGTACCAGTTGCAAAAAGTGTAACAAACGTCTATCCATACATATATACTTTCGCCTCTATAATATTCGTAAGAATTATATTACTTATCAAACCTTGGATATTCACTTAATTTACTTTTTAAATAATTTGAGAAAAAATACATAAATATTTCTCTGTTAGGTGAAGACAGTCAAAGAATATTACTTTTTTTTACTAAAAAATTCGTTCCATGTTTCACTTAATAAAATTTAAAGACAATAAAAATACCAAACACAATTTAAACGTTCCACAGTCCTCTGAACCTACGCGTTCAATTAAATGTTATAGGCGTAGGCCGAAGCCACCTTGATTCTCTTCAAGCGCTTTATCTGGCAGCGAATAAATCTCACTTTAACACGGTGAGTGACCTCTGTTTGTTTACTTTCCTAACCTTTAGCTAAATTATACAAACTAGATATCGATCTGTTATCCAAAACTTTAATAATCATGCCTGATGAAAATCAATGATTATTAGGCAAGGTACGCAGACGCAGATGCCTGTGATTTCGTCCGTCTAAAAGAATTTTCACTATCTCGCTTTCCTGCAGGAAGTTTTTAGTTTGCGAGTATAGTCTAAGTATGGGCTATTTCATATTGTAATCTATCTTTTGCGCTATCTAAAATAAATATTCCATATTTCATCAAAATATGTTCCATTGAAATGAAAGCGCGTGTTGCCGTAGCTACCGTACTAGTATCTAAGTTATATTCTTTTTGGCATAGGCTTAGTGCATTGTAGAATAAAATGTTCCTTCTTAAGTATTCTTGCTCTATTATGTAGGTACGTAAAGGCTACGACTTTTCTGATAGACTACCTATGTGTGTTCCTTCAACTAACAACGTAAAATATAGATAGGTAATAAAATTAAGTTTTATAATCTGTCATGTTTCAATCCAATGTTATTTGAATCCAAAGTTTCATTCATCAAATAAAAATACGTATTGGTTAGTAAGTACTGTGCCTTTTATCGACGATATCTCGTTGACAATTGCATCACGGTAGACACCACATTACCACAATACTTATACAAATCTTTATCAGTATAATCACACATTTATACTCACTTAGGTACGTTGTACTAGTGTGTACGTGCCTGTCATTGTATATTTTATTACTAGAGGACGCTGGTCGCTAACATCCTTGATTAACACATAGGCCACATTTTTATCCCGAAATTCCCACGGGACCAAGAACTACGCAGGTAAAACCGCGGGCGACCAATAGTACAGAAATAATGATCGTGATGTGATGATTCCGTAGAAGTACGAGTATGATAATATGTGTGTTGCGTTAATCCTGTGTAGTCCCTATTAACTGTCGAAGCTAAGTAAAGTTGTTGTTTTTTATTGTTGTGTTATTTTGATTGAGTAACAACCATCCAAACTTTCACATCTACCTACCCATTAGAAAACAAAGCAGGCCTAGTTACACGATTTATAATTCTAGAATCTGAATGAAATTTAGCTAAGAGATACATTTTAGCCTGGAACAATACCTACCTGGACGATTATTTTATATCGATAACGAAAACGGACCTAGTTATTTGCAACAAAACGCATAAATATAATTAATATACATTCAGGAATTTTTAGACTGACCCTAACTGTGAGAGAAGCCTTGCTTTGACTATATAAAGGATACGTAACCGCTATCCGCCTATTCATTTCGGCACACTTTGATAAAGAGCCAGTCACTTCCCGCGAAGGTAATTCGCAACTCAAACATCGTTGACACGGCTTGATTGATGGCTGCTAGCGCTAACCCGATCATGTCTGCTCAACTAGCTATCGTGTATAGTGTATAGGGAGTCGCGGCCGATGACTTCGGGTTATTACCCCTATTCAAACAAGGTGTGGTATGTGTCAACGTCATAGTTTAGGCGACATTTTATTCAGAATCGATTGAAGTCTAAATTAGGTTTACCTACTTTGAACGATATAGGTACTGTCAACATATCCAGCCAATCTTTTACCTAAGTATATAAGACAAAGTCGGGTTAGTTTCACTATTTATATTCTGGAACACTTTCGAATCTTTCTAGGATACGCAGGAAGACAGACAAAGACATGTCGTCTACTAACTACTAACGGAAAGAAGATATTTATTTCTCTTTACGCGAGACATTCTAATTCATTTATTTCAAGAAGACTCTTTAGAAATGTCGTCTATTAGACTGACTCTACCACCGGTTCGGAAGGCAGATTCTGCCAAGAAGAAATCAAGAAGAAGTCAAAAATGTGTGTAGTAGAAAGCATAGTCGATTGTCTCCAAGAATCTTTGCCGTTGAGAAAATCGTCAACTCTAGAATAGCCTTGTTATTATTTATATTAATAAATTATTTTTAATACATTTTTCAACTTTTGCAAATGTTTTCGCGAGTATCCTTCGTCTGTTGGTCGAAAAATGGTACGGAAATATGTTGCAGTTAGTCTTGAATTCTGAAATAGAATATAAGCAACTTGTTATTCAAAATTATCTTTAAAAATTATTGTCCCTGATCTCCTACATAAGTAGGTACAGTTTCACACACAACAACAGTTAACACTAAGTTCCGTGCTACTGTGTATGTTTACTCCGCAGTTCAATAATTTTAGCAAAAATATAAAGCTACAATTTTAGATTAACAAGTGATACTAGAGGCTAATGACAATGATGGCAATTAATCTCATTGTAAAAATCTTGCGTAAATATTTTCCAAGCCCTTGTAACCCATGGTAAGGTTGACTTTATCAGATAACCTTGGCAGTCGTCAGCAAGTGGTAAATCATCGGGTGGCTCGACATTAAGAATAGATTACGTGATGTCACCGAGACCACAGGTACATCACACGCTTTAAGAATTACTTCATATGTTGATTGGGGATTTGCATATAAAAACAGTTAATCATTTAGGTACAAATAGAGGAAGATCATCATCACTTTTGATTGAAAATTGATGACTTAAAAACAATCATAAAAATTTTCTATTTAAAGGTTGGTACTTGCTATTTTATAAGTATTTATTATTTTTGCACAATAATTTCTTCTTTCCTATTCTCCAAATGGTGCAAAACGTAAATAGGTTCTGCCCCTAGTAACTGTCTAAGACATTCCATGTAAGACCTCCAATAATTCCAGCACATCTAGAAATGCTTTAAACTATTTTATATCCTGTATTTCAGGTTACCATCCAACCCTCAAATAGAGACCCTCCGGTTCAGCAACAATGCCATCAAAACGTACTGGCCGGATCCGTTCAGCGACGTCCCAAACCTGAAGAAGCTCTCGTTCACACAAAATGAATTAGCCGAAATAACTCCCGATCTGTTCACAAAAATACACGCTTTGGAGGAACTAGATTTGTCCTACAACAAGATAGGAGACTTTAATCCATTGGATTTTAAACATTTACATCATGTTAAAAGGTAGGTACGATATTTTTACAAGACGTCTTTGTGATTTAAACATCAAGGTAAAATTATTTAGTCGCGTGCCTACACAGGCAACTGTGTCAATGGAGCGCCATTTTTTGTGGGTATTTTGCTGACTTGATGGTAGGATTTAGTCAATCGACCATGTTTGACCTTAACACATCTATATTAGAACTTCATTGGTTGATACAATAATTAAAAAACCCGACTTTCTCTATAAATAAAAAAATAATTGAGTGGTTTAGCTACTTTCATTTGTTTAAACATATCTATGTAGCCGTTGTCATCTAAAGTAAAGGATAATTATTTTAATTCTAGGCAGATAGCTTTCAGAGGCTTTAATTTTATAAAAATGACCGAGTTAGCGTATATAGCATCTGATCTATACTAATTAATCAATTTGTTTCTGTTTAGGTTGAATCTTCAAAGTAATTTGCTAAAGAAGATACCAGTAGAAGCGTTGCAGCCTTTACCGCTGCTAGATGATTTGGATCTTAGCAAAAATGGAATACACGATTTGCTGTTAAAAAGAACTGAAAGCACTACTCTAAAAGGAATTAAGAGGTTAAGTTTAAACGGCAACCGCATTAGGTCGATAGTGAAGGATTCATTTCCTGAAGACAATAATATGTAAGTAATCCCGATAATTCCGTGACAATAGAAAACGAAAACAATTTGAAAATAAACCCTTGAAGAATTGACGCCATATAACTTAACTTCACGGGTTTTTTAATTTAACGGTTATTGTTCCGCCATTTTTTCGTCAATAATACAACTTAAGTAGGTTGTTGGATCAAAAGCTAGGTAAGGAAATAATCCTTAAGTTAATGGTATTCTAGGAGGCAAACTCTCAAACTTTCTAGACAAAGTTACGAAAGTACCGCTTGCTTGTTTCCCGTTGGCTCTTTACCTAAATGTCGCATCGTAGTCGCATGTTGTATGTCAGGATCGCATATATTTGTAGAAAAACTTTAATTTAAGTAGTTGAAAATATTGAAAATTTGTATACCAAAATAAATCCTATGCCTAATTTCTTAAAGTACAAGTCGATACCTGTAAAAATAGATAGTCGTACCTACAATAAATTTTCATTCGTGACTCCCAAATTCACTACCATGACATATTCAATCATATAATTCACAAAACATTAATTCAAATGAATAACTGACATCATATTTCTTTACAATGTCAAACATTGACCTTTCAGTGAGCTTCTGGATTTATCTAACAACATAATTGAGGTGGTCGAGGAAGACGCGCTGTTGTCTTGCACGAGATTAAGGGAATTGAACCTTGCGCAAAACAACATAACGTTCACATTCGCGCTGCCACCGACACTGCAAATAGCTATATTGAAGATAAACACCCTTTACCACTGGCCCAAGTTTCCCAGCGGGATTACGTTTGTCGATTTGTCTTACAACAGACTATCCGCATTGTATGACGAGGATAACGTGGAATTTGAAAACTTGGAGGTAACTTTCATTGAATATATTATTTTAATTTAATACATTTTATTTCCAAATGTTTCCTAAATAATATAATTGCAAAGAAATTTTGCGAGTCCATCCTCTTTACAAATACGTAACTATAAAAAATATAAGATGTTATCTATACTAATATTATAAAGAGGAAAACTTTGTTTGTTTGTTTGTTTGTTTGTTTGTTTGTTTGTTTGTTTGTTTGTTTGGTTGTAATGAATAGGCTCAAAAACTACTGGACCGTTTTTAAAAATTCTTTCACCATTCGAAAGCTACATTATCCACGAGTAACATAGGCTAAATTTTATTTTGGAAAAAATTAGGGTTCCGTAAAATATTTGGGTTTTTCGGACACTAGGTGTAAAAAATCAACCAGAAAATTTACTTATTTTGCGTACGCTGCGTAAACTATAAAAGATAGAACCATGAAATGTTCTAATTAATTGGAGATCTTATAAATATCTACAAAAAAATCCGCGACACACTATATCTATCTATGTCGAGTGAGGCACAACAACCATTTTTTTATTTAAAAATCTTAATTTCTTTTTGGACTACATTTAAACGCATTTATTTTACTCATGCTATTAATCCTTATCAAAATAAATTATTTCATCACTAAGTACAGTTTATGTAGATAATATTTGGTATTTAAAACATTAAAATTGGACGTTTGGTTTAGAAGTTATGGCGAAGTTAAAATATTACTATTTCTGCGTTGCGAAGTGAGCGTCACCAAGGAGGGGGTGCGCGTTTAGATCTATGTTATATATACGATGATGAATTAAGAATTCGATCTTTGTTCAAATATCTATTTAGTACACGGAAGAGTTTGTTCGTTTGTTTAAACGGGCTAATCTCTATCTGCGTGTCGGATTGTAAAATTATTTTTGTTTATTCTGAAGGCTAGACTCAAGAGTGAAATATACTATTTAATATCAATTTATACCCATCAGCTTGCCATAAATATATATTTTTAATGTTAATGTACTGAAATGTCATACAATGTTTAACAAAAATGTAGACCTTTAGTACACGGGACGGGACGGAGAATATTGCTTCACGGGAAACTATAAAAAAATTAAATTGAGAGGGGGAGCGGGGAATGAGCACACTATATGTGCCTTTACACATTTTGTATGAAAGTCTGTCTTTAAAATTAGAAGGATACCTAAGAGGTTTTCACGCGGACGAAGTCGCGGGCGACTGCTAGTTTGTAAATATCTTTACAAAACTGAATAAGGCCCCTATTCCACCAGCGTTTTGCGAGCGTCAGCGTTTCTTCAACGTTTGTTGACAACAAGTACAATCACGTACATTTTTTAACAACCTGTGACAAATTTAAATGTATTCTTTTTCTTACCTCAAAGTTACAACAAGCCTCTTTTCCGTATGCTATTTCCGAAATTCGCAAATATTAATAATATTCAGATTCGTTAGTTTTAATACTATTAGTTCTTGTAACCGATTGGACCATATAGGATTTTTTCAAAAGCGACGATGATAATTTTTTATTTTTTTTACGTTATTTTCGTTGAGTAGTGTTTCTTGTCGGAGTCTATTTTTTCTCTGATTTTACGCGAAAACGCTACGTTGACGCTTCACAGACGTTGAAGGAACGCTGACGCTCGCAAAACGCTGGTGGAATAGGGGCCTAAGGACTAAGCAGATAAGTAGGTATCAGATTAAATTGTATAAGATTAGTAGAGTTTCTTAGAGTATGCAGCATGCTAAACAAGTCAAAATATTTCTTAACATTTAATTACATGCAAAATACAAACCTTTTTCTGCACTTTCTAGGTTCTCTACATAGGAGGAAACCAACTAAAAGAATTTGATATCGAGAAGAAACTACCAAAATTATACAGTTTGGATTTATCGTACAATTTGATGGCAGATGTGCCAAAGAGTTTAAGCAGTCAAATCTTTCCCAAATTAGAGGATTTAAGGCTCGACGGGAACCCTTTAGAGAATATTTACTTTAAGAACATTATTGCCTTGAAAAATCTATACATGAACGATCTAAATAAATTAACTGTGGTAGAAGATAAGGCTTTCAGTAACGTGATCGGTAGAGCAGGAGATGAGAGTTTGTTTGAGCAGAGCTGTTTCTCTCTCTTTCTATCTAATTGTGGTTCCCTGAGGAGTATACAGGAGGGGGCTTTTGATGCAACAACTTTGTGTATGGTAAGTGGTATTAATAATTAAAACGTATTACTGTCTACCTATCAGTACAAAGAAAAACGACACCTATAATAACAGAGCAATACTTTGAACAGCATACAAGTGACGCATATTTTATGCGGACCTGGAATATTATGTCCTGCTAAACATATCCGTCGGGCGACACTCAGGCTTCTAACATCGGCAGTGCGCTCGGAGGTGTTTGACAAATTCAAACTTTGTTTTACAACTACGATTGCAAAGCCATTGCATGTAGTCAGAACTCATGTACATGTAATTTCACGGCTATCGAACAATTTAAAAACCGGTCACTCTCTCAGAAATAAGCTCTTCCCAAACAGTAAAATCAAAGTAAGTTCACCAAACAAAATGTCATAAAAAGCTCCATTAATAACTTTTACATTAACGTTTTTTATTCATTCTACTCTAGTTAGACATAAGCAAGAACAACTTGACAACGCTATCTCGGACCCTGCTAGACTGGAAGTCGCTGTCAGAGGGCGCGAACCTGCAGTTCAACCCGTGGCACTGCTCCTGCGAGCTGCAGTGGCTGTTGGACGACCTAGTGCCGCAGATGTTCCGCGCTAACTCCAGGCTTCTCTCCGAGCTGAGGTAAGCAAGAACAACTTGACAACGCTATCTCGGACCCTGCTAGACTGGAAGTCGCTGTCAGAGGGCGCGAACCTGCAGTTCAACCCGTGGCACTGCTCCTGCGAGCTGCAGTGGCTGTTGGACGACCTAGTGCCGCAGATGTTCCGCGCTAACTCCAGGCTTCTCTCCGAGCTGAGGTAAGCAAGAACAACTTGACAACGCTATCTCGGACCCTGCTAGACTGGAAGTCGCTGTCAGAGGGCGCGAACCTGCAGTTCAACCCGTGGCACTGCTCCTGCGAGCTGCAGTGGCTGTTGGACGACCTAGTGCCGCAGATGTTCCGCGCTAACTCCAGGCTTCTCTCTGAGCTGAGGTAAGCAAGAAAAACTTGTCCATATTATTATGTAACTATCTGTGAAAACAAAACACAGGTAATTAAGTATGTTAATTTTATCATAAAATGTTTCTAACGTTTTTTCTTTATATATATAAGAGGTAAGGAGCGTGAAGTATGACGAATAGAGACTGCGCGATTTTAGCATTTACATTAAAAGTAAAAAGTCAGTACCATTTGTTTCCATATTTTCAAGTCTACGTAACGACTATTGTAACTGAAACAAATTTAGTCCACTTCCATCTTATCACTTACCATCAGGTGTGATTTTAGTCAGAGGATAACTTGTAATAAATTCAAATAAACGATCTGTTCCAGATGTGGTTCACCGCGAGCTTACGAGGGTCTGCGTCTGGTGCACTGGTATAACTGGACCGAGCAGGCGATGTGTAGCGACGACCTCAGCATGCGCTCCGGACCGTATGGGACATATATGGTACGTTTTGCGCAGTCGGTATGTTCCGTACCAATCTTTTAAAAGTTGTCCGAAATTGCATAATTTTGAACTACGCAGGATGAAAATGACCGCACGGCATATAGTTTGTACAATAAAAAATTGTAAAACTGCGCAGGCATACTGGGGCTATAAAGCGGTATAACAGTTTGGTAAGACTTATGTTTGGTTGTTATTGTGTTCTACAAATTACAAATCAAAATATTTCATGTTCTTTGTATAGGCATTCCCATGACACAGGTATGTGACATCTCTGTAAGAATTTCGTAAAAATATTTAAATAAATTATTACCAAAGTTTTATATAGAATATTTATCGTGGCACCAGAAGTATTTTGTGCAGAAAACGAGACATAACGTCGCCCAATACCGGCGAAGTCGTAAATATAGCTTTCTCTTTTATCCCATCGTATCAAAAGAGACGACATTATAGATTTCGCCATTATTGTTCATTTATACGAGATAAGTCATTTTAACGCATCCTAAGTGCGTAAGTAAATTTCAGATGGAAGAATCAAAAGAGGGCCTCTCAAAAGTCACCTCTCTCACTCTCATACTGGGCGGTTGCATCATAGTGGCGCTGCTGGTTGCTATCGCACTCGTTGTGTACCTCGTGAAGACGCGCCGACGACACCGCATCCGACAGGCCGCGTTGAACCGCAAGCGACAGAGCGCGGCGGACGCCAAGAATACTAATGGAACGCAGAAAGAACAGTTTTCTGCCTTGAATAAGGCGTGATGAATTACCTAATAGACGTAAAATAAGAGAATAATATTTAACAATTCGTATAATGTATAAGCGAACATGGTGTTTTTTAAAACTTAAAATTACTTCCATCGCTTCAAATGGTTTGGTCGCACGTTGCGTTACAAAACCAATATCGCAGAACACATCAACCTGGCCGTGTAGCATTTATATTTTCACTAGAGGATTTCTGCGGTTTGACCCGCTTAGTTCTCGTTCCTGTGGGAATTCAATAAAATGTAGCCTATGTGTTATGTAAGCTATATTATTGTGAAGTTTCATCAAAATCGATTCAGGACTTTTTGTGTGAGTAACAAACATCCATCCATAGATACATACAAATACAGACTTTGTAAAATAAGGACTCATTCATGCAAGGGCTTTCAAAAAGTTTTACTTGCATTGTGGTTTTATAAAACCGCAAAATATTCTTTTTTAAACGATTTCAAAAAAGGAGTTTCTCAATTCGACCGATATATTTTTTAGGGTTCCGTACCTAAAAAGGAAAAAATGGAACTCTTATAGGGTCACTTTGTTGTCCGTCCGTCGGTCAAGACCCTTTTTCTCAGAAACCCGTGGAAGTATCAAGCTGAAATTTATATCAAATACTCAAATCTACTATCCCTTAGAGTCGTGAAAAAATCAGGCTTCTACGCCAAGGCAATCAAAAGATACAGCCGTTTATACCAAAAATTTCCCCAATTTTCGACACGGTCAAATAAATCAAAACCTAACGGGTAGTTTCCGTAGACTTATGCTGTATCAAAAGATACAGCCCAAGCTGTAATAATATAAACATATGCCGCATATTTAAATCTCTCTAGTCCTAGCATCATGAAATTACGCATTAATCAATGTTTAGGAATAATTCCGAAAACCTTAATATTTATGGAACCCTCAGTGCGCGAGTCCGACTCGCACTTGGCCGGTTTTTATTTAAATTTTACGTTCGTTAGAAGCACCGTTTACCGTTTCGGTAAATAAGTAGAAAAGAAAAAAGAATTTTAAAGTCACAAGTTATATTTTTTTGTTATTGTTTTACAAAGTGGATATTTCTTTTTTATTAGTTTCACTGTCAGTATTAATTAAGTTATTTTTAGTATTGTAGAAAATATATTCATTTTGAACATTAGACCATTGCTTGCTAGTCAATTCGTTTATTTGAAACAAAAAACAAAATCAAAAAATCAATGCTTACCTATGTAAGAACGCTTTTTACATTGTTTAGTGTAAATAAAATGTTTTAATTTTAAGTCGATTTTTTACGATAATGACGTATAATAATTTTTATTATTTTAGTTTAAAAATAATTAAACCACAAATATTGAAATATTTTAATTCGCCTAAAATAAGAAAATTATAATATTCTATATCTAATTATAAAGTTCAAGTAAAACCAATACAAATTAGCTACTTGATATTTGTAATAAAGAGGACTTTTCATTCGCCTGGTTCTTGTTCCTGTGGCGTCATCTGTCATTCTTCAGTGACGTTGACCATACAAAATTACATGTTTTCATATTTCGTTACTGTTAGAGCAAGCAAAACAAAAGATCATATTCAATATGACGAGCAAAAGTTTTACACACTTTATTTAAATTAACGAAAGTATTGGCGCTATTACAAAACTATACATAAATAAGTAGATACATATATAATACATAAGTTACTATTAGTTATAAGTAAATTAATAATATATAATAATATATTACTAGCTATTGTATCCAAAGTTTGTATATAATAAAATATTTTCGATGTTTCCACGTGTTGTTTCATGTCTTGAACGGGTTAGTTATCCTACGTAGAGCAGTCGGTCCGTTCCACTTGCCTTTGACTAATCTCTTCCAATACAAGTGAGGAAATATGTTATTGTATAGATGTCCAACCACACGTCGCTCTTTGCTCTGTAAATATTTTAATTGTACGATGAGGTGGCGCTTGTTTGCGTTATTATTGCAGGCTACCGTGTTAATTTGGGAAGAGTTGTTCCTAATATAGAACGAGTTTCGTCCAAACCAGTCAAAAGTTTGTATAACCTAAGAAAGCGTTGAAATACGCTAGATTATTGCGGGACGTCTTTGGCGATAGTCTTTGCCATCTGAATTTTTGGGTTAAATTAATATTTTAATACAGTTACTAGATTTCTACTTCTCCTCTCTTAATAATTATCTCATTAACAACTAGCTTAAAAGTATTAGTCAGTTTTAAATCCAGAAACAGAGAGGGGAGAAATAATGAAAATTGTTTGTTCAGTTCTACGACTCTTCTATCATCGTTCCATTAGATTATTAAATTATACAGTTAATTACCTAAAAAAAAGTACCCATTTCAAAACTCAATGCATGTCACTGACCTGGTCAAAAGCGAATGTTTCGCAAGGCACCTTATCATACACAAATTCTGCAAGTATCCCTCTCTCGTACGAGGTGAGTATGGGGCAAGCGCTGTAACCGTCGTATTTAGCAGTTAGCTCTTTGCCGTACATAGTTCGCCACAGATTCTGTTCTACTACATGGCTTTGTTTGGCTAAAAACAGTAACATTATTATTAAAATCGTAACCAAAAATAGGCGCCCCCTTCAGTGTAGAAACCGCTTCAACGTAGAACGCTTTAACGTAGAGCGTAGAACAGATGTAAAACCTGGAGCACGACACAGTTCAATATATACACTAAAGAAGACGGGACTAGTGATGTTTTTCCAAGATCAAAATTAATATTGAGTCATACGTTGTTGTTCCTATAGTCGTTCCAGGTCCAGGCAATCTTTCGGTCATAAAAGTTTTGATCTTCACCTAAAAATACTTAAACTTAACTGCTGGATCAGAGACTGCAGTGGTAGTAGACGGCAGTGGGTAGTACTTGAAATTACGTGTATTGTGAGGTTCCACATGACTGACGGTTGCTGGTTTAACTTTGTAAGGATCAGTATCAGATGTTAATGATAAAGACCCGAACCGGCTTAAACAGCTTAATTATCAACTAGATTACTAGAATTCTTTATCGGAACAGAAAGATGCATTAAAAAAAACAATGTTTAAGTATTTTTCTCACCAAAATTCTGGTTAGGTGATTCCAATGAATACTGTTACTTTTTTTAATTTAATAAATAGGTATCTTACCAACGGCAGCCGCAGTTTTACTATTGGGTGTATTGGTACAGTCTCCCACGCCGTATATGTTGCAGTACCGCCTGTGTTGCAGAGTGTACCGGTCCACATCTAGAAACCCTTCCTCGTTGGTGAGTTTTTCGCATTTAGTGAGGCAGGCGGGCGGTGACATGTGCGGAGTTACGTGCAGGAAATTGTACGGGAAGGTTACAGTCTGAAATTGTTTGAATTCATTACACCCCATTCCCATTGGGGTAGATAAAGACCATGTCTTTCACATGCTACGATATATACATATCTCCCTGGCTACTTTCATTCCCATTAATCCTTTTTACATAGGTCCGTAAGTTAATTTGTAGGATTGATGACATTATTTACCGCCAGGTTCTTTAGAATATCATTCATTTGCATTTGTTTTAAGAAAGTTCGTCTTTCCTTTCGAATTGCGATCGCGGCGAGAATTGTCGATGCAAATTCGTGCGCAAGTATAGTGTTTATAAGGTGTGATTATCAGACATCTCACCTGTTCGTTACAATCGAGAAAAATAGCTCTTTTTGGAGTAATCTCTATTAACTCTAGTTTGTAGTTCAATGCGATGTCCTTATCCCAAGCTACTTTGGTCAGCGTTGTCGCGTATTTGGGTACACCGAACAGCATGTCTCCAGCTGTGTTATACGTTATGTTCGTGGAATGGTGCAGATTTTTCTGAAAAAATATAACAACCAATATATAAATGACAACATATCTGTGTACTTTATTAGATGCATAAATGCAACTTTTGAAAAGTATCTTGGTTTTAAAACCTTTTACGAGAGATTTTGGTACAGGATGCAAATAACTTCTAGCAGATCTAGCGCAGGATTACCTAATGTTGTAAGCAAGCAAGAGTAGCAAAATTCTTATGCAGTTTGAGTTGATTATGTGAGAATATATTTGTATCTAGTTACCTGTATATTACTCATTGTAATGACTAAAAGAATGAAATTATTCCTTTAATTATATGAACTTTAAATTAAATGTAAGAAAATTTGCTGAAAACAGAACTATTGAACGCAAAATAGCTTATAGTGAAATTCTTTTAATTTGTATTCAAAAATCATTGTGCTAATTAATAATTGTTGACACTACTGACCTTTTTCCAATAATCATGAGCAAGATACATTATCTTCTGTGCAGCTCCAGAGCATTTTGCGGCCTTTTTTGGAAATGTGAATATCGCCAATCCACCTTTGAAATTTTGCATACTACACCAACATTTTTGACAATACTCCGGCGAATATATTGTTGATATTGGGGCTGTCGGGCTTCTGAGCGAGTCTTTCAATCCGAGAATCTAAATTGAAACAAATTACCATCGTTAGCTGCCCAAATTATTTCTCTATGTTAACGTTTGCCTGGAAGAAGTCACTTCTAGAGATAAGGCCGCCATTCCATCTGTGATTGTCTCTATTTATACTTTTATTTTCTGTAATGTCTTGTTGGTTTAATAAAGAGTTTATTAATTTTGTTAGGTAATGTAAGGTAGGTTTAAATAAATAGACCCTCTACGTTAATAGAATCGTCATAACAATAATTTCAACCAGGAAAGACCTTTGATCATGATACTTAACGTAGTCATGGAGCAGTGGCGTAGCGTGCCTTGTCGGGGGGCCGTATAAAAAATTTTTTTAGAGGCCCTTATATGGGAGTAAAGATTTTTCACAAAAGAAAAAAGATATTGTGAAAAGAAATAATTATTTATTATAACAAAATTTAACCATTTTACAAATAAAAATCAAATTTTAAATATTTACTCTCCTTGCCTTTTTTCGGCAAACTGATTTATTAAATCATTTATGGCTGATGATGATTTTAGTTTTTATAAATTTTCTGCCTCTATGGACAATATTTTGTCATTTGTAAAATAAAATAAATTAGAAAGTTTTTATTTTTTTTCCTTACACACTTTGGGGGCCCCCGTGGCCCGGGGGCCTCGTATAATTGATACAGCAGATACGGTGGTAGCTACGCCCCTGTCTCGTAGCGAAGTGCGTTAATAAAGTAAATATTCTAGTATAGGCATAAACCCATGTAATGTTGCCCCATAAATTATTCAAGAATATCCTTATAGTACGAAAAAACAAGGGTGCGTCTCGGAATGCTCTACAGATGATGCATGCCTACCGCCGCCGTGTGAGAGAAAAGGAAGCCAGACCGCCTGGGGCCGTAACGCGGAATAAGAAGTTACCACTTCAAAACTTACAAATAACTCATCAGGGAAAACAATGACTTTCAAGAATAAATTCAATTAATCATAAATCAAGAACTCATCTTAGGGCCTAAAGGTTCAGGACAAACCTGATCGTAATCATTCTTCAGTCCAATAGCGATCACCATATAATCGTATCGCAGCTTGTGTCCACCGGCAGTGTACACTGAATTGTTGCAAGGATCGAAGTCTTCCACTTTATCCTGTAGCCATAGGACATTTCTGGGCAGGACGGCCTTCATTGGTTTATGGCTCTGGATAAACTGCTTTGCACCCGATCCGACAAGCGTGAACAGCGGCTGGTAATAATGATCCTACAACGCACCGTAAAGACAGTTTGAAAAATACATAATTATTTAACTCAACATTATTGGACATAAAGTGGAATAAGTATAGTCTTTATAAAGCATTGCCTAGTATCGCATTGCAAGGAAACATGGAGATACCTTATCTCGAAAAACTAATAGTTACTGGCAAAGTGGAAGGAACAAGGTCGCGTTGTCGAAGCCCCATGCGTTGGTCTGATCAGATCCGCACCACACTCGACTCCGCGATCTACAATGCTCTTAGAGCAGCAGAAGATAGAGACAAGTGGCATCACATTTCGAAGAGGTTCAAATATGGAGGTGGTCACGACCCTCATCAATGGGGAACTCGACTAGAGAAGGGAGGACTCGCACTCTAGAAATGCCCCATCCATTTTAAACCACTCGTTTACCTGTCCTTATACAAAAAAATAAAGTCATTAGACAAAGTGGATCACACCAGAGACTTCTCTTAGAGTATCCTTAACCCAAGATAGCATCCCAAAAACATGTATTAAATATTATCAAAATGTTTCTTACTTTGTTTGGTTCAATCAAGATAATGTCGTCCTTACTGAATCTCTTTGAGAACCGCCACGCGACGCTACACCCGCCCGCCCCGCCGCCTAGTATCAGCAATTTGCATCTATACAAATTAATATAATTGACTCGCCAATTTGTAATTTAAAATTCTCAGTATTTCATTAAATGCACATGAAAGTATATAAGTATGTTACTTATACAAATAATCAATTTTTAAAATTTTTATCTGTGTCTGTTTGTTTTGGCGGTTCTCTGAAACTACCAGTCAAATTGTAAAAATTGTTTTTGTATATGATAGTTAGACTCACGAGGAGTGAGCGACAGAGGCTAATTTGTATCCTGTTATTCCCACGGGAACTAGAACAAGGCTGGTAAAACCGTGGGCAAACGTTATTCTCTTTTAATCTATACGATTATATGCATAACTTTAACAGCGATGCTGTTTAGTTAAATAACCAATGTAGCCAACTTAAACGTTTAAAACTCCATCGTTCATGGTATACACTAGAGCATCTATAGTATAGATTTTTATCTATAGTACAGATTTTTTTTATCGACTACAAGTTGGCCCTTGACTGCTATCATACCTGATGTTAAGTGATGATGCAATCTATGATGGAAGCGGGCTAACTTATTATGAATAGGATGAAATCTACACCCTTTATATTTTTTACACGACATCGTACCGGCACGCTAAATCGCTTGGCGGTACGTTTTTGTCGGTAGGGTGGTAACTAGCCACGGCGAAAAGCCTTCCATCAGCCAGACCAAAACAAATTAAGAAAAATCTCAATCTGCCCCCCCGGGAATCGAACCCAGGAGCTCCGTTTTATAAATTCACCGCGCATACCACTACGCCACGGAGGTCGTCAAAAAAAATATAGGTAGGTACATAACATTCATTGTCGTATTATATTGGACAAACAGACGTATATTTTATGTGAAATATTATCAATGTGACGTTATTATTTAACTATTTTATATAAAATCTAAAAACAAACTTATTCAGACGTGTAGAACAAGAAAACATTATAGTAGTAAAACAGTAATATTTTGAATACCTGAATTCATTTCTATTGGCGTTCAATCCACAGTTGTTTCGCAAAGTATTACATTTAAAAACATTCAAATGTTTATAAAATGTACCCATTTGACTGGAATTTAATTATTTTTGTTAATTTACATTATTATAATATTATTATCATTTTTGACAACAGCGCATGACCATCGAAATTATTTGGAATCAATAAAAAAACCCCGACAAAAATAGACCGTTTATTACACATTTAATATAAAAAATAGTATTTTATACATATAACATTATAAATAAATCCATCTTAGTAACAATAAAATAAATTTCTTATTCTTATAAGATAATAATGAAAAATTTTGTAAAGGACAAAGGTGTTTTTATTAATAAATAAAATCAACAAAATGTAAACTGGCATCTTTTAATTTTAAGTATGTCATCGAAATAGATAATCTCAATTACCTAACGACGACCTTACTCTGACGAAAATAAAGTATACACTTATTCAATTTAATATCACAATTTAAACAGTTTCTAAATATATTTTTAATTATTTTCAGTATCATTGAATTAGTCATTCATTCAATATACATGTGATTTTGAAAAATGGTTATTCACTTTACAATTAAGTTATCTTTTTTAACTTAAGCAAAGTTAAGGATTTGACTTTATTGACATAATTTTATAAAAAAATCTGAATTAATCAGTTTACATAAAAATTGTCAAGTTATATATATCTCGCGTTGGACATCGAAGCGGAAATAAATATATACCAAAGCACGTAATTGCGTACTTTTAACCATATTTTTTTAATTTTTCAGGTGCAATGTTCTTTTATCACCTAAATATTTTAAAATTTAAAAATATTTTGACCAATTCAGGGGGTCCATGACTTTTTCGTGACATACGAATTCATAAGATTTCATTAACTATATCTTAATATATAGTTCTACAAGAACACTACATAACGAAAATTAATACGTAAACCTAAACTGTGCAAGTGTTTTTTCATTAGACGTTTAAGGAGACCTTTGCATACTAACTATTGAAGTTCTGTTATATACAAAATACAATCTATATTAGTCTTTATTACAAGTCATTAAAGTCTATAATTATGCGACATTCGATTCACTTGGCGAAAGGGTTGATGATTTTCCTCACGAACTCCGGCCCATTGTAGTATCCCTTCATCATGAAGTTCCAGTATAGGAACGGGAATAAGTCTCTCTTCATGTAATACGCCAACACGCTTTCTCGTGCCTGCGAAGATTCAACAGTTTAGTAGAGGAATTTTTAATAATATTATTAGGCGTTGATTTGGATGGTTTGACTAACTCGTTGATAGAAACTGTTCATGCAGTTTTTCAAGGCCAATCGTACTAGAAGAGCGAAAAAATGTTTGTTCTTCTTAAGCCAAGCTCATGAAATGAGATTGCAATTTTTAGGGGTCGTAGTAGCTCAGTATAAATTTTCATTTTGTGAGAAAGGGACAGATGACTCCTGCTCTAAAATTGTGTCTATAACTTTGTATATCTTTGTTGGATTTTTTTTTATCGTACGTCATTATTTTTATTCTAATTTATAACAAAGTAATAAATTTTGTGAGTCATCTACCCATTTATTCCATTGATTAATCAACACCGCGGGTATCAAAGATACCATCGAGTATAATCAAGGCTCAAAAGTGGGAGGGAAAAAGGATTCGCGAGAAAAATGTCTGTTGAAGGAAGGATGAAACAGTTGACACAATTTATAACCAATCTGGGCAAAGTTTTAGGATTAGGAACAAAGCAACAACAAAAACAGTTTTTACAATAGACCAGCAGTGGATGTCAATTGGCTGATAATGAAGATGCTGCAGTTATTTATATATTAATTTGAACTTTAATACCTGGTTGAAAGGCAGCGTTTCCCTGGGCACGCCGTCGTACACGAACTCTGCGAGCACGCACGTGTTGTATGACGTCACGAGCGGGCACGCGCCGTAGCCGTCGTACTTCTGCCGCGGGCTGTCTCTCCGCATTGTACTGAGGAGGTTCTGCTCTAGCACGTAGCCTTGTTTAGCTGTAACAAGCGATATTTGTTATGGTATGCAAGGTCAAACTAAAACGACGTATATTAAAAAACAAAAGAGTGCTATCATGCTTGCTAATTGCTTCGTAGCTAACAAATGGAATTACTCGATGTAGTGAGATAAAAACTATAAAATAATAAGCATCCAGCCGCTTACACTCCTGCATTTCTGCTACGCTCGATATTTAATGCTTGGACTTTTGCTTTACTTGGTTTTTTCTTCTTTCGGTTTAAATATTCGAACCGGAAGTGCATATTCTAAACAATTTTATGTCTAGAAATCATTTTCGTTTCAACAATACCATAAAAATGCATTATTACAGTGTTTTTCGCCATTTACACCCACTTGGTAGGTGTAGTAAGTAGTACAAGTATGTAAGAACACTCCTCGTAATTTTTCCTATAAGGATATGTCATCATATCAGGGATCGGCTTAGCTGTTTGGGAGTTGTAATGTAACGTATAAACAGTGCGAATAGACCGACAGACAACAAGAAGTAAAGTCCGAACCAAAAAAAATTTAAAGTAGAGTCCGACCGAAACTGGTTTACCGGTCGAAACCGAAACCGAAACCGAATATTCGGCCCTGGCTTCAGTTTCGGCCGAAACCGAAACCGGAACTCATGTGGTCAAGTATAAAATTCCTGACTAAGTTTTACATTAATGACTAAGTTTTATTGCTACGGAGCTGCTATCCAAACGGCGCACGACAATTCCCGAACAGGCCCGCCAGCGTCCGCCATAGTGTTGCCGCGAGAAACGAACTTAGGCGAGCGTGCACGACTACTTCCGAAATCAGTTTCGGTTTCGGCAAAAGTTTCGGCCAATTTAGGCCGAAACCGAAGCCGAAACCGAACTTTCGGTCGGACACTAATTTAAAGCATTTCGCAGAAATGCGTACGCCCAACAGTACCACCAGTAACAGTAAACTGTAAATAAATATCTTCTGATGCTATTCTTCCGATGATTTTTGGGCACTTGTGCAACAAAATGAACTTGTCCCATTGACAGTAACCCGGTCGCATCTCCTAACTTCACGATCTGCTGCAGAAACTATTGCTACAGAACAAATTAATCCACATAACCACAGCTGTATTGTAATTAGTCGTTTTTGGGACATAGTATCCTACAGCATGTACTTGTCCCATGTCAAAAACTGGATTGAGACCATCAGTAACTTGTTTTGTCGATGGAATTCTTGCCATAGAATTGTGACTACTCCACTTACCTATAGCAGCTGCAGTCTTGCTGTTGGGCGTGTTGGTGCAGTCTCCGATGCCGTATATGTTCGGGTACTTGGTGTGCTGCAGAGTGAACTTGTCCACTGTGAGGAACCCGGTCGCGTCCACCAGCTCTTTGCTCTTTTGCAGAAACTCCGGCGTCTTCATTGGCGGTGTGACGTGTAACATGTCGTATTTTTGTGTTGTTACCTTCAAAAGTGAAAAAATATTTCAAATGAAAAATCAGAAATCCCGACTTCGTAAAACGTAAAAGCAAGAAAATTATGCCACACATGAATTTGATATGCCCCTGCAATGTGTAACATTTACTAGAAAATAGACCAAACTAAGCATTTGCTACATAATTAAAAAACCATGCATAAAAAAATTTTTTTTTTTCGGGAAATCAATGAAAGAAAGCATATGATTCAAGCGTTAGTTAGTTACTTAATCTACCCTCGAAAAACTGATTTTTTTATCGACTACAAGTTGGCCCTTGACTGCTATCACACCTGATGTTAAGTGAGGATGCAATCTAAGATGGAAGCGGGCTAACTTGTTAGGAGTAGGATGAAGTCCACACCCTTTTCGGTTTCTACACGACATCGTACCGGAACGCTGAATCGCTTGGCGGTATGTCTTTGTCGGTAGCGGGGTAACTAGCTACGGCGAAAGCCAAAATACCTGGCTAAATAAAATAGATTAGTTTTTGGTTCGAAACATGTTGACAAAAATTATAGCACAAACCAGCCGTTTAGAGTTAGTTCAATGTATCCGTGAAGAATATCAGAACTAAAATCACATATGTGTTAATCTTACCTTATTCTTATCTTCGCACGCTGTGAAGAACACCGCTTCTTTCTTGTCCACGTGTATTTCCTTGAGCACAGTCTTGTAGTTGACGGCGATTTTCTTCCGCTCCGCCACTTTGACCAGCACATCAGCGTACTTCTTCACGCCGAATATGACGGGCAGGCATGTGTTGTATGTGATTTTCGATTTTGATCGCACGTTCGACTGGAGAAATTAAATAATTCATTATATAGTTATTGCTATTATTCAGTAACCTACGACAGTGCCTCCCTCCATATTGGAGAGGGGATATGAAAGTTGCACCCATATTTTTTTATTGACTTGACTTGATGATAATTGTATTCAAGGCCTAACTTGTAAATTAATAAAAAAAAGTTCAAGGGTTTAACTGTCACTTAGTATTAAAATCGATTTCAATAGTAGTATTGAAATTGTGACGGACTCCGTGACGCAGTGGCACAGATTTAGAAGACGGAGTCCAGGGTTCGATTCCAGGCGGGGCAGATTGAGATTTTTCTTAATTTGTCTTGGTCTGGCTTTCGTCGTACCACCCTACCGACAAAGGCGTACCGCCAAGCGAATTAGCGTTCCGTTACGATGCCATGTAGAAACCGAAAGGATGTGGTTTTCATTCTACTCCTAACAAGTTAGCCCACTTCCATCTTAGACTGCATCATCACTTAACATCAGGTGTGAATGCAGTCGAGGGCTAACTTGTAAATGAATAAAAAAAGTTCAAGGGTATATCGGTCATGTAGTATTGAAATCAAAAACCAAACCAAAGTTTCTGAAAATAAAGTTCTTCACCATAATATTTTTATAATAATTGTAAACTACTATTATTATAAAATTATCAGATATGAAGTTATGTACCTACTTAAAACGTTTGACTTTGTAACGATAGAATAGTGCACGATAGATAATTGATAACAATACTATGATTAATATTAAATCTAGAAAATTTAATTTTAGACTGTAGGTATTTAATAGCTCCGACGGCCTCCGCATCGCAGCGATATACGCGGTGGATTTATAAAACGGAGGTCCTGGGTTTGATTCACGGATGGGCTGATTGAGATTTTCCTGATTACTTCATGTCTGATTCGTGGGCGACTTCGAACGTGCAGTTAAGGGCTAAATTGTAGTGTAGTGATATATCACAACAACACGTATCCATAGCGGGAGTTATACAACAGTTTAACGGGCGAACGAGTAAACTCAAATTGAAGCTGTTGGGTTATTTTAGCAATAAGTTTTCACCATCATTATTGACAATCTCTTTGAATGACCACTGTATGTCCAAGCCTCCCTTTTTATAAGAGGGGAGATGGACCTCCGTCAAACGACCCGCAATGTAGCTTGGTACGGTCGGTACGGATGGCGCAGTAGTAAGCGCGGTGGATTTACAAGAGGGAGGTTCTGGCTCGATTCTTGATTGGATCGATTGAGATTTTCTTAATCTATTTTCAATCAACTGGTTATACCGGTATGAAGAGGTGAGTTAGCCCACTTCCATTTTAGATGGCATCATCACTTACCACCAGGTGGAATTACAGTCAAGGGCATACTTGTAGTGGAGAAAAATTGTATGATATATTCTGTTTACGAATTCCCTTTACTCGTTTTATAATGGGCTGGTCACGTAACAGATAAAAATAAAAAAGAACTTTAGCCCTAGAACTTGAAGCGACAATTTAGCTGTGTGGAACGATAAAATGACGTTTTCGATCAATAGTTAAGAAAAATATAGAAAAATTACCTTATTGAAATACGCATCGGCCATGTAGGCGATCTTCTGCGGCGCGCCGGGGCACTTGATGGGCGTGTCGGGGAACGTGAACACCGCCTCGCCGCCCTTGAACCCCTTTATGTCTGCCCACGTCTTCTCGCAGTAGTCTGACGAGAAGATGGTCGACACGCCGCTGCCTTTGTCGCTTAACGCTTCTTTTAGACCAGGGACCTGACGATTAATAAATAATTAAAAAAATTATATTATTTACACTTGCAGCGCCAAGCGTGTACTAAAAGGGAACTGACAGAACGAGCTAGCCGGTTGCCTCTCAGGGCTAGATTATGATCTACAGTAAGGTCTCATTGCATTTAACTTCAAAGAGTTGTGTTATATGAGTGAGTTTGACATAGTGTTTATGTATTGTATTGCAATATTATGATTTTGTTTTCTCTGTTTTAAACTCGACATCTTCGAGATGGTTTCAGATTCGATAATTCTAACCAGATATGTCGGCGTTTAGCACCTATTTGACGGAAAGGATGGCGCATGAAGGAAAGGTTTTTTGACATGTCATTATAGTAAAACTCATATCGTAACACCTGTGTTTTCGCCTTAACCAGTGCTTAACACTAGCCTATAAGACAGATGCTTTTGCGCCAGGGCTAGGGCAATTGCGTACTACACCACGTTTACATCCAAAATTTAATAAGTACCTTCTCATAATCATTGACCAATCCAACAGCTATAACCAGGTACTCATAACTAATAGTGTCCCCCTTGGCGGTAGTGAGCACATTCTTGTCGGGGTCTATGCTCAGCGCTGAGTCTTGCAGCCACTTGGCGGCGGACGGCAGCACCGAGCGCGCGTGACGACGTGTAGCTGACACTGTCGTCACTCCCGCACCGACCAGGGTGAAGAGAGGCTGGTAGTAGTGCTCCTGAGAACAAATACTTATATTATATCGCTGACTCTCACTGGTTATTGGTTCAGTGATTAGCCAATGCAGCTAGAAATCATGACGGGTATTGAATCTTTATATGAGCTTTAAAATACGTTGCTGTTTTTCCTAAAAAAAAAACTCAGTAGTCTGTAGGCCTAGGATACAGCACTAGTGGGGTGCATCCCAGTAGTACCCCATACCGTAGTTCTATAGAACTGTTGGGATATTTTCCGGGCTGTCAAATTATATCCCAATAGTTCTATATAGAACTGTAGTGTAGTTTTTACAATTGTCTTTACTTATAGCATATAAGGTATAAACTTTATATTATTTCAATTGATATTTCATTTTGTTTTTAACAAAAAAATGTCCCTTGCGACAAAAGCTAAGTTGTTAAAACCAAGTAGTAGTCGTGTCTAAAAAACTATTCTCTTATCTTATTTTAGATTCCCACACGTATGGGTTTAATAAAAAAAATTTTGAGTTCCAGTTCTAAGTATGGGGAACTCCCAAAATTTATTGTTTTTTTTTCTATTTTTGTATGAAAAAGTGGACGTTTATTATTGCAATCAAAAAAGATTCGATATTATTCTTATAAAAACTAGGTAATTTACAAGTATATATATATGTAACGTACAAACAAGATGTTGATATTGACATTTCTTTAATTGTGTCCCATTAGTTCTATATAGAACTAATGGGACACTAAACTCTAATATGGTGTGTCAACAGTTCTATAGAACTAAAATTAGGGGGTACTACTGGGATGCACCCCACTAGTGAGACATGTGTAGGAAAAAGATATTACATTCGTATCGATGCTCAGTAATGGTCAACTGTAATATCGAATCTCTAATCTCTGTATTCAGGAGAGCAGGTCAATCTATCGATCCCAGTACCTATATCATTATAATTGATATTGATTGTTGATGCTAAGCTCCGAAGTTTTCTTGTAAGAATTATAAATTAAGAAAAACTTCAGTTAATAAAGCAATTATTCATTTCATGTTTTTGAATAATTATTATAAATGTAAGCTTATTAAACATAAATACTAATAGCGATTTTAATAAGCTTAAATTATTTGTTCAATAAAATTAAGTAGGTCCTGTATAAAACTGTCGCCGACTATACAGACAGTATTTACATTTTTTTTTTATCAAAATCGTTGATAAATATCATCGTTTTGTTATCGACTGTTTTTAATATTCCAGGGCTTCATCAAAATTATTAAGCATACAACAATTTAAAAAGTATGCTTCTCAAAACGTCCAATATAAGTGATAATTTAATACGGCTAGCGCTGTGGGTAAGAGTAAGAGAGGAGTAGCTTTCCTACCGCTGAAGGGGAAAGGGAAGCCAGACAGACTGGCGCTGTACAGCGTTACGTAACGAAGCGGTTTTCTCTCCAATAAGAGATTATCACATCCAAAACAGAAGTTATCAAATAAAAAGTGTGCAGCACAAAGGTAGCACTGCTAATGAAAATGACTACATCATACTAAAAATTATATCGTTATAAATAATGATAATTATTATTTTTTTACAGTCCACAATATGCAAGGACATTGATTACATTTGCATCATTGGGCAAAAACAATGTATGACATAACGAAATTACTTGTACATCGAAGTGACCTTCGCAGATCGCGAGTAACGTGTCCAACTGTACAAGTTAGCAACTGTCTGCAATCTATCGGTATTATTAACGCCGACTCTTGATAAATACGCTGTTCCGCAGATTACATACACCGACAACGTAAATCTTATGTAGGTAACTACTTCATTAAGTATAATAATTATTCAACAGCAGGCTACAGTCGCAAAACTCAGAGTACAGAGATTTTGTTTTTTATTCATTACAAGTTAACCTTTGACTGCAATCACTCCTGATGATATTTTTTATTTATTTTTTTATTTTTATCGACTACAAGTTGGCCCTTGACTGCTGTCACACCTGATGTTAAGTGATGATGCAATCTAAGATGGAAGCGGGCTAACTTGTTAGGAGTACGATGAAATCCACGCTCCTATCGGTTTCTACACGACATCGTACCGGAACGCTAAGTCGCTTGGCGGTACGTCATTGTCGGTAGGGTGGTAACAAGCCACGGCGAAAGCCTCCCACCAGCCAGACCAAGACAAATTAAGAAAAATCCCAATCTGCCCCACCGGGAATCGAACCCAGGACCTCCGTCTTATGAATCCACCACGCATACCACTGCGCCACGGAGGTCGCCAAATAAGTGATAATGCAATCTAGATCAAGATAGACTCCTTTCGGTTTCTACCGTTAACCGGAACGCTAAATCGCTTGACGATGCGTCTATGCTGCTAGGTGGTAGCTACGGCTTAAGACTGCCACCAGCCAGAACTGGACCAATTAGTAAATCTTAATCGGCAAAGGTGGGAATCGAGCCCAGAGCTTCCTTCTTGTAGTTCCACAGTGCATGCCTGAGTCGGACTGAGGTCGTCGAGCTTAAAATTTTGTACGAATTACTGGATCATAATGTGACCACACATCTTGCTTTGGGCGGGAGTCCTGCTTTCAGGGTGTCTGCTCCTCTGTATCAGTTCAGAGCAAAACTACTTCCAGCCATTTTCGCAAAATGACAATATTAAATACATACTGGACAAATTGATAACCCCATTTTATAACTTAAAATGGAAAAAAAGGGGCTTCCCCAATGCTTCTTCTTGTCTATACAATAATACAAACTGGTATAGAATATGTTCTATACCAGTTAATTGTTACAGATATGTGTGTATATAGTTTCAATACCAAGAAGCATAAGTGGCAAACCAATATTTATCTTTTATTATTATGTCCAGCATTACTCAGTGATGTAAGCCCGGCATTGTTAGTCAGCGATAAACATGAATATAAACTCAAATAAAATATTGCGCATGTACAGCAATGTACATACAACTAAAGGAATTACCCTTGCTTAAAAAGAATTTTTAAAGTCATAATACATTTGTAAATAAAGACAATGTGTTGTTAATATTGTATGATTTTGAATGACTAATATAGAAGAGAGACAAATATCTTAGCATTCCAGGGATTCACCGTGCGGGTGCCGGGTCCATCGCCTGGCTGAGAGAAACCTCTGAACAGAGCCCGAGACTTGTGACACGGGTGTAGGTTTAAGGGTACCCTTAGTGACGCGCGTTAACACTCACCTCCTCTGTTCAAGTTATTCTCCCTGCCCAGCCAAATTCGGAAGGACCCTACTAGAGCAGCTTTGGACACTCGTTCCAATATGGAGCTTACTGCACTTCTAGTAATGCCAATGTCTCTTAGCAGGTTATAGAGAGCCTTCGCTGGTATACCCCTCGCGCCCACTTTTACCCCGTATAAACTAACCACATAGCCATTTTTGGTTAGTTCATTAGTAAGGTTATAATATTTATTCACTTTGAATACATGGTCTTTAGAGATGTTTGTTTCCCACAGCACTGTAAGCTTAACAAGTACTATATGTTTGGTTTGTTTCGAAAAAAGAAATATGTCCAGTCTAGATGTCGAAATAGCTAAGTCTTCCAGAATTTTATAGTGCTTTTCATACATGTCCATTAATATAGTCCAATCAGGAGCAGAGCCCAGAATTGAATAAGGCTTGCTGGTGGAATTTGTACTTGAGCCTGCTTTAACAAAGTTGTTTGAGGCACAGATGGGTTCCATGGACTCTGTCTTCATTCTAAACCCTGCTGATAGGATTCTTAGAAATACCACTTAATACATTACAATTTATAAATACTAAGTGCTATAACGCCTGCCTGCCTGTGTATGCTGCTATGGCATACCTTGCAGAGACAATATAAAATATGCATTTATTTATTTATATTACTGAAATATACTTACAGAACTTGGTTCCAAAACAATAACAGAATCTTTCTTTAGCTTCCTGGCAAACTTGGCAGCCATTGAACAACCTCCTGAACCTCCACCAACCACCAGAAGTCTACACCTGGAATTGAATGTTTAATTTACTCTGTTTGAAGGCTCGGAATATCTACAGTAAAAAGATCAGAAGACTTTAAGCCAAGTGGTCTTTGGTGATCCTCTACATATTGGATTACTGTCATATCCATTTCTAGAACAAGCTCTTTACAAGAAATTAAAATAAAAATCTATGAAAAGGTTACACTTAAATGAAAATATCATAGAGAATATTTTAATATTTATGTTGTAATTATTGGTATGAATAGTTTATAATTATTTGATTACTTTATTTTTTTTTGTGTTCAATAATGCTTCACAAAGCATGTTTAGCCATTGAATATACAATAAATGTGATACAAGTATTGTTAAACACGTTAACAGCTTAAAATATATTTTTTTATTTTTATTTCTTGAATTATGATAAATTTTTAGATTTGATTGGTGCTTTGGTAAATACAACAGAATAGTTTACAGTTCCACTGCTAGCTCAAGTCAATTCAGACTGTTCTTATGTTAGAGTTGTCTGTTTTTAATTTTTTTTTGTTAGGTATGGCTTTAGCAAAGTTAATTTACCATCAAAAACAGATTTTTAAATGCCAAATAGAAACCAGCCAAGGGTAATAATAAATAATAATGTTCTTTAAATTAGTGTTTCAGTATCTAACTATAAGTAATCACATAATATAATATGAGGTGAAAAAGCAGTCAAGCGTTATTTTAACTTGTAACATAATACAATTTTTATACTATTATATACCTACCTAAATAAATTACAATTTTTATGTTTAAAATTATAGAAGAAATAGCTGAATGGCTTTTAGTATTTAACCTTATCTTAACAATAAAAATGGATGAAATGCTATATAATACTTACGAATATTTAGCATTGTTGATAGCGGATACCGAAAAGGCCCTGACTATCCCTGTTGTTGCACTTATAGATGGAAGCTTACACAATATATTATTCATATTATACAAAATGACTTATAATTATATTTCACAGGTAGACTAGCCCACTGTAAGCGTGTTACGCAATAAGAATAAATGTTTATCTTTAATTATTTTTGTATTTCCACTGCTATCGACATTAATTTGTTGTGATTTGAAACAATCACTGTCAATGTCAGCTGTACTAATAACATGCGTCATGCTGTCAGTGCCACTACACTGTCGCCAAGTCTATCATTTCATAGTGACGTTTACAATTTAGATATTGTAATTGATTTTAGAACGAAATAGAAATTGTCAATAGTTATTTGTTCATAATAAATTGTCTATGATAGTAATAATATTTTTTTAATTTTTGATAATAATAAAATAACATGGCGGATGAAGACGAAATTGATATTCTTGGAGATTTCTCTTTTAATTCTTGTTTTGCTCAAAATAATCAAGGAATGTAAGTAAAAAATCTACAAGTTATAAGTTTCTTAAATCATTTGCAATACTCAAGATTTTTCATTTGGTAATTTGACTGTAATGAGATTAGTGACACTCTCTGACGTTCTATTTATAAACAAAGGGGTTTTATAAAAAAATATAATACAAATAATAGGCGGCTATATTAAATTTTCTTATCAATGTCTTTTGGTTTAGTTTTTTTGCACTATAAACCAGTCCCTAAGTCCATTCAATACATAAGGTGAACCTTATTACACAATACATTTTTGTAGTAAAGTAAAATATAAACAACAACATTATTCCCAGCCCATCATGTTCGGACAGGGAAGACACGGTGCACCCTCAATGGCTCCAAGATGCCCCACCAAACAATTGGTATGATACACAGAATATAGCTAGAAATAGGTGAGCTTATTTAAGTTACATAAACTTGAAAGGAAGGGAGTACTTATTGCAGTGTCTTTTATAAGTGTAATCCTATCTCATTAACAAATTGACTGACAGCACTATGTTACAGATTGTGCGTGCTGCGACAGTAGAAAGTCTGAATTAAACCTTTAGTGACAGTACAACATGCAATTTCTAGGCAATTGTAAAGTAGAGCACTACCTTACAATTGCCTAGAAAATTATGTCTTGAGGCATACTGATTTTGTGAGCAAAGAAACTTAGATGTCGAGGGATGTACTGTCATAATACTTTTGAGTAGTTGTCGTGCACAGGTGGTACTGTCCGTCAATGTGTTAATTATTTTATGTTGTGGAGAGATTGAAAAAAATATAATTACTTTGACAAGATTTAGATGTTATCAAATAATTTCAAACCACTTATATTTATGCATAGTAAGCGAATGTTCTATGTAATTATGGTTTGATATGTGAAAAAGCTTATGTTTATGTAGTTAGTATGACATTTAAGTAATAAGTTTCATAAATAAGTAACTTTTAAGTCTACATTACATTACTACCAGTTGCAAAATATGCCCAGCTATTGTAATTATGGCTTGATATGTGAAAAAGCGAATGTTTATGTAGTTAGTATGACATTTAAGTAATAAGTTTCATAAATGAGTAACTTTTGAGTCTACATTACATTACTACCAGTTGCAAAATATGCTCAGCTATTGTAATTATGGCTTGATATGTGAAAAAGCGAATGTTTATGTAGTTAGTATGACATTTAAGTAATAAGTTTCATAAATGAGTAACTTTTGAGTCTACATTACATTACTACCAGTTGCAAAATATGCTCAGCTATTGTAATTATGGCTTGATATGTGAAAAGGCTAATGTTTATGTAGTTATTATGACATTTAAGTAATAAGTTTCATAAATGAGTAACTTTTAAATCTACATTACATTACTAACAGTTGCAAAATATGCTCAGCTATTGTAATTATGGCTTGATATGTGAAAAAGCGAATGTTTATGTAGTAATTATGACATGTAAGTAATTAGTTTCATAAATGAGTAACTTTTAAGTCTACATTACATTACTACCAGTTGTAAAATATGCTCAGCTATTGTAATTATGGCTTGATATGTGAAAAAGCGAATTTTTATGTAGTTAGTATGACATTTAAGTAATAAGTTTCATAAATGAGTAACTTTTAAATGTACATTACATTACTTCCAGTTGTAAAATATGCTCAGCTATTGTAATTATGGCTTGATATGTGATAAAGCGAATTTTTATTTAGTTAGTATGACATTTAAGCATTGACATATTAATACTATGGACTTCGGGTCTAATGCAAAATTTACGTCAAAAGTGTCCCAAGATATTTTATACACACTAGGATGTATTTATGTTTTTATACACAAAATAACATTGTAATGTATGTCTTATCGTATTGTTATACAGTCTAATTTGCAACGGTCTAATTGCATGCAATAAGTAATCACCTTCGATTGACGGTTACCATGGCAGCCTATATTTGACATGACAGCTTCTCGTGAAAATAGGACAACATAAATGGTGTGGAGTCGGTAGCTTTCAAATTTTTTTGGCATCTTATATTTAAATATTATATTTACAACAAATTTTAATTTATATTAACATATCCCTGACCTCTATATGCTGAGATAAATCTTGTACCAAATAATAATTGTTGTAATTATCTTGTATAAAATAATAATTAGTTATAATAATATTTAATTACAAATCAAATCCACGAATGTACAAAATGATATGCCACTCGATATAGTTCTTTACTTTGAAATTTCAAGTTCTCGATATTTTCCTCTTTTTATTTAAACTGAAAATATATTTTTTTACTTCAATGACGTTAGATTACTTTTTTAAATAACTGTTCCTAATTTCATGTAGATAATTCTTATAGTCATCAAATTAATATACCATTACGGTCAAAGATATTTGATTAATATTCATGACATAAAAAATAAAAGTTGACATAATAAATAAAAATTTTTGAATTGAAAATAATCTAATTATTTTAATTCAAAAATTAAGTAAGTAAATAATTCAAATGTTAAACAACAAAATAACTCTATGCAGTCGTTGTTCTAAAACATTCTATTGCTCACGGCAGATCCGAACTAAATGTGGTTAATTAGATAAATATATTGCACTCCTTCTATCCTATACGCGGGTAGCGTATGGGAAAAGGACAGATAGATACTTGTGTTCATTTTGGTTGGTTATGCAATTCGTTTCTATAGTTTATTAAAATTTTAATAAAATAGCCTGTTTCAAAGCAAAATAATACTTTAAAATCATCAGTAAATATTTACTTACTGAAAATATGGTACACCGTCTTCTTTTCTCACCTTACTCGGGTAGTTCCTACAAGTTTTTCATAACACATTACGGCATTATTGACGTGTATTCTGTCAGTCAGCTAATATGAGACTGAATTGCGATTGGAAGTCATTTCGCGTTTTGGCTTACTTTAGGTTCGGACACATTTTATCGCTGACCCGAAGTCCATAGTATTAATATGTCAATGCATTTAAGTAATAAGTTTCATAAATGAGTAACTTTTAAATCTACATTACATTATTACCAGTTGCAAAATATGCTCAGCTATTGTAAGTATGGCTTGATATGTGAAAAAGCGAATGTTTATGTAGTAATTATGACATTTAAGTAATAAGTTTCATAAATGAGTAACTTTTAAATCTACATTACATTACTACCAGTTGTAAAATATGCTCAGCTATTGTAATTATGGCTTGATATGTGAAAAAGCGAATATTTATTTAGTTAGTATGACATTTAAGTAATAAGTTTCATAAATGAGTAACTTTTAAATCTACATTACATTATTACCAGTTGCAAAATATGCTCAGCTATTGTAAGTATGGCTTGATATGTGAAAAAGCGAATGTTTATGTAGTAATTATGACATTTAAGTAATAAGTTTCATAAATGAGTAACTTTTAAATCTACATTACGTTACTACCAGTTGCAAAATATGCTCAGCTATTGTAATTATGGCTTGATATGTGAAAAAGCGAATGTTTACGTAGTTATTATGACATTTAAGTAATAAGTTTCATAAATGAGTAACTTTTGAGTCTACATTACATTACTACCAGTTGCAAAATATGCTCAGCTATTGTAAGTATGGCTTGATATGTGAAAAAGCGAATGTTTATGTAGTTATTATGACATTTAAGTAATAAGTTTCATGAATGAGTAACTTTTATGTCTACATTACATTACTACCAGTTGTAAAATATGCTCAGCTATTGTAATTATGGCTTGATATGTGAAAAAGCGAATTTTTATGTAGTTAGTATGACATTTAAGTAATAAGTTTCATAAATGAGTAACTTTTAAATCTACATTACATTACTACCAGTTGTAAAATATGCTCAGCTATTGTAATTATGGCTTGATATGTGAAAAAGCGAATTTTTATTTAGTTAGTATGACATTTAAGTAATAAGTTTCATAAATGAGTAACTTTTAAATCTACATTACATTACTACCAGTTGCAAAATATGCTCAGCTATTGTAAGTATGGCTTGATATGTGAAAAAGCGAATGTTTATGTAGTAATTATGACATTTAAGTAATAAGTTTCATAAATGAGTAACTTTTAAATCTACATTACATTACTACCAGTTGTAAAATATGCTCAGCTATTGTAATTATGGCTTGATATGTGAAAAAGCGAATTTTTATTTAGTTAGTATGACATTTAAGTAATAAGTTTCATAAATGAGTAACTTTTATGTCTACATTACGTAACTACCAGTTGCAAAATATGCTCAGCTATTGTAATTATGGCTTGATATGTGAAAAGGCACATGTTTATGTAGTTAGTATGACATTTAAGTAATAAGTTTCATAACTGAGTAACTTTTAAGTCTACATTACATTACTACCAGTTGCAAAATATGCCCAGCTATTGTAATTATGGCTTGATATGTGAAAAAGCGAATGTTTATGTAGTAATTATGACATTTAAGTAATAAGTTTCATAAATGAGTAACTTTTATGTCTACATTACGTGACTACCAGTTGCAAAATATGCTCAGCTACTGCAGAATTTTGCAACTTATTATGCCACTTTTACCACCATTTTTACACATTTACCACCCTATTGTTGTATGTGCTCATTCAAATGCATAATTGTGTTAACAACCACAAAATGATTTTAATATCAAGTGTTGATGTTGTTCTAGGATGAAGGAAGGGCCTTCAAGGAGGTTGTCAGGTAACAATGCAACAAACAAACACAACTCCATACCGCACACCACCGTGTGGAGCCAAGCCGAGAGGGAAATACTCAAACAGGAAATGGTAAACTTAACTAGCTATAGTTTGGCCATTTTTTGAAAAGTATGACCATACAAAAAGAATCGGCACATAAGTAAAAATGTTGTCAGTTTTTCTAGAATAATTTTTTTGTGTTCTGTCATTATGATGGCTCGGTAGGCTGGTCAAACATCCTAACCGTCTCACTAACTCACTATTAGTGGGGTCTTTAACCACCATAATCTTGCTCAACAAATCTGATTATAGTCAAGGCAATGATCACAAATCGAAAAGGAAAAAAAAATTAATGGCTCAACTATAGATGTTTTATTAATTTGTATATATATGTATATTAATTCAAAATAAGGTGAAAAAATAAGTATTTCAAATTAAATAAATTATAGCGCGTTTGGGACATAAAAAGGTAAGTTTTCACCAAATTTCGTGAAAGATAAAAATAAAAAACAGTAAGTAGGTTTTTTGAATTTTTCACATACATTATTAGATTATGTGAAAAAAGTATGGATACAAAAGTTTTATATATTTTTACACTTTACAAGTACAACTTTGCCATATCACTCTTTTCCCGAACTTAAATCGCCGTTTATCACAATTCATTCACTTTGTTTTCTCAGGCAAAATTTGGAAGAAATGTAAGAAAAATATCACAGGCTCTGAAAACTAAGACAGAACCTGAAATTCAAGCATTAATAGAGGCAGAACATGGAATCCAGTTAGATGCACCAGCGCAGGGCCTACGTCCAGACAGATACGAAACCATTGGAGACACACCCACTGTGATCCAAGAAGAAATTGTTACTGACAATCCTGTCGGTGACATACTGAGCATGGTTACAACTGGAACTCCTACTATCTCTCCTATCTTTAAGAAAAATAAATCTATAATAAATTCAAATGTAACACTAGAAAAAAATAATACAAAATATGGATCCATGCCAACAAATCTGATGGTGAATCCATCTGAAATATTTAATGAAGACGATTTGGCTATTGGTTCTACGGAATTAGTAAAATCGGAAAAGGATATGTTGAGAAATCTCGCTTTACAACAGAAAGAAAAGGTTAAAACTTTAAAAAAAATTGGTAATCACAGGTAATTTATAAATTATTTCTCATAATATTAAATTAATTCTTTATTATCAGCACATTTGAAGTAGCTACAATAACAGCTTCCTTTCTTGAAGAAGCAGAGATTGACAGCATATACTCAAGCCAACTCTAACTGGAACTAACCCAGGATTTTATCCTTAGGCCTCATAATCCAATGCAACTAACCAGAGGATCAGAGATGCAGTTTCAAATATTCTTAAAAGTCAATCAAAATTCTTGCATATTAACAACTTATTAATAAAAGTCTTTTTGTGCCAATAATCATTTTAATATCTAGTTTATTTATAGGAGGAAAGTATCACGGAACTATGACAAAAACAGGAATAAGAGTGCAGACAGCAAGAAGTCTCCCCAGGGGAGGCACAGAAAAGACTCTAGTTTGTCTTTGTCAGATGATAGTGTGAAGAGCCCAAAGATGCACATTGTGCTGGGCTCCGGACAAGCTTTACCAGTTTCAGAAGGAGAACAAGTGGTATAGTGGATTTGTTATTTACTAGATTGCTCTTAAACCACTTCCGTGGTAGTGCAAACAACATGAAAAAATAAATATGAGAACTTACTTGCCCTTCCCTGCATATCTAAGTTTAGCCTTTTAAATAAATATTAAAGATTATTATACACATTAGTAAATTCATAAAACTTATTAAATGGAAGTCTCAGTAACAGCTTGACATTGTTACAATTCCAAAATGGTGGACTTGGATGGATATGTCCATGGGCTCTTATAGACCATTTGTCAAGAAGTGATTAGTTTACAAAAAATTGGTTTGTTTAATATATTTATTACTACCCACTAATAATAACACTAACTTAATATTTGATAAATGTTTTAAATATTAAGCTAGTGCATTTATATTAAGATATACATGTACTGTTGCAGATTAAAATAGAAAAGAAAAAAGACTCAGAATGTGAGAGTGACATTGAGGTAGACATCGACAGTGACAATGAAGTATCTCCAAAGAAACCACTGGTAAAGATCGAACCGTCAATAGAAGCTCCGGCAGTCGACGCACCTGTAGCGGTCCCGTTGAGAAAATTCGAGCCCATGCCGAAGAGAAATCGTAAAATCCCTTTGGTAAGTTATATTTTTTACTGTCTTCGTTTGCAGAACTAACAAATGGCAGGCACGTTCCTGCGTAGGTGTTGTCATAATTCGACTGAAATTTCACAGATTATGACGATTGGTTTATATTATTTTTTGTAACTGTATACAATAAAGGTGTACTTTAAAACGCGAACGATGTCTGCATATTCCGAACCATATAGTTTGGCAATAGACGGTATTGACCCCTCTAAAGTTTCCAGATTCTTGCAAATAAAAGATTTATTATTATTATTATTGTTGTTAAGAGCAAAAGAGTAGACGAACTTCTGTGTTTCTCTCTTACCAATGTATTTGAAATCCACTACGTGCATCTCACTCACAAGTAAGTTTCATCAATTGGCAATATTACTGAATCGCTTACTCCTTTGCTCTTAGCAACTTTCGAGGGTGCAATGCCCTTTATTGCTAATCTATATGGCTCGGAGTATAGTAAAGTCTAGTAGTACATACCATTCCGCAGAGCGGCGGCGGCGGGTACACGATAATGCACACGGCGGCGGGCGACCTGTACGAGATCGGGCAGGAGCCGCGCAAGGAACGAGCACCAAAGAAAACACCCGTACATCTCATACAGTGCCGGCTCTACAACGACGACAAGCCGGTAATGTAGCTTTTCCGATTGCCGGGTTGGTGTAGTGCTACAATTACTAGGATAATATGGGAAAAGTCCTATTGCAGATCTCAGTTGACAGGGGTATTGAAATCTACGGGGCCACAAAGCCTGAGTGAGATAAGTTTTGCTGTCCAAGATCGTTTATTCGTCATACTTGTCCCTTAATTCACAGCCGAATGTAATTCCGATCCTGGTGCCAATACGCTCCGACATTGCTGACTGGTGGTATTGTTTCAGCCGCCGTGCGAGGTACACCTGCACGTGTCGGCACTTATCAGCATGGACGTGCACGCGCACAGCTCGCGCGCCGAGGTGATGGGGCTGCTGGGCGGCGAGTGGTGCGCGCCGCGCCTGCTCATGCGCCAGTACCGCAACGCGCGCGCCGCCGCCGCCGCCACGCACTGCGACATGGACCCAGGTACGTGTACATACATGGCTCTAATGCACATACGCGTTACGACATCAATTAGTACTTGACTATATAGTTTGTGTGGACAGTGTCGCAGGCGTGCGCGGCGGAGTGGCTGCGCGCGCGCGGGCTGGCGGTGTGCGGCTGGCACCACTCGCACCCGCGCTTCCCCGCCGCGCCCTCCGCGCAGGACCTGCGCACGCAGTGCGCGCTGCAGCGTGCACTGCGCTGGCCGCTGCCCTTCCTCGCGCTCATCACCTCGCAGCACTGGCCCTCGCGCCACGTGCCCAGCGTCTCGAGACTACGGTCAGTGCAAACAACACTCACACACGCACCCTGACCTGCGCACACAACAGACGCAATCGCTTCGAATGGAAAATCGAATAAATGACATTTGAAGTATTCCCTCATGCACGCAGTTGCTTCCGCGTGGAGGAGGCGGAGTGCGAGTCGGGGGGCGAGGGCGAGGGCGAGGCGGTGCCGGCGGGCTACCAGTTGCGCGTGCGCGTGGTGCCAGACTTGACGCCGGCCGGCTTGCCGCCCTTCCTGCGCGAGCTGCGCGCGCTGTTGGCCGAGCGCGACCGCGGACAGTTCAGCGTCAACATAGCAGAGGATGTGTGCCCGCAGGCCGGACTCACTTACTTGGAGAAGGTATTGTGAAATATTTTTATGTTCAACTACCTACACGTACGCACGCAGGTACCTACATAAGAGCGCACACACCTACACTCGCACGCACGTACACGCACACGCACGCCCTTTTGGCTTTTGACAACATGAGTGTGATTAGTATAGTTTGAATTGAATACAACATAAATAATAATCTGTTGTTTCATTCCAGTGCATACTGAGCATTCGTCACCACATGCACTCGGCGGGCTACGAGCACGACGCGCCGCTCGTCGAGCTGCTAGTACGCGGCGTGCGCGACGTCGTCAGGTGACCACACACCGCCTGAAGTGCTCCACTGCTAACATGTGTGAATTTGTGAAATGTGCTTTCAAAATACGCAACACGTCTTTTGTAAAATTTTATTTATTTTCTACAATTTTTTTAAAATCGAATTCTAATGTAACCTCGCGATCCTGGGTGCCGAGTGTGAGTTTGTTACCGAGCGACTGCGTAATAGCCCAGTGCAGATGGCCTCAAACATAATAAAAAGTAAAAGAAAATCACAGTAGGATAAAACTCATTTCAAAAGGAAGAGAATGCCATAAAAATTAATGGAAAAATAAATTACGGGCGATCTGAGGTCGGGAAGGGGTAGAGGGTGAGGGTTTAGGGGTAAAAAACGTATTTTCTCGATTTCTGGCAAAACTAAAAGTCCTATGGGAAAGAGTTATATGGCAAAGTTGTAGGTAATAAAAAGATCTAAAACTTTTGTTCTTACACTTTTTTCACATAACCTCAAAATTTATGTGAAAAATTCAAAAAATCAAGTTTTTGGTTTTTTATTTTTATCTTTGCAAAATTTTTTTTTAACGAAATTTTGTGAAAACTTACCTTTTTATGTCCCAAATACGCTGTAATTTATTTGATTAAAAATATTTATTTTTTCACCTTATTTTGAATTAATATCGAAAAAACACCCTAATTTTCAATCGAAAATTCCCGTCAAAATATCAGCTTTTTTCAAAAAGTTGGTATGGTTTCTGTTCGTTGGAATCTCTACTTTCCGATGGTGAAAAAAAAATATATGTTACTATGGTAAATCTTCTCAGAAAATGCAAAAATTCAAAAAAAAACTTATTTATTAAAATTTACACTTTAATTACTCCAAAAACGTTAGATTAAATGTGACGATGATAAAAAAAATTGCAAATAAAAATATACTACTATAATTAACAAACAAATAAGTTAATTAAATTAATATTTAATAAGACATCTACAATATTTGGAGAAAGTTGTCTAATTTTTTTTGAATGAATGAATATTATTATTGAATAGTTTTGCCAGAAATCGAGAAAATCCGTTTTTTACCCCTAAACCCTCACCCTCTACCCCTTCCCGACCTCAGATCGCCCGTAATTTATTTTTCCATTAATTTTTATCATATTTCCCTCCTTTTCTAATGGGTTTCATCCTATTATGATTTTTTTTGGTTTTAAAATTTATCGACCCTGGACTATAAAAACGTAACGCAAATTTATATGGAATTTTAGTAGCGCCATCTATTTATAGCGAGAGTAAACGCTTTTTTTCCATATACTTTGACGATATGAGTGACTACGTTTTTGCGCAGTCGCTCGGTGAAAAACTCACACTCACTCACTCACTGTGTGGCTAGTGTAAGATTTTACCGCGTCGATATTCGAGAACGGTAAACACAAATTTTGTATGACACTGACACTCACCCATTTGAGTTTTCTCTCGATACTGCCAGGGGCGCTGCTTCAAGTCCATATAAAATTTGGTTTACGCAAATGTGAAGTTTTCGATTTGTTTTGGTGAAAGCTCACACTAGGCACTCTGAAGCAAAGAAATTTTCAGAGCTGTTAAAAAGGTCGGTGAATTTAAATGTAAAATATAGGTATCTCTGTATCTATAATATTTAAGATACTGTTGTATATATTATACTTCAACTTTTACTGAATTGAATAAATAAATATGTAAGTATGTACATATTTAGTTTATTTTTAATAACCCCTGGCGCTGGCACTGCTCGTGAACATAACCTTTTGGCATTTATTCACAGCAAGAGATTCTAGACCGGACATATTTCTTTTTTCCAAAAAAATCAAACATATAGTACTTGTTGAGCTTACAGTGCCGTGGGAAACAAATATCCCTAAAGACCATGTATTCAAAGTGAATAAATATTATGACCTTACTAATGAGCTAACCAAAAATGGCTATGTGGTTAGTTTATACGCGGTAGAAGTGGGTGCGAGGGGTATACCAGCGAAGTCTCTCTACAACCTGCTAAAAGACATTGGCCTTACTAGAAGTGCAGTAAGCTCCATATTGGAACAAGTGTACAAAGCTGCTCTAGTAGGGTCCTTCCGAATTTGGTTGGGCAGGGAAAACAACTTGAACAGAGGAGGTGAGTGTTGACGCGCGTCACAAAGGGTACCCTTAAACCTACACCCGTATCACAAGTCTCGGGCTCTGTTCGGAGTTTTTCTCTCAGCCACGCGATGGACCCGGCACCCGCACGGTGAATCCATGGAATGCTACGATATTCGTCTCTCATATATAGAGTCAGAACTATGGTAAATGATACTGGAATATAGGTATTGCAAAAGTTGTTTACAGATGATTCTAAGTCAGCTATATAAACAGTAAAGCAAAAACTTAGGACGGAGCCGTGGGTACGACATTTCCAAACTAATCTGGGGATCGAAAGGAAGACTGATGTTTTACCACAAATGGCAAAAAGTTGCCATTAAACTAAAGTAATAAACAAATTGCTTTTCAAAATTATTCAACGTCAAATTTTTGTTGATTTGAAATTATATATAGTACGAACCGGAATAAGTGTCTACCAAAATTTTTCCTAAATATTATAAAACAAACTGCCTGCCGCGTCCGTCTGTTCGCGATAAACTCAAACACTACTGAACATGTGATTTTTACCAATACATAGAGAAACAATACCAATAGATACATACATACATACATAACATCACGCCTTATTCCCGTAGGAGCAGGCAGCGACCACATCCCTCCATTTCCTTTCATACAAGTTCGTCGGTTTAAGGTACTCTTGACCTGGCCATTATTTAAAATGTCCTCCTCAATTTGGTCCAGGGACATTCGCCTAGGCCTTCCAATATTTCCATTCACTCTGCCTCATAAATCTCTTTTGTTAATCTTCTTTCATCCATTCTCTCAACATGTACAAACCATCTAAGCATCCCTTTCTCAATTTTGGACACTAAAATCTTCTTTTAAACCACACTTTTCTCTTATCATACTATTTTTAACTCTGTCACAGTTTTAACCTGCACATACTCCTCAATGCTCTCATCTCTATCGCATTTATTTTACTTTTGTGCTTCTTCTGCCATACCCAACTTTCTCTACCATACATAAGTGTGGGCACCAACACACCTCTATGCACAACCCCAGTCTTGCCATTTGGGGCACTTTCTGGCTATTCATAAATGCTTGCAGAGCACCATTCACCACGTTCCAAGCAATTACTCTTCTTCCAATATCACTCTCACACGTTCCATCTTTCGTAGATATACTACCCAGGTATACAAACTCTTTTACTTCTTCCACTTTTTCTCCATCTATCACAATATTACAATCTGTCACGTGTTCATCTCTTTCAAAAACCATTATTTTCGTTTTGCTAACATTCACTTTCATTCCTTTCCTTTTCAAAACTACATTCATAAATCATAATATTTACCATTTTCTGTAACTTATTAGCAGACGATGCAAGTAATACTTGATCGTCGGCCAATAGATAGTTTTCCTGATAAAGGTTCTAGTAAAATGTTAAGGTCTTAATTACACGAAATATGACGATAATTGTTTGAAAAGTCGAATAAATTTAAGCCGCCTGGGAGCTTTCATCGAAAACGGTGCTTTATCTATTTGAGATATAACTTATACAATGTATGGAAGAAATGTTTTTCCTAATTACATACAAAAAGGATCGCGATGGCATTTATTTATCTTCTGAGGTTAACTTGCTATTCATTTTCTTTTTGGTGTTTTAGAAAACAACACACAATTTACCACACGAAGTCGCGGGCATCTGCTAGTATTTTAATATGTCAAAACGTCAGACAGGCTACGATAATAAAATTTGATGCTTTTCTACTTCAGGGTACACCCAAAGAAACCCTCGAAGAAAATTGTGAACGTTCATTTCATAAGTTACGGCTGGTGAAATAGTGCCTATTATATTATACCAATAAAATATTAGGCTCATAGTCTAGAAGTGCAGAGTGAATCAGAGTGATTTAACACAAGAGTAGGCTACTACGCTTCAAAATGGTTCCAGCATAGTGTTACACTATATTATGTTTATGAAAATAAACATTTCTATTTTGCTTTAAAATATTCAAGAAGCATCCAACTATCAAATACAAGTTTAAACCCAATTTCATAAAAATTTAAAATCGTTTTTTTCAAGTATACACCAGTGCAAATAGCCTAAAAAATAATACACAATAAAAAAAATCGCAGTAGGATGAAACCCATTGGAAAAGGAAGAGAATATTATAAAAATGAGAGGAAAAAATAAATTACGGGCGATCTGAGGTCGGGAAGGGTAGGGGGTGAGATTTTAGGGGAAGAAAGCGGTTTTTCTCGATTTCCGGCTAAACTAAAAGTCCTATAAAGAGTTGAATGGCAAAGTTGTAGGTAATAAAAATATCTAAAACTTTTGTCCTTAGACTTTTTTTACATAACCTCAAAATTTATGTGAAAAATTGTGCTATAATTTATTTCATTTGAAATATTTATTTTTTCACCTTATTTTGAATGAATATCGAAAAAATAACCTAATATTCAATCGAAAAATTGGCCGTCAAAATATTAGATTTTTTCGAAAAGTTGGTGTGCTTTCTGTTTGTTGCATGCCTAGCCCCTTCCTTACTTCTCTATGTTGACATTGAAATATGACCTTTTGATGGGCCAAAATTAAAAGTGATCTATGTTATCTTAAAACAGTAATAAATAGGCATCTATGCCTGCTATTTCGTTGCAGTATGTAAAAACCGTTAGTCTAGTTTCTGCATTTTCTGAGAAACTTACTGTAATCATATATATATATATATATATATATATATATATATATATATATATATATATATATATATATATATATATATATATATATATATGTCGGAGGAATTAGACTAGAGACTGAACATATTGTTGTAATATTATGATTTGTGATAGATGTCATTGTTTATGGAAATGTTACTGTCTGTGGAAGTAATTATTTATGGTATGTCACGAGTTTGGTTACGGAAGTAATCGAAATAGAACTAATTGTTAATCATTTAATGAGAGATATAAGATGGGTGCTTACTTAAAACGTTAAAACAAATTTAAATTTAATTTTATTTATAACGTGTAAATGTTGCGAATACCTCATCAAATCATTTTTAAAATTAGTGTATTGATATGTAGTGTGATAGAATGTGGGAAAGTAAAATACTTTACAACACTGCAGAACAATATTTTATTATCTTTAAACAGAGTTTCCTCTTAGTTAAAATTTGCCGCGTAATATTAATTATTAATACATCAGGTCACGTACACTCTTAAAAATAAGTACACAATGTTGGTAACATGGAATTACTTAGTAGTGGGGCAATAATACAAATACATTTTGACAATAGTTCCGGTATATTATTTTACAATTCAAACGTTATTAATCTGGCTTTAAACATTAATTATTAAAATAAAATTTATAATGAATATAAAATAATATTTAAGAGTCGATAGAAATTAAATTATAATCATATCGGATGTGACTGTATAATTGTTGAAGTAAAGAAATAACTAATTATGAATTTAATTAATGCTAAAAAGTATTAAAATTGATGTAAATAGTAATAACTAAACACTACATCCTATCGGTTAATAATCATTGCCGGTAAATTGAAAATTAATAGTAACATCCAGGTATAACGTGATGGCGCCATTTAAAATGGTGGAATGAAAGTTGGTACATGGTTGGTACATATTATAGAATCAATACTGACATCCGGCTGACACGTGATGATGTCCACAGATTAGAAATGATGATGTCTACAGATTAGTAATATAAAGTACCCTTAATTATAAATATCATCTAAGGATTGATAGTTGGTAACATTAGACTCCAATAGGACATAGATTAAAGACTACTACATGGAGTCATAACGCGGCTGTAGGTTCAAGAGCGTGACAGACTTATTTCATTCGGCCTTTATTAGAAAGTGATACAAGATTATTTTTTGTCCCTTTCAGCGAGTTCGTTTTTATTATTTGTCAAGAGTGGAATTTGTGACAGACAAGGGACATATCTGAGCAATTATTAGCTTTTTATTAAATTTGCTGATAAATAATATAACTATAATATAAGTAGTCTTTAATCTATGCAATAGGATGTAGCGAACTAGCGACTAATCAGAGACGAGGTGCCAAACCTAGAGTTGGGTCCCCATATTGACTTGAAAAACAGGAGAGGTGTGGGCAGTTTCAGTTTAGTAGAGAGGGGTGGTCGAGGTGGAACTTTGTGAAAGCTCTGTAACAAGTGTAGATTGTACAACAAGTAAAAATTGGTCGCGTGAACCTACTGCTCTGAATCTTAATACTTCAAGAATTATAGAAATTTACTCCATGTATCAAACCATTGTAAAATTGCAATAAATCTGTACGTGAAGACAAAGACTTTATTTTATGCTTGCAAAATACCCTGATCGCCCACGATAAACTAAAAACACTAAAGAGATGTCAAGGAGAATACTGATACGCCGACATATATATATATTTTTCACCATCGTAAAGTAGAGATTTTAACGAACAGAAAGCACATCAACTTTTTGAAAAAACTGATATTTTGACAGCCAATTTTTCGGTTGAAAATGAGGGCATTTTTTAACCGACGAAAAAAAACGGAGGAGGTTCTCAATTCGACACGTATATATATATTTTTTTTAATATGTATGACCACGCATAACTTTTTACAGTGTTGTCTGATTTTGATAATTCTTTTTTTATTGGAAAGGGCATACATCCAAGGTGGTCCCATTGTCCTCATGTTAGGATCTGCTGATGATATCCTAAGGAAATTGAAGGAACTCTTCAAATTTTGGAGGCACGCTTACAGCGATTTCGGTTTTTGACTCGGTATCGGCAGTTTTTTGGCTACTAGTGCCATATAATATACTATGACAGTATAGTACGAGTACGCTACGAGACGATAAATCACTAAAAAGTAAGAAGTAAAAATTTTTAACAAAAAATAGAACCGACTCAAAACGCACTAAAAAGTAAAAAATAACTGTGTCATTTAGTTGCTTTAATTCACTTAAGCATATCTAGGAGTCGGTGCCAGCCAAGGTTTCTACTTTCAAGGACGTTACCTAGAACCCACAAACTGCTTTACTACGTAAAATAAATGTTCCTTAGACTTGGCTGGCACCGACTTCATAGATATGCTTAAGTAAATTAAAGCAACTAAATGACACAGTTATTTTTTACTTTTTAGTGCGTTTTGAGTCGGTTCTATTTTTTTTCGATATTCATTCAAAATAAGGTGAAAAAATAAATATTTCAAATGAAATAAATTATAGCGTGTTTAGGACATAAAAAGGCAAGTTTTCACCAAATTTTGTGAAAATAAAATTTTATTTGTAAAAGATAAAAATAAAAAACGAAAAACTTGGTTTTTTGAATTTTTCACATAAATTTTGAGGTTATGTGAAAAAAGTGTAAATACAAAAGATTTAGATCATTTTATTATCTACAACTTTTCCATAAGACTAAGTTTTGCCGGAAATCGAGAAGAACCGCCTCCTACCCCAAAAACCTCATCTCCTACCCCTTCCCGACCTCAGATCGCCAGTAATTTATTTTTCCTTTCATTTTTATAATATTCTCCTCCTTTTCCAATGGGTTTTATTCTTATTTTTTTGGTTTCAAAAGCTATCTGCACTGGTCTAGTAGGCTTAGTGTATAAGCATTTTTGAAACGTCATGTTTAACTATTTGTAGTGACTCTATCACCGGCTCGGAAGGCTGGTCACCATCAGGAAAAATACAAGGATTAAAAATAAAAACCAGGTGTATATGGCACAGTTCCAGTTTATTTTTTAATGTTACATGTGCTAGATAAAAAAATAATACAGTCCGATTAGTGAAACTCTTTTACTTTTAGACGAGGCGGCCGATTCGGCCTCCGTCGGCAGGTAATACTAAGTATTTTATTACAAATCGATTATTTTCACATTCGTTATACACTCTAAACTTGAAAAACATTATACTTTTTACAATTTTAACAAGCAAATTTAACTTCGACATACTTTGAGCCCACTTTTTTGGACTTTTTGGTACACAATAATAATAATAATTTCGATAAGGTACTTTTAGACGCTAGGGTGTACCGAAAGTGCCTTATTGTATAATTTTAATTGAATATAGCTTTATCTATTTATACAAATTGGCGCGACCGGGCCCGGCCTGTGGTATCTATACTTCAATCTGGACACAGATATCTCGGCCGTTGCAATACGCACGATTTGGACAATTTACACAATATTACTGTTTGAAAATATTATTTTATCAGAAAATAAACTGATCAGTAATTTCAACATCAAACATCCCACTGCGAAAAATCCTTTAGCGCCAACAGTAGACATGGCTCAAGTTTTTGAATATTTTTAGGCATAAAACAGTATAGTCATAATAAGCTTGGTCATTGAGCTGTTGTACAAAGAATAACAGTAAGAAAGAAAGACATTGACATGGGAACAATCTCAATGGCAAGATTTCGTGCGCGCAACTTTGCACCGAGACATCTTATACGATATCAGTATAACTGTCGCCGGTTCTAATTCACTATGACATTGACACTCGCAGTTAGCTTAAGTTCCCAACGAATCGAATGCTTCACGAAACTCGTGAATATTCGAATAAGAGTAGAAATAATACTTACCAACATTCAATTTCCAATTATGACAAATGCTTTGTATCGTAATATCAATGTCATAAAGAATAAGGGCCAAAGGCGAATCTGAGGCACCACCTTCACCAGTTACATCTGACGTACACGCTCGTGAAAATGGTCCCTCAGCCGAATAAATTAATTTATTAAAAATTAATCAATTAAATAATTAAAAAATAAACGAGTTCGAAATCGAAGTAAGCGTTAATTATTCTATATTTACAAATCGGTTAACTTACCAACTAATTAGAAGCATCAACTATGAAAATTTTTATCAACATCGAAGGCACATGATTACGCACCCTATTCTCAATATTGTGCAGTGAAGGTGCACTCGTCCCGCGTACTGACTCGACTCGCGTATAGTGGACCGGACGTGACAAGCTAAATTATGTCTTAACATATGCGGAATAAGTACTCTTTTTGAACAACATTGCATACGCGTCGCATGGATGACACTTGTTATACTCCGAACCATATAGATTGGCAATAAAGGGCGTTAACCCTTCTAATAGGTAAGAGAGAGATAGATAGTAGTTTGTCCTTTGCTCTCTCAGCGACTTTCGGGGGTTAGACGTAGGATCAACGGAAATTATTGCCAATCTAGATGGTTCCGAGTCTAGGAAAAATTATTTAAAATTAAAAACACTTGACGACTTTATAGTCGATTTGACAAAAGCTTTGAATGTCTACGATGTTTGTTTGTTAGTATAGAAAAGTACAGTATCATCGAAACTACGCGTCATGCAAGTATGGACTAGTCATTGTCACTTGCAAGTTATTATATTAGGGAACTCGGTCTGATTATAATAATTATTAATAATAAGTAAGAATGTTAACAATCGCTATGCCAATCTATTAAACTTTAGAATTTAGATATCTAAACATGGACCTTATTTTCATATAACATGATTAAAACTGAGCATATAAACAAAGCATTTAATGACAGGTGGACCAATTTTGATGTAGTTTCTTTGGTTATTACGAAGTTATAATCATGTCTGAATATTTTTTATACAAGGGATTTTAGAAATAGATAACTAATTGATGATGTCAGAGGTCATTTAAATGTAATAGTAATTTAATACACCGACATAGCGAATTTCACAATCGCCTTTACAATGACTTGATAGTAGAGTTTACAAGAGCTATTCACAGCTAAATAATAAAGACATAGTCCTGTACACATTGCCTATACAAGTATGTTTATTTAATCATAATACAATTGAGATCCTGCACGATGGAACATTTACTGTACATGATTGGATCTGAATATATAATTATAATATGGAAAATATTGATATATGAAGTATTGTGTTTTTAAACATTGTTGGTTTCTATGATAATATTAGTAAACTAAAAGATGACTTTCTGTGACATCAGTCTAATGTCAGTCTTTTATTGACGAATGAACAACCGGCGTCTAGGGAATTAATAATATTTTAAGATAATGGTTTATAAGCATAGTCTTTTGAAAGTTATTCAGTTGAATTTTAAAATGTCAAGGGGGGGGGGGGATTATATGATTAACACAAGCCCCTGGTTTCAACGCATACCCATATATCAATATATTCGACGCATACATCAAACAAATTGTCCACTCTGAACGCAGATGTCTCGAACAGAACACCCCACATTATTCTATGATATTAAGTTAGAATGTACAAACTAAGCAGTCATTCGCGTAACGCTAAGCGCCTCGGACGCGTCGCTTCGTTGACGACTGCACGACGATACGTACGCTTGTGTGACGCTTACATATATAAACTTGATATATCACTGGTATCTGTGTAATTTGAACATAGTAGCTTTACATGATATGCTGTAAGCACTCAATAACTTGACAGTGTGATTTCCGAATTCATCTCTATCTAGCATAGTGTTAAATAGAGACAATGTTGTGTTATACAAACATGGTTAAAAAATTGGTGGTTAGAGAAAATGCAAGACCAACTAAACTCATTTTAATTTAATGGTTTTCCATATAAGATATGATACGAATTATTTTCATGTTTTACTCACTGAGATGTCAATATAAATCGGCTCGGTTGACTTTATCAAAAGACACTGAATTAGCGTAACTTGAAAGAAAAAGTTATGATTTATTTTTAATATTATCATTGTTGCTAAACAAATTATCGGTTGTAACTTGTAACTTAATGTATTTTTAATGCCCAACGATACGATAGTATCCGCAAATTGTATTCAAAAGCAACACGCAAGCGTACTAGAAGCGTCAAACCGACACACGCGCGTCAACGTAGCGACACGACACGAAAACGCTCTGAGTAAAAAATATTGCATACGGCAAAAAATTCACAATAAAAAATATGATACCGTACAGTAGTAAGCGTACTCAACTAGCCCAAGTAAAATAACAAAAAATATAAAAAAGAAATGTTTTAATAAAAAAACTTTTGAGGAACAGAATTATACTTTATACATTGTATCCGCCGTATCACTAAGACACTTTACGAAGCGAGTACAAGAAATATTATGTTATATTAACCTAACTCTTACCTGTTAACAGTAGGTGAAGTCAAGGAAAATTGTAAATACAATTAAAAATGTTATGGAGTTATTGCTAAAAAACATTTGACAAGAAAGAAATAGTGATAAAAACATAAACGGATTTCTTATGGTTAATTAGATATTTTATTGAAATGATCTCTTACTCGATTCGTAAAGCATATTGTTATCGTATGTACTGTTTCTATTTAATATTATTTTATAATAAATAATTTACATTATGTATACATAGATCGCCCTAGCCCTGCTGGTATTACTGAAGATTATGAGATTAAGGTGCTAATTTGATCTTTATTAAACAATATTTGTCATTTGTATAGATTTCATTGGAAAATAATAATTATTATTTTATATTAATAATCAGCATTAGTCACTAAAACGGAACTAATTTTATTTATTTACTGGATAGAAAAATATATTTGTCATTAATATATTCCAATTAGATTTTAAATTCACTGGTTTTACAAAATAAAGCCTTTGCCTGTATAATAAAAAAAAATATTTGTGCATTAACTATTTATTGACGAATAGTTTAATGTATGAAAATTAATAATAATAAATCAAATGTACATTATAAAGTACTAGCGTAGGAGTTCGGCGTATCTGAGTTCACTCTTCTATCCGGAGGGATGCGTGAACGCATTTCCCTGCGTTAAAAAAAAAGAAAAAAAAAAGGAATTTGCCATATGAGTACACGTGCTGTGTGAGTGTACATGCGAGCAGGCGCGTTGATGTTCTAAAAACACTTTCGTGCGTCGCGCAGGCGTATACGCGATTCATAAACGTATGTATTCAATATTTGCTCCCAGCTCTCGGTGAACTCTTCGTCTACGCGACTCAGGCGTGCAAGAAATAACACGCGCGCACTTTATTGAACGTAGATACTTGTCCGCGTCAGTACTCTGGGGCCATTCATAAAATATCAACACACGTTAATTGCGAGGCAGAAATCGTGAGAAGGGGCGAGAGAAAGTTCTTACATTATTTAAATGTTAAGTTTGAAACTTTATAAAGAAAAACTTAAAATATTGAATACTTTACGAACGGCCCTTTTGTGGTTACTACCCGCTTTCAGCACCGCGCGGGCGAGGTTTGTGCGATTTGTTTGTAGCCTAAATGATTGACACCTACGCCGAAGTGTGAAGTGGTCTTGAAACGCGTAATTGTAATTACAGATAACAAAAAAATATATATAATACTGATTCAATTGTCAACATTATTTATATATTAAATAATTCTGAATGTATAGTATTGATTATATAAAAAAATTACATTCCAGACGAATGCTTCACAGTCAAATGTCCATTAACAAACTAACATAAGTGGTAATTTTTTATTTCGGTAGTCATTTATTTATGTAACTTTTACATGAATATTATACACTGTGGTTTTTGTCAGTCAGGGCGATATCTATTAATATTAAACCTTATTATCTAGTAAATACAGGTGATATTTGCTCACTGCTGCCGTCACACTGGTTATAATTGCGATTATTATTATTATTTACAAACGGACAATTTACTTATAATTTAAGTTTCTGTACAAATTTTAGATGCACGTCTCGCTCGTAGATATTTAAATGAACTATATATAAATGTACCCATGCCGGTTTATGATAACATTGAATTAATATTGAAAGCCGGTGCAAAGTCAAATCTAAAAACTATTTTCCACAACATGATGTAACATTATATAGTAATTAATATTCTGACAAAAATACTGTAAGTTGATTTGACTCAACACGCACTGCGTTTTATATATACTTCGTTCACGTATAGCGTATTTTTAAAAAGTAACTCGTCACGCGTTTGCTTGTTTCTTTCACTAGGTAGTAGTGCTCCAAACATTCTCACTGCTGTATGTTATACAAATTATACTAAAACAGTAACCTCAACATAAGATTTACTTGTTTTAAAACAATGACATAACGAATGGCCTTGAATTAATAACTGTCGTGGCATCACATCGATAACTCCACCATCAAAAGTAAAGAAAAAGAAGTCACGCAGTCGTAGTAGTTACTATAAATGTTACAGTATTTCAATTCTCGAAATTGATTTCGTAAATCTCATAAAAAAGCTGTAACTGTCAATGAAGTGAGACGCAACTGTAAATGAAGCGAGCCGCATCTGTCGATGAAATATGCCGCGTCTGTCAGTGAAGCGAGCCGCAACTGACAGTGAACCGAAACGCAACAGTCAGTGAAGCGAGTCGCAACTGTCGATAAAATGTGCCGCAACTGTAGATTAAGTGTGCCGCAACTTTGAGAGAAGCGAGCCGCTACTGTCGATGAAAAATGCCGCTACTGTCAGTGTAGTGAGCCGCATCTGTCAGTGAAGCAACCCGCAACTGTGAGTGAAGCGAGCCGCAACTGACAGTGAACAGAAACGCAACTGTTAGTGAAGCGAGCCGCAACTGACAGTGAACCGAAACGCAACTGTCAGTGAAGCGAGTCGCAACTGTCGATTAAGGGAGCCACAACTGTCAGTGAAGTGAACACCAAATGTCAATGAAGTGAGACGCAACTGAAATGAGCGAGCTGCAACTGTCCATTAAGCGACCCGTTAGTGAAGTGAGCCGCAATTGTCCGTTAGCGAGCCGTAAGCGAAGTGAACCGCAAATGTGAAGTGAAGTGAGCCCGGCACAGGGTGAAGTGATCTTCAGACTTCAGCCGGAGTGAGCGCAGTTTGGGCAGTTCACTCGATGCTCTTGACGCGCGCCATCACCTTCCCCTCGAACATGGGCAGCGTGTCGTTGTCGTTGCTGACCTCCTCCTGTATGACCGTGTTGTCCAGGTCTGCGCATTCCGTTTTGAAGAAGTATCTGTAAATACAATATAGTATGTGAAGAAATTCTGTACTACTTCAAAGCAAATCGACTAGTAATGTTTATCAAATTAATATTTATTTGAAAATTTAATTGAGGATGATGCCTAACATTATTAGATCTTGTTATAACTATTACAATATTCTGCTGCCCTTGATATAACATGTTAAATGTTGATGTTGATACAGTTACGATCATGAATGACTTGAACTTGAAAGTGGTAAATGTTCTCTCTAACAATACTGACTGGTCCAACTTAATTCTAATAGAAATGTTCGAGCATCGCGGCGCAGTTTTCTCGGGAGCATCGAAGAACACGCATGAAATTACCGGCGAGTGCTGCCCCTTGGTATAGTCTCACACTACCGATGGAATGTTACAATATGTACCCACCTATAGTTGCCCTTCCTGGGCAGGTAGTCCTTGAAGAGTCTGAGCGTGAGCGGCGCGGCGGGCACCTTGAACCGGTAGGGCACGCTCTCGTCCAGGAAGCTCACCACCACCACCGTGTGCGCGTCGCCGCTCGCGCCGCTCGACTTGCTGCCCGTGCTGCCGCCCGTGGCCGCGCCGGCGCTGCAGCGCACGGAACATTATGAGCACAATATCAAAATAAAATAATTCAATATGTAATCTTTATTACTTCGGTCTCTGTTCTTTTGTTTTATTGGATCTACAATTGATATCATAGTCTCACCGAGTCCTCTGCTGCTTGTCGCGGCGGCGGTGCTCGTCGCGGTCGGCGGAGGAGCCGCGCGAGGACTCCCGGTAGTTGCGGCGCTCCATGCGCTCCGAGCCCTCGGCGATCCACAGCAGGATGCGCGGCTCCACGCCCGCCGCGCTCGCCGTGCCCTCGCTCACCACCGACACGCCGCTGTCCGTCAGCTCCGTCACCGTCTTCTTGGAGAACGATCTAGAAACAATCGATCATTGTTATTATAGCTGTATGCTGCATGTCACCTGATGCTTTGTTTAATAGGATAGCCGGTGCTGATTAGAGAGTACAATGTTACCTGCGCGTGATGGAGTGCGGGTGGTGCAGCGAGTCGGGCGGGCCGTCGTAGTGGCCCGAGTCGGCGGAGATGGCGGAGGGCGCGCGCCGCGAGCCGTGCGCGTGTGCGCCGTGCCGCGCGCGCGTGCGCCGCCCGCCCGGCGGAGACGCGCCCGGCGTGCGCTCCGACCACACGCGCGACACGTGCTGATCTGTTCATTCATATGTTTGTATTATATCAAATGTTTATGGTACCAGCAAGGAATACACATAATAGTGTGAACTTCTAATAGCAAATTACTATACACCCCGTAGGTGACGTGTCAACGAATATTTTGTGATGGGGCAACAATTAGTGTCCATATCTACGATATAATGAATAGCACTGATGTTGGAAATGAGTGGTTACCGATATTAACATTTTTGAGCTTGCAATGTATAGCGAATACTGGTTTAAGTATTTGTTTCTCTTGTCCCCGTAAACAGGATGTTAAGGTACATCATCATAATAGAAATAGTTTTATAAAACAGATTTTTTTATAATAATTTTTCAATTTATTTTCCCTTACAACAATAATTGATTTTACATGACAACTGTCCTTTGCGTTAGCATCAGACTGCTTTATATATTATATATTTTGTCTAAATAGCCAGTAACTGCCCAACGACCTTAAAGTGATATACAATGTACACTGAAGAAATACAATTTCTTTACATAATAGTAAAAGTTAAGTAGTAATACCAGTTATTTCTAAGAAAAATGTTTTAAACTAATCAAGGTACAGCAATTTCATCGTCAGATATTTTTCTCATAGAGCTCTTACCTAGAATATCTTGATCGTTGACGTCGTCGGGCTGCAATTTCTCTCGGATAGCTGCCGCCACCAACAGCGGCGGAAGTGTTTGACCCATCAACTCGTCACCTTCACCCTGAGTAAACAAAGAGAATTACTCATAACTATTAAAGTCATTTTTTAGGTCCTGATGCTACATAGCAGAGTGGACTAAAATCTTAGTTGATGAGGGGGAAGCCACAGGGCCAAATCGATATCATATGTCGATTCACAGGACGCAAACACTGGACAGTGTATTAATCTCTTTGATCGGGGAGAGTAATCATACCAGACGACGAAATGGACATGACCGACTATATACGTTAGTTTAACTCTGTGAGACGGGACAGTTGGCTTGTTCTGCGGCGTTCAGGTGCAGAGTACTGAGTACTTTTGACGACCTCCGTGGCGCAGTGGTATGCGTGGTAAATTCATAAGACGGAGGTCCTGGGTTCGATTCCCGGTGGGGCAGATTGGGATTTTTCTTAATTTGTCTTGGTCTGGCTGGTGGGAGGCCTTCGCCGTGGCTAGTTACCACCCTACCAACAAAGACGTACCGCCAAGCGACTTAGCGTTCCGGTACGATGTCGTGTAGAAACCGATAGGAGTGTGGATTTCATCGTACTCCTAACAAGTTAGCCCGCTTCCATCTTAGATTGCATCATCACTTAACATCAGGTGTGATAGCAGTCAAGGGCCAACTTGTAGTCGATAAAAAAAAAACATATATTATAGAGGCTTCGTTGTGGGATCAAGGGTCGCCCGAGGTAGCCTGCAGTTGAGAGCTTCAAGAATACGATCGGAGTCTGAGTTCAGCTAGTAGGGTCTATAGATTCCGTCATAACAAAATTAATGTTATACCAAAGACTCCCTTAGAGAGTCGTTCCGCCTTCTTTTCTTCATTTTACCTTCGGGCACCCTCTGACGTTGTTTTTGCGCTCGCCTAAACCAGCCGACGATGTCGTATAAGTTAGGTACACGTAATGAACTCACCTCCGCCAGTCTCCTCTCGAGGCGCTCCTTGTTCTCCTGCTCGCGCTTGACTCGCTCGAGCTTTTCGATGAGCAGCGGCGCGAACTCGGCCGGCGGCAGCACGCGCAACTGCTCCGACTGCACGCGCTGCGTCCGCGGTATCATCTGTGGATAGAGTGAATATTATAACAAATTCAATGCCGCAATTGTTTCAAAATAACATTCTATTAGGGCGACTCTACGAGCTCCGAGATAGGTACACTCAGCTGATCTAACTCACAGACCATTGTTGTTCTGTTATCATAATCACATTAGCCCAAGGATTTCACTGCTGGATTTAGGCCCAAACGTGAAGATTTTGAGCCGACTGTAGCTCCCTTCCACATTTTTTTAAGTCGTCCGTCCACCTACTTAAGAACTTTTCCGTGCGTGGTCGCCATTCCAGTATCTTGGACGCCAACATCAAACAGCTCTTTGGACTATGTTGTTGAATATGTAGTAGTAGTGTGTATTAGTAGTGTGTAGTAGTAGTGTAAATATGTAATACTGTAGTAATATGTTAGTTACCATGGCGGTGTCCTGCTCCTTGTTAATGAGGCTGCGGTCGAGCCCGTACAAGCGCGGCCGGTGGCGGGACTCGCGGCTCTCTCGCGCGCCGCGCATCGACATGCCGTCGCTGCAACACGGTAATATTACGATTTACTTATACTTCCACCGTTACTTCGCTTTTATTATCAAGGATTAACGATGTACGAAACCCTTGCAAACATCTGATCACAACTAAATTAGCATGACTGTGCAATCATGTTTTACATCTTCCTTTTGCAGATTGAATCACTTAACTAAAGTTCGACTCAAAAATATATCTAACAATATTGAAAAATAAAACAAATGGCAAATAAATGAAGTGCAAATCAAAAGGGTGTAGAAATTAGTAATTATAAACTAAGCAGTAGGGTACAGCCAGGCGGGTGGCGTTGTAACTGTTAACATTTCGTCAACAAAATCTATACAAGTACTTACTGTGTGATGTTTAAACTCCAGAGCGCCAAGTGTTCTTGATGTTGTTTCAAACATTCCTTCAAAGTAAGACCAAGTGTTTCATACTTTTAAGGCATAGCTCATTGGAGCTACCAATTATTCGATCAACACCACCTTGTCTCGAGCAGTTACAATTCTTTACATTACTATGGTCACTTCAAACAGTTTTGCGCGACATATAAATGACAAAAAATAGTGACCAATCATCACTCGCACCATTGATTTGAATTGTTCCCGCACCGGTCCCAAATAATCGTGCGCTGACCGGGAGTACTTCACGCTACTAGCTACTCACCTATTCATTGTCTACGCGACCGTTCGCACTCAAAAAAAACTTGTCCAGTATATAAAAAAAAAACTTGACTATTTGAAGTGACTCTACTACCAACTCAGAAGGCAGGTCCTGCTGAGAAAAGCCGGCAGGAAACTCAACAGTTGCTCTTTTTGAATCATTCATTTTTACAATAATAATCGTGTTAGAAATAATTATTTATTTCACTTCTTGTGTAAAGATCCAATTGCCTATCAACGTCTTTGTCATTTGCAACCTTGCAACCTATCAACACGATGATGCTGGTCAGATGACGGGTGGGTCCAATGAGCTATACCTGCGTAGAGTTCATATGCTACTCACACGCTGCTGCCGGAGAGCGAGACGGCGTCGCTGTCGGTGCGGCCGCTGCTGAGGCTGGCGCGCTCCGAGTCCTGGCGCGACGCGGGCGTGTACCCGGCGTACGACACGTGCGCGCTGTACACGGACCGCTTGCGGTGCCTGCTTACCACCCGAGGGAGCGCACGGACATTGATGTGTTGGGCACGAGGTTGGTGCAAATGTTTGGACAAATGGTGTGTTTGGGGCAAATGTTGTGTTTGGAGCAAGTGTTAAATGATTGATATGAGTTGAATAAATGTTACGTTTTAAGAGTAACATTAGATGTTTTATGATTAAAAGTATAACAGTTTTTTTAATTCAGAGAACAAGTTGATTTATTTAATTTAAAATGTTTGTTGGTTCAGTGTTCATACACAGATTTGTGATTTTTTTGTATGAGATTTGAGTCAGTTTTAGGTGTAAAGGGATGAAGGTAGGATGATGAACGGTCAGGTGGTAATTCAGCGTAAGGGCGTGTACAGAATGCGTCGGGCAGCGGACATGCAGCGGGACACAAACATGGGGGCAAAACAATATAACGGAAAAGATCAGTAAAGCGGCTTAAAACATACTAAATAAAGACATTCATATAAAAACAAGATACACTGACATGGGTCACATCTATTGGGCATTTAAACAACTTTTAGAATCTCAATAGTTCCACAGACTATGTGGTTGTTTCAAGGTTGTAAAATCGATCCCTCCAAGGTAGGATATATACAATAGAATAGTAATAGACCAACGAAATCGTTACAAATAATTTGAGTAAATAAATACAAGACAATGTTAAGTTTTTGACATTGCCTTGTATTTAAAAAATATAACATAACTAAGCTTTAAGTATAGCTTTTAGTTCCATTTCCATTTTAAGATTAGCCATATTATATGCTATAAAGCACACAATATGTTGTCCTATATTGCATTCTACATTTTATGGATTTCTGTGTATCTTTAATTTTTATATCAATGTAAACGAAATTAAACAAAGCGTAACTCTAAAAGGACTGTCTTTAAATGCATGCGGGGTCACACTGTAATTAAAATAAGGCTATCGCTATGTAATGATCGCTAGTAAACATTCTAAAGTGGGGTCACACAATGAAAATTGTTAAATTATGGTGTGGCAAAAAAGCTGCTAAATTTTTAAAACACTATTTTTAAAAAGTAATTGATCATGTCAATGTTTTCATTCACCCACTCTTACTTACAAAATTAAGTTGGAAGCATACTTTATAGCTTGGCAAGAAAGTCGTGAAAATAATGGTGGCGCCACTATCGTTCATGTGGCCACCTATATAGTACGACAATAACGGTTTTGATACTTTGGTTTAAATACAATTTATAATATATGTGATTTCACTGACACACTTTCAAAATAATATTGGTTAGGATAGGAAAATAATTACTAAAAATTCTGAAAGGATGGTAATGTATTTTTAATTAGAAAATTGTATTCATACAATTATACATATTTTAACAGAAACAAAAATGCTTTCGTCTAAATATTCTACGCCATATAAATCTTCAACTACGTCTTGGCGCGAGCCAATTCCAGTACTTTGCTGGCTATTTTCGGATGTGTCACTACAGCTTTCATCTTGCAGGTTTATAATTATTTTGTCAATATCATTATATAGACATTGTCCCCTTTGGCATTGACATATTAATACTATGGACTTCGGGTCAGCGATAAAAAGTGTCCGAACCAAAAGTAAGCCAAAACGCGAAATGACTTCCAATCGCAATTCAGTCTCATATTAGCTGACTGACAGAATACACGTCAATAATGCCGTAATGTGTTATGAAAAACTTGTAGGAACTACCCGAGTAAGGTGAGAAAAGAAGACGGTGTACCATATTTTCAGTAAGTAAATATTTACTGATGATTTTAAAGTATTATTTTGCTTTGAAACAGGCTATTTTATTAAAATTTTAATAAACTATAGAAACGAATTGCATAACCAACCAAAATGAACACAAGTATCTATCTGTCCTTTTCCCATACGCTACCCGCGTATAGGATAGAAGGAGTGCAATATATTTATCTAATTAACCACATTTAGTTCGGATCTGCCGTGAGCAATAGAATGTTTTAGAACAACGACTGCAGAGAGTTTTTTTGTTGTTTAACATTTGAATTATTTACTTACTTAATTTTTGAATTAAAATAATTAGATTATTTTCAATTCAAAAATTTTTATTTATTATGTCAACTTTTATTTTTTATGTCATGAATATTAATCAAATATCTTTGACCATAATGGTATATTAATTTGATAACTATAAGAATTATCTACATGAAATTAGGAACAGTTATTTAAAAAAGTGATCTAACGTCATTGAAGTAAAAAAATATATTTTCAGTTTAAATAAAAAGAGGAAAATATCGAGAACTTGAAATTTCAAAGTAAAGAACTAGTGGCATATCATTTTGTACATTTGTGGATTTGATTTGTAATTAAATATTATTATAACTAATTATTATTTTATACAAGATAATTACAACAATTATTATTTGGTACAAGATTTATCCCAGCATATAGAGGTCAGGGATATGTAAATATAAATTAAAATTTGTTGTAAATATAATATTTAAATATAAGATACCAAAAAAAATTGAAAGCTACCGACTCCACACCATTTATGTTGTCCTATTTTCACGAGAAGCTGTCATGTCAAAAAAAGGCTGCCATGGTAACCGTCAATCGAAGCTGATTCCTTATTGCATGCAATTAGACCGTTGCAAATTAGACTGTATAACAATACGATAAGACATACATTACAATGTTATTTTGTGTATAAAAACATAAATACATCCTAGTGTGTATAAAATATCTTGGGACACTTTTGACGTAAATTTTGCATTAGACCCGAAGTCCATAGTATTAATATGTCAATGCCCTTTGGTAATAATCACTCTCTTTCATTACGTCCAATTCTTTTCTAGGTCGCCCAGTTCTATGATTCCCTGGTGTGGAGGAAACACCTTTATTTCTCTGTCCTTCCAGAGTAATTCGTCTAGTACTGACAAATTTACCTAAAAAAAGATATTTACTTATTTATATACAGTTTACTACCTACCGTTGTTACATAAGCAAAATCATATAATTCGCACAATTTTTTGCATGAACAACAAAAAAGTATCAAAATTGTACAAACGCGCTCTTTCGCAAATGCAAATATTAACATAACCTATAATTCCGGAATCTACATTTACATGCAAACAATCATACTATGAGAGGCTTATTCTATATATTGTAAATTAAATCACACATAATATATACCATTAATTTATTTAAACCACATTTTACCAGTCATTTCAGCAGTTCTTTTGTTAACATCGTTCAAATCGGACAAAATTTTTCCGGCTTCAAGTTCTGCCAAACATCTCTTAAATACTTTGTAAATGATATCTCTAGCCGAGCTGCGGACTACTGTTCTGTCCATTTTAAGCACTATATCGCCACAATAACACAATGAAATTGAAAATAACACGAACACCGATTGTCGATTCCAAGAAATGACACAACATCTACCGATTTGACGTGGTTGACAACCCGCAAAAGGAGTGTTGCCAGTGATCATATCTTTTAGTACCGTTTCACGACTTTCATGCCAAGCTATAAATACACAAGGAGGACCTTGAAATATAAATTTATTTTGAGTTACTTAATATTAATAAAAAAATCGCATTATGTATATCTCTTTACTTATTACATAGTCGCGAAATGAATTTAAAGAATACTTCCATTCATTCATTTTCGTTTAAAACATTCTGTGTAGTAAATGAGGCTGTCTACTCACGGTGCGACGTCGGAATGCAGACGCCGCGTCTGCGTCGCGATCAACGCGTCGTGCGTGAGTCGCGCGCCCACGGCCGCAGCGCCCACGACCGGCGGACACCCGCCGCCCGCGGACAACTCCTGCCCTTCGTGGAGCGTGGCTAGACCACCACTGCATATCTAGAAGATTAAACAGTTCTTTTATCATTTTATTCCAATAAAAGTGCAAGATAAAATTTGTCTGCGGGAGTTAAAAACGGGTGCATCCCAGTAGTACCCCCTAATTTTAGTTCTATAGAACTGTTGACACACCATATTAGAGTGTAGTGACCCATTAGTTCTATATGGAACTAATGGGATAAAATTAAAGAAATGTCGATATCAACATCATGTTTGTACGTACATATAAAATATCTATAGTTATAAGTATATAAGGAATCTCTTTTAATTGCAATAATAAATGTCCACTTAAATAGAGTATCTATAAACATACTATATCGAATACAGCTTTGCTTAAATTGCACAAAACGTCTTTAAAATGGTATTGAGGTTTTTAATATAATTTTTTTCTAAACTGAATAGTTTGCGCGAAAGATGCTTCCAAAGTTGTAAAATGTGCCCCCCTCTAACTTCTAAAATAAGAGAATATTTTTTTAGACACAACTACTACTTGGTTTTATCAACTTAGTTTTTGTCGCAAAGGACATTTTTTGCTAAAAACAAAATGAAATATCAATAAAAATAATATAAAGTTTATAACTTATATGGTTAAATTAAAGTGAAGAGCAAAAACTATACTACAGTACTATATAGAACTATTGGGATATAATTTGACAGCCCGGATAATATCCCAACAGTTCTATAGAACTACGGTATGGGGTACTACTGGGATGCACCCTTAGAACCACAACTAAATTGTTTTATTTTGGCTTGTCTGCATGTGCACACACCGTGCGTTAAACTGCCTACAAATAGCAAACCAAATATTTTATAGATGCTATAAAATATTCGATAAAAATAGTAATTGATCAAAAACCTGAAAACATATAACGTAACTAAAAATGAGGGGAACAATATCTTAGCACATCTGCGCTGAATCAAAACAATATTTGTAGAGATACATGGAAACCTTTCTTTCTGAGCTTTCTTCTGCATAAAGCTCGAGTCTAAGTTGACTTCACAAAAATTCTTAAATTAAGCTCACACCAAAACAACATACCGTGTGTGTGTGTAAGGCACATGTTAACGCAAACTTAAACCAGTAATTCAGAACGTGACTTTGAGTCATTGTTCCCAATACATTTTCCGCTTAAAAATAAGAAGTCTCTCATTTCCTATAAATGGTACTCAATAAAACAGTAGTGATTATTAGTAGCCTCTTAACGAAGTTTTCGTCAACACATCCCTTACACACGGTATGTGTGCGGTCATACTTCTCTGGAGTGCGGCGGCGAGGCGTCGGGCGAGGACAGCGGCTGCGTGGCCGCGCTCACGTACGACACGTACGCGTCCGAGCGCAGGAACGACTGGTACGTCGACTCGGTGATGGCGCGCGTCACCTGCACAACAACACGCCGATATACAGGATGTCTGCTTTTGAACAGCAAGAGATCTCCTATACTACAAACTATTTATCCTCCGATGGTTTGGTCTGCTTTTCAATCAGTATGAAGATCAAATCGTTATAATTTGCGCACTAACAAACATCTTCATGCTTTATAATTAAGAAACAAAACTGATATAAAGGCTGTGATCAGCGGGGTCACAACAATTTATGGTACTAGTAGAAGAGCCTACTAGTAGATGACCTTTACTTACCTCCTGTTCCATATTGTCAAAGATGGTCTTCTCGATGTTGGTGCCGTCCTTGAGCCCCTGCTTCACGCGCTGCTTCAGCTCCTCGGGCATCGCTAGCTGAGACTTGCGCAGAAACCTGCACAACACATACTGTACTTCACAAGATTGTTTTTTAATGTGTTCCCAAATTAGATTTATCATTATAATCGGCGTGGCGCTAATAACGTTGGCGTTGCTATAAGATGGGTAATATGTTTGACTCTAACGGGTAGGGTATACATAGGTCACCTAGTGTCCGAGACTATTTCGACAGCAATGCGACGGCAAAGTTCGTCAGTTGTTAGTATGATGATATTCACAAGGACATCGGCCGTAGAGTTTGCTTATAATAATTAAATAAATAAATGTTCACGTACTTGTATATTGCGGAGACGACCTGCCGTATCTTGGCGGGCTCGGTCTCCTGGCGCAGGCCCTGCACGGCGAAGTAGAAGTTGAGGCGGTCCACGTGCAGCCCGCCCGCGCCGCCCACGAACTTGCGGAACAGGCGCACGCCCTCCGCGTCCTGTGTTACAGTACAGTACAATACAGTATGTGCCTCATAAAACTAAAACTAAGACACTCTACAGGCCTTGGAGCGGACTCTTAATGTACCTGTCTAAATGACGAGCCCGTATCTAAAACACTGAGCTAAAATTTGATTTTACACCTGCAGCTAATTTTGTTGTTTTATAACACACCTCTCTCCAGTGTCATTATTGTTAAAAGATGACCAACAGTTTCTGGCTTGAGGACTAATAACAAATACATTATACATGATAATCTAAGGACAGGGTAATCATTAATAATTTTAATTCTTATACATTTGGTTAACTATATTTGAAAATTCAGAAGTATTTACCTCGAGCAGGTGGTGCAAGGTTCTCGCCCAGCGGATGTAGGGCGGCGAGGCGGGCGAGCGCGCGGAGCTGCCCGACGAGCCTTCCGTCTCCTCGCGCCACGACGCCATGCCCGCTCTGCAAGCATTCATACGTCAGCAACACTCGGAATTGTAATACTTATAGGACGCAGAAATTAAAAAAAATTAATTTTCATGATATGATGCGCAGCGAAAGTAGACTCACTAGAAGAAAAGGTTTCTAAATTTAAATAAGGTATACCTCGTACCAATCATAGTCCGCTTTGAGGCATATGCTTGCGCACTATACAAATTGATTTTGCAGTGCAAGATAGTTATCAGCGCAGCAATGTCATCAGCGCAGTTTGGCGTGTTGTAACTTTAGAGGGGAATTGATTGGTACGAGGTCCACATATTGTAATAACCCAGACTCACTTAGTGAGATGTGGCTGTGCGAACACATGTCTGGCCTGAGATTTACTCTTCTCCTCTCCTGGCGCCGGCGGCAGCGACGACCTGTCTGCAAGCTTGTGCTCCCAACCTGCGGAACACGATATGCAACCGTAAATTCTTGCTGTAAGATATTGTGGCCCCACAAATAAATATACCGGCATTAGATTCGCTAAAACTAAGTCCATATTTTAATTATGGACACAAGAATGATGTTTTAGTTGTGTGTTAGATCAGAGTTTAGACAGTTTAAAAATGTTCACAAACTAAGCCTACTTACTTAAAATTTAATAAAAATTGATCATTATTGAATGCCGCTGAAAATACTTTGCTTTATAATAGAGAGAATTTGTAAGTTAGTTTCTCAGTCGCAGCTAGGGTCAATGTTTATGTCGCGTAGCAGTCAGTCAGGGCTATGGTAGGAGAAACAACTCACTCAACATAAGACGAGATTGTAGACTGAAGCTAACATGCCGTGGCAGGTAGTGAGTCAGATCTCGCGCCGCACCAGGGTGATGTTTTTAGTTCCCTTTCACCAACGCCTAGGACTGAATGACTGAATAAAAAGTAATCACCTTGCGGGTGGCCGCCAATTGGAGTGTGGCTCATGGCGCACAGGCCCTGCTCCCACCCGCGCGCTGCATGGCGAGACACTACCTGCAAATAACAAACAACCATATCAATTCATTTGTTTAATAACCCATTTCTGGCCATGCCAAACCCCATGCCACTTTCCACCTTCCTATATCGGAAGCTTTATTTCGATAGGAGATGGGGGCCAGTGATCATTACAGGGGTCACCACAGAAGGAACCTAATATATATAATTTTATTTATAGCTGGCCAGTAAATATTATCAGTTCATGTTTTTATATTAAAATCAGCATTTTATTTGAACATCACGCGTCATTGGCCGTAAACGCGTCGCGTCGTTGGCTAATTTAATGTTTTGTAATATGGGACACCATTATGAAAAACTACAATTTCACATTTAACTAGGGAATTAACATAAAATAACACAAAGAATGACATAAAAAATTGTTGTTTCTGTTCTAGTCACTTTTTTTTTATTTTGCCTGGTCAAGGCTTCAGATATGGCTGCTACAAAAATCAGGCTTGCAAAGCAATTCCTTCAGATAGATTGCTAAAATAAAATAGACACTATTATAAAAAACAAATAAATAAACTTTTGTTTTGAGTATTGGATTAAAATTATAATAGACAATAAACTATTTTTTTATACAAGTTACTATTGTGGCAACAAACATGATTGTTCTGCCCTAAATACTTCTATTTTAACATAACTAAACATAATAGTACTATGATTACTCACATTCAATATGAAAAAAGTATACATTGTAAAGCTGAAATTGAATAAATTACTTTCACGCTTTATAAGTAATCTGACCGAGGGCACGCTACCCCTGGAACTGACTCATAACTTGTGCCCAAGTAAAAAATCAATAGACCAAACAAAAAGGATCATACCATCACATTAGAATTGTACGTGTAAGAACAAGATGGTAGACCAAATCTATTTTTGTGTTAGAAAGAGACGGTAGGCAGAACGGCGCAGTGGCTAAAAGTCAAGAGTCTCCATCATCGATCGTGCTCCGATGGAAAAAAATTTACCAACACAAAAGATTTCACACTTTTTTGTAAAGTTATTAAAGCTCAATAAACACATATTAGGGCACACATCAATAATTAAACTTCCCATATAAAATTTCCCAACAAAAAAAATACTCTAGCAAACTTATTTCAATGCGAGCACTATACAAAATTCCTCAGATTTCACTTTAAATATTCCACTTTATAAAAAAAGGGATAGCACATAATAAGATCCTGTCATAACAAATTATAATCATAACTTCACAGTTCAATAAACAAGCCGGGTAAAAAAATTAACAATACAAAAAATTGAAAGGATCTTACCATGTTCATTGTGTTTGTGCAAACAAAAACCGGGAGGTAGTACACTGGTATAAAAATTAATAATCTTAAATACTCTTTTTACTTTAATAGTATTTTTTCTAAAAGTATTACGGAAAGAGCACGACTGCGCAATGCAACGGCACCGGTCCGAGTGTAAGTCGGATGCTGGAGCACAAAAGACTCCGATCGAACATTGCTTGAGCCCTCACCGAGTTATGAATATGGTTATGATAGGGTTCATAACAAAACCAAAATCAATAACTGGCATAAGTATTAAATGTCCTATAGGGGTTCATTTTGTGTAGCATTTTACGAGGAACTTTTTTTCTCCATGATAAACATATTTGGTAATATTACATGTTGCTTTGGTTATTGTAAAGCAAATTATCTAATTTTAATAATTTTTATGCAATTTTATAATTGTATTAAGTGAAAAATTCAGTGTGTAAATTTTAATGTAATATAGAACTGAAAAATTACCTTCATTGTAATAGAAAACTTACCTATTGTGTGACCTTAAAAGCAATATCATTAAAAGCATTCATGAACCAAGCTAATAAAGGCGTCCGCGGCAAGCCAGACACATTTAAATCGAGAATGACGAGCACAAAACTTGGAAACAAGTTGTAAACAGTGACTAAAGCTATAAATCTCCGGCCAGACAACGATCGGGCGTGGAAATAAGAAAGCACGGCTAAATTTCAGTCATAAGTCAATCAGTAATTGTATGTAACTGTGCATTAGCGTGGAAGTTGTAAACACCGAATTCCTGCATGGAAGTAACCCGGAAGGACGATCTTTATGGAACATATTGAGTGAAACGCTATGTGAAAATTGATACACTCACTTTATAACTGAAACGCGCTGATCTGTACAAAACGGGAATAGAGAACGCGTTAAAATGGGAAAGTTAACGTAAATAAATAATAGATTAGCTTGGCTCGGGTTGCTTTTGTATACAAGAGCGATGGATAGGGGTTTGACACTTGACATTAGCGTGCAATTAGACAGTTGACATTCGAGAGTATGTGACACCGCCATCTAGCGACAAGGCACGGAATCTCGGGGTGACAGTCTGGCGTTGTCCAGGTCACGTGATTTGCATATCGTCAAGCGTCCGGTAGATGACAGCGCCAATCTCTTGATTTTAAATACTTATGGCGGGAGACGGGATTGTTACAAAAATGCGGACCAAAAATTATTGTTTTAATGTTTAAGCATGCATTGTTTTTTTTTTAAAGTAACTTACCCGTTTAGCAGCTCATTGCCGCTGCATTTTGTTTTTTTGGTGCCACTTTCTATGATGACTATATCTGAAACAAAAAGATAATAAAATTAATAATCATTTGTAACTAATGAAATAATATATTGTGCGAAACTGTGACCTATGAAATAGCTCGATCTTCCAGAAGATAAATACATAGAATAAAACGATATTCCGATTTGCTCTAAAGCGCATAGCACTGAGCATCCCTATTCCCTCGTGTCTTTTTCGAACGATAAATACAACCGAGTTTTTATCTTTTATTTACAATTTCCTCTTTTATTTTCAGTAATGCCTAAGTATAAAAATTAAAAACAAATACTATTGATTTTTTTTAATGCAGCCCTGCTTTGCTGCGGTGCTCGGGAGCCCAAGCAACCGATGGCCCCAGAGTGAGGAAACTCCTCACAATACGAGTGCCGACGAACGAGTCTCAAGAATAACTGTTCTGTATATTCTTATATTTCTGTATCCAAAATAATTCTGTATCCAACAACTAAGCGAAAGCTTCAACCAACATCTTAAGATGTTGGCCGAAGCTTTTCGCTATAAGACCATTAACTGAAACGACTATAGGAACAATAATCGTCTCAACTCAACTCAACCAAGTTTATTATTAACTTTAGGATTTATATTTAATTAGTTCATTCAGTGATAAAAAAATATCGAAGCTTATACGCAAAAATAAATCGAACAAGTTTGATTGAAAGAAACCAAGTTACTGAATAGACCAGCGGCTCGTGAAATCTCGAAATAGCCCTAATAATTTTATAATCGCGAAATTAGTGAGTAAATAAATATGAAAAGCGGCTTCGCTTTGCTCTCTATAACATCAAAGGTAACCAAAGACGTAATTTTTCTTTGAAAGTTTCATGATTAAAGAAGCATTTCTCATAAATAAGTCATTCACCTTTGAAAGACAAATTATCTCTCTACTGAAATATATTTTGATTTATATATGCCTAATAAAATTTAATATTTTGTATTTTGATATTAAAATTGGTTGTCTACGTTCTTCGCCTTGGACAATAAAATATAAATTATATATTTTGAGTGAATACATACTTTGATATCCCTTGCTTCAGATTCACACGTTAGTGTTACCTAAATTTTTAAATTTTAATAGTGGTAGAGCTCATCGGAGAAGTACCTCCTAGGTACTACTACTTCTTACGCACATATAGAATGTTCATTTCGATCCATTGGTGCATCGCACACAAGTGTGTTGTAGGGTATTCTGGCCGCTTATCGGCTAGCGAATCCCACATAGCCTTCGGGAAGTACTACTACCCTGTGTGTGGTACCTCCAGGAGGAATTAGTAAATGCATTTCCCAGCAGGAAAAAAGGTATTACTTCTTACGACTCAGGAATCGAACTCATGATTCAAAACCGCATATGCTAACCAATGGACCCATGAGGCAAATATATAGGGAGGTATAAAATAGATATTACCTAGTGTCCACCTAGTGCGGTATGTTGTACGTTGTGTTTAGAACTCCCTACCAGTTGGCTATTATTGGGATACTGGCTACTGCCTATACAGGAATAGGGTTGCGGTCCTTTTATTTACACCCGCATGTACCTAATGTTACCTACCTACATACGGGTGTAAATAATTGGATCGCTATCTGAAGAGCACAGTTTACACCGAAGGTACTAGATATAATAAAATATAAATAAACCACAATAATAATGTTATTCGGCTACTGGATGAACGGGCGCGATAAAAGTAAAGGGGCGCTTAAGAGCTTTATTATTTCAATATTGCTAAAATGTTTCCACAGCGCCGTCGGGACTCGAGTGCGTCGCGGAAAGCACGCGGCTTCATGTAAAATAATACGAGTATAATATATTATATTTTAAACAATTTGTAGGCTTTGTACCTTTAAAGAAAACAAAACGGTCTGTCTATCTGTTTGTAAGAAATTTTTATTTTATATTATTCATCTAAGCTACACATACCTACAAACAAAATTTAAATGATTAGTGTCAGAGCCCATGTACCTAGCTATTTAAAGGTAACACAAACGTGACTAATACTGACTAATACGTGACAAATTACTGCAAAGTGGGCACTTGGAATAAAAGATCACATGGACCTCCGTACATGGGGGACGTGGATGAAACACGATCAACAACCCGGCTAAGAATTTATACTGAGAAATTGTCGAAAAAAAGAAAAACTCAATATGTAGGTACATACGTTATAAACCAACCTAGAACTAAATACTGAAACAATATGGCAGTTACTCGCAAAGTCCAGATAATACTAGCCTTACTAAGAATAACTTTATACTTCATAACCCAGATCTCGAAATCACGACCAAGTATCCGAAGGTACAGCTAAGAACTGGACATAGATGGCAGTTAACGTATCAATTTGAAATATTAATTTCACATGTTCTACATCGATAACATCCCCCCCCCCCCCACTGGCGCCTCATTAGCCCGGCACGAGGCACGCACTAAACGACTCTTTGATGTGCACAAACTTTCCGCCGTTCCTTTGATTGCCATAATGGAATTGCGATGTTATTACACTAATTGAATTTTCGCAAAGTCCGCGCATTAACAAGTCTGATCCGGACTTCGGACTGTATTGTAAAGCTGAACGCGCATTCCACCGCCATTCAGAATCATCCGTAGCGCATGCAGCGCATCCGAAGGAATTTTGTAAAATCTGGTTTCTTATTTATTTACTTTTAACAATATAGAACATTATATACATATTTTTTTATTCATTAGTAGTTGGCTCTTGACTGCATACACACCTGATTTTAAGTGATGATGTAATCTAAGATGGAAGCGGGTTAGCTTGTTAGGAGTAGGACAAAATCCACACCCCTTCGGTTATAACACGATATCGTACATGAGCGCTGAATCGCTTAGCGGTAGGTCTTTGTCGGTGGGGAGGTAACTAGCCACGGCTAAAGCCTTCCTGGTGGAAGGCTTCCCCAGGAAAGGCTTCCTCCGTCTTATAAATCCACTGCGCATACCACTGCGCTACGGAAGCCATCAAATGTATTTGACATGTATGCACTTTCATAACAAGATCAAGGAATTCACAAAAATAGATTTTTATAACAATATTGACATTAAAAAGTTTGGAGATGTTGTTAGTAAATTATATTGTAAATCTTAAATCCTCCAATATCAGAATAAACTAATAATAAATGGAAAAGAGATAAAGCTGCTCCAGGAGATTAGAATAGAAATGAAATATCAACACAATTAATAAATTAAAAGAAAAACATAATGCATACAACTAATACGAAATCCCAATAAAAAAAAATAGTAAACCAATAATATTAATATGCCTTTTAAGTTAGATAAAGAATTGCAAAAAATAATTATTTTTTAACTCGGTGGCAAAGAACGGTAAGAGTGCGTAGCGTTTAGCGTGTATGTATAGTGTGCGCAAATGTGAGAGCAGCTTTAAAGATCCGATTTCGATTTGGGACAATACCGGTAATACCTCCCCTAGGACAGCAGGACATGCACTCTCGATTAAAAATATCGATTTCATACAATCGTGTTTGGATCCTGCAGCGACAGATGGAGATTGACTTTACGGCGCTGCATAATGTTATCATTTCAAATATGATATTCACTGTATGTAAGTAATTAACGTATCCATAATGAAAAGGCAACTTTGTCTTTGAAGTCACAACTTTTGAGTACGAATATTTAAATAGACCAATAGCTGTGAGATAATCATATAAATAGGTCTTATTATATCTTTTTTGTCCCAGAAAATTTGCCTCCATGGCGCAATGGTATTCGCAGTGGATTTATTGGACGGAGGTCCTGCGTTGGAATCCCGGCTGGGCCGACTAAGATTTCCTAATTTGGTTCAAGTTTCGCTGGTGAGGCTTCGGCCGTGACTATTTACCACCATATTGACAAAGATATACGCCAAGCGATTAAGCTTTACGATGTCATGTGGAAACCGAAAGAGGTGTGAATTTCATCCTACTCGTAACAAGTCCGCTTTCATCTTAGACAGCATTATCACTAACCTTCAGGTGTGATTGCACATGCATTTAAGGGCTAACTTGTAACAAATAAATAAATAAACAGTAAAAATGGAAAAGTAGCGTGCGCTGTTGTTTTAGAAGATTTTGTTTTAATTTTATAAACTGAACATTACAAAAATAAAAATTAAACAGAAAAAAAATGCAAACTAAAACGACAAACGAAACATCTATCGATATATCAATAACCACACAGATCCGATCAAGGCTGGCTCAGCTGAGCAGTGACCAAACACAAAAGAGCGCCGATCTTCGGGGATACCTTCGAAACACTAATCACTTGTAGATACGAGTAGCTGGACGGGAAAAGGCATTAAAAGCAATAAACAGTTACAACTTGCGGTTAGCGTCCGATTTATTCACTTTACACATTACTGTAAACTATAATTACCTTAACAGCGTAAAATAATTTGTAAACGATAAAAAGGCGTTTCAGTGAATTGCTGTAAGGAGCCGGCTGCTTAGTTCTATAGTTTTGGAATAACACTGTAAGATGGTTCTAATAAAAAGATTACCTGGTTGAGAATGTTGTGGACTTTTCTCGGACCAAGGCGCATTTGGAAGCTTTAATTTTAAGTTTCCAACTTGAATTACCACCATTATTTTTACATTTAATCTAAAAATTACATATTCACGATATAAAAAATAAAACATTATGTTAACCTAAAAGTGTGGATCCAATAAAAATAAAAAAAGTAATTTATGTTCTGAGAAGGCATGGGGCACTCATTAACACTGAGAAGAGCCGTCTTTATTACAGCTATTCTGAAAAAACTTTAAAAATTCTTCCATTCTTCAATAAAGAACCAAAGACGGGGTACCGTTTTGCGGAAGCACCCTCGGATCGCTAATCACTTGTACGGTACGTATATCCGATCGGAAAAGGCATTAAAGGCAATAGTTTCAGCTTGCGGTGAACTGTTTGCGAGGGCGACGGGGCGGCGGGCGGCGGCGGCGAGGGACGGGGCGGGCGGCGCACATCAAAGGCGAGCCGAGACAAAGCTCGAGGAGCCTTTTAACTTTATTTAGCGGAGTGGTAAGTTTAGCCGGTCGCGAATCGCTCAGGTTAAAGAGTAACACACTCACTTTGAGCTAGGGTTGAGGGGTCAGGGCTGCCGCCGCGAGCGCGCCTAATGAACTACCCGCAGACGAGGCTGTGAGTTGCACAGCTTGTGTACAATAGGGTCACCTTACTATGTATCACGTCTTAATGATGCAAAAGAAATGTTAAGTGAACTAGAATTCACATAACATTTTTAAGAATGTCCGCTAACTACAACAAAAGCACGTCTGTTTTGCTTAGGTACATACTTATGGACACATTTCTATCGCCTTGCGTTAGAATGAGTTACTAGAAATATTTTTATTATTTAAAAAAATTATGTGGAATTTATGAATTTTAAATGCAGAATGCATTTTGCAGATGCAATTTAAAGTAGATGGGCAGGAATTAGATGTATGTCACCAGTTTTTTGGACACTAGCTAAATTTGTATCTTCGATGGACGTTGCTTAAAAAGCGCAAATGTAAAATAGCTGTAAATCAGATACAAAGGACAGTTAGTACGAGTATATAGCGAATACCAAGATCGATGTGACACCGCCAACCCTGGCGGGGAGGGGGCGCCGGGCCGGTAATGCGGCCGCACCGCGCGGCGCCTTTGTCGGCATCCTTTGACGCTGATACTGATATACCACCTAAACTGCGAACAATAACGATTGACAATGCGTCGTACGGCCGCTACGACACTACGTATAGGTACATGACATGCCAATTGGCCACCATTTATTATATTATAGCTGAAGAAGAAGTACTGAATTAAAAAATTATAATGTTAAATAGTGTACCAAAGCAGTGAATGTATAAAATAATACTATTAAATTAAATTCGAAATAATTTATTTTAAGTAGGTTATTTTAAAAGCACTTTCGAAACGTCAAGTCTGTCAGTACGTAGTGACTCTACCACAAGTACGGTTGGTAACTCTAGCTGAGAACAGCCGGCAAGAAACTCAGCAGTTGCTGAATACTATATATACCTTTTATATTTTTCAAAAACTTATAATAGAAATGTTATCTTAAAAAGCATTTTAATAATTAACCATATGGGTTAATATTCCAAAGGAAAATTTTCATAAACATAAAATAAAAAATTAATTGCGTACCTATTAACTTGACGCCTCCTCAAAAACTACACAAATGATAAAATAAATGAGTGATATCGCTTTTAATTCGATAGAGCTGCGCACAAAGAGGCTACTTGAATACGATTAACTACCCGGAAGGGCGGCCTAACCTTTGATAAATTAGCCATACCTACTCTACTACCTGCCCGCCGCCTTATCAACTTCATCACTTTGGGGGGGCCGCGGACTTTACAACTTATACATTTAAATAACAATAATCATATTATTAATTTTGGATCAAGGTTCGGATACAGAAGGCGGTAATTCTTGAGACGGTGCACATTGTGAGTAGGTTCCACAGACTGGAGCCCTGACCACCGGTTGCTTGGGCCCTCAAAGACCCACTGCATTGTTAAATATATTTTTGCATTATTATAACACTAGAGGACGCCCGCTATTTTAACCAAAATTGTTAATTATAAAATACAAATTGTAACATTGATCTTTAAAAGAAGCAACTGATAAGTTTTTACCGACTCTTCTCCGCAGAATATACCTACCGAACCGGTGGTAGATTCACTACGTACCTACTGACAACTTGACGTTTCAAAATACTTGTAAAACAGCTTGCCTACACGAAATGAATTTTTTGAATAATAAAAATTAATTGCTCTTAGTAAGTCTCGCTGGGTTACGAAAACTTTTTACTGGTTTGATATTTTTTATTTTTATATAAATGTAGACTATTAAACAGTCAGTCTGGCGCGGTGTGCGATTAGCCTTACTGCCCTTCCAGCGTAACCGATTCACAAAGGCAAATAATGAATTCTGTTTAAGTTTGTTATGCACAGAGCGCGCGCAACGTTTTGTGTGACAACAATTAATAACACAAAAAACCGAGCTTTGGTAGCCTTAAATGTGTTACCCGACCAACAGTAGTGTAGGAGATGCGTCATACACACAGGCAAACGTACATTACTCTTCTTATTTTAAACTAGCTATAACTGCATTTGATAATGTCATCACCATCATCATTAACAGCCGATGGACGTCCGTTGCAGGACATAGGCCCTCCAAATACAACGATACTGAGCCGCCAGTGGCCAGCGGCATAATCCTAACGAACTCGCGCTCATAATTAAATATAATAAATATAAATATTATAGGACAATTACACACATCGCTATATAGCCCTAAAGTAAGCGTACTCGTAAGTAGCTTGTGTTATGGGTGCTATGGTAACTGATGAATATTTTTATATATATTATACATAAATACTTATAATATATAGATAAATACCCAGACACTGAAAAACATCCATGCTCATCACACAAACATTTTCCAGATGTGGGAATCGAACCCACAGCCTAGGACGCAGAAGCAGGGTCACTACCCACTGCGCCACTGGGCCGTCAATTATGACAATGTCAAATTTTATTTATTCAATAAAACCAATAAAATTGTTTTAAATATTCAATAAATAATTTTTCAATCATTTTAATCTATTAATCAATAGTAATTTTATTAGCATAAACATGTGAACGACTAGGTGGAGCGTTGATCACCGGAGGGTGGCTGGCTTCGATTGGAGGCAAAAAGCCAATAATAGAGAGGGCTGGCGCTTCTTAAAGGAGGCCTATGTCCAAAACTGGATGCGTTATGGCTGATGATGATGATGATGAAACTCGTGAAATGACATGACAATATTTTAAAAAATATGTAATGTTTTGTTAATAATATTTAAAAGCAATGCTGATAATTTAAAGTCACAAAATAAATTAAAGCTACGATGGTTCGTAAACGCACGTATTAAATGTCGCCTACTTCTATTCAACATTTGATACGTTATGGTTGTGGTAGTTTTATTTTTTAAAAAAAAAAGCAATGAAGATACGAAGTCCAATCAACAACCGATGGGGATTTTCGGTCTGTTAAAAGATTAAATTCCTCGCAACTGTAGGTATTATAAGACTCCAAGATTTGATTGAGTCCCAGATCCTCCCGGCATCACATTTAAGTCAATATAACGAACACGCAATGGTAATCAAAGTTGCGGTACGATTATATTATGGCAACTAGGTGATGTCGGTATGCCTAATTCGTCAAAGGGTGCGCGGCCCTTTGTACCGGCGGATGGCGGTAATGACACTGCTCTCATTTCACTCATAGCCCGCTGTGTACATATTAACATAAAAAACCGGCCAAGTGCGAGTCGGACTCGTGCACGAAGAGTTCCGCACAAAACGGCCAACAAATCACATATTCTGAAACTAAATAAATAACTATTTAAAATATATAGATAAAAAGTATACTCAATATATTTTCAATATAATGAAGGTACTTTTATATCTGTAAAGTACAAGTATAAACTGTATCGCATACAGTAAATCAGTAACAAACAAACAAACACAAAACCAAAGACAAACATAACCACTATCATCTCTAATGTTAATAAAAAAAATTAATCAAAAAGATACTTCTTTGAAGTCGATTAAAAAACATAAAGAATTAAATTGTACGACGGGATTTAACTCTTTATCCTCCAAGGCTTTGACAGTTTTCGTTTTAATAACCAGACAAATAGCAATTAAAATGATTGGCTCGTGGCTCGGTTGCCATGGCAGCATTAGGATATATAGATATGTCTAATTCGTCAAAGGCTGCGGCGTCCTTTGTAGCGAGCGCAGGCTTTAATCTCACTTGCTGGTATCTTGTTTCTTACGTTCAAGACTCTTAATCCTCTTTGGGACTTTGTTTCATATTTTGTAAATGTAAATGACAATTTATTAAGTATCTAACTAACTTTCTTGGATTTGCTCTTAGCTGAGAACTGATTACCGGGTCTATAGCTTTTATTTTAAATTCACGCCATAAAATATATTGTTAGAAATATATTATAATGTCATGAACCAAAAATTAGGCGTTATAAATAATGTTAAACAAGAAATTTAAGAGCTTTATTTTAAGTTATTTAACTTTTAGAGAAAAACAGACAAATAATAAAAATCAGTCCATAGATTAATCATAAGTCTTGCGCGGGGCGAAACCAAAGTAAACTGGGTGTAATATTTTTTTTATCGACTACAAGTTGGCCCTTGATTGCTATCACACCTGATGTTAAGTGATGATGCAGTTAACATCAGGTAATCATTATTGTAATTATAATTAAAATGCATGATCAAACAGACATATGAAAGAAAACATACTATTGTAAATAAAAAACGAAAACTTGAGGGAGAAACTAGCACTCAAAAGAAAATTTGTCGGAAAAGGGAGTAGAGTGAAATATTATAAAGCTCAGAGCAATGTAATTTTACTTTGACAAAATGCATACGGTTCCGTGTAATATGTTTTATTGGTACAAGTATTTTCAGAGCTCTAGAATAAAAAATAAAGCAATGTTGTTACGGCCTTTCTCCTACGTTCTGGGAAATAGCTTTAATAATAAACAATAGTAAGAATTGGCTCCTGTCAACCATTGTTACTATCTACTTTTATTAAAAAACTATCAGAGACCTAAGCAAGCAGGAGTTTCTTCGAAAACAGAACGGACTTTTCCATTTCATACTTATTGTGAAAAATAAAATAGGTTAGCAAAAATGTATTTACATTTATAACTAACAATAATATTAACAATTAACTCGAACAATCAAATATTTTCTTTATTTAGATGATTGTGTATGTTGGATAGAAGCAGGCGTTACATTGTGAAAGTTAATTATAAATGATTAATTTATTTTGTTATTTTCCACAATTAACCGACGAATCCAAGTGACAAAATCATCCAGATCTGACTGGAAAACATTAACATACGTTTCACTGCGAAATCGGAGCATCCTCAGCGTAGGTATCTCTACACTGTTCGATAAATATTGATTTCGCAATTGAATATTGTAGAATGTCTCTTTAGTATTAGCTTTATAGTAAAATAGATTGAAGACCATGATAGCATGTGGCCGAAAATGGTCTAGTGATATAACTCTGATCATCACCGACGGAGAAGAGAGGTCGTCGAAATTTTGACGAAACGAAAGAATGGGAGCGGTGTCATTACCACGCGCGGGCACAAAGAGCGGCGCGCCCTTTGACGTATTACCCGCCGACATTCACCCGGTTGACACACGTTCACACCTCCACTGATTTGTCGCGCTCGTAACAGAGATGATCCTACACCAAACGCTAATACGGGGCTTGATGGTATCTATTGTATAAGGTTGTCATAGCTGGCTGCGCGAGTCATCTCCTACACGTTCAAAGTAGTATCTCGAATGACGGATGGGTTGAAAATTAATTAGCATACTAATACCTACCTCAACAATCTCCAAGAGATAAACTTTGAAGCACTTATCGTGTTTTCTGTCGGATCTGAGCGACGTCGCTTAGATTCGTTGAATTTTTTGCGAAAAAGAGCAAAATTCTTTAAAAAAAATACTTATTTATTTCGGTACAATAACAATATACATATAGGGACAAATACGCATCAATTAAATCAATAAAATGGTCACATTCACATATACGTATAATGACTAGTGCACATAACACTCCCAAAAAACATGTAAACAGTCAAACGAAGAAAAGAGGGACTACTGCTATCCAATGATTTAACAGTAACACGTATAACCTTGCGTCCATCAACTTAAAAGCACAGGAATTAAACACCATGTGAAGCGTAATTTCACAACTATGCCCGGAAGCACAAAAATAATGCTTAGATGCGGAGATTTTTGCGGAGTTTTACTTTACGTGGACCAGCTACATTACAAATAGCTCTTCTACTACTCGATTGGCGTTCGATTAATGTTCCAGACATAATTGGAAGCAGTAGACACAGCCGAACAATAAGCCCATGAAGTTATTAGGCATTCGGAATGTATGAAAGTGTGGTGAGTGTAATGAGAGCGGTATCATTATCGCGGCGCAGCTCAAAGGACGGCGCAAAGCTTTGACGATTTAGTTGCTGAACACTATTTTGATGTCCTATAGTAGTACGAATTTAGTTTTAAACTGTTATAAATCTATTTTTAAAGGTCTGCTTTTCGTTAAAAATAACCATTAAATCGTTATTTCAAAAGGCAAAGGAAGGCTCTTTTCTCTGACGCCCTGTTTCTCAAGAATATTCTGAGAAAAAATAAACAAAATATGTATTTATATATATTTCTTTTTCAGAAACATAATTATGTTTCGGTACAATTTATTGTTTTATACGCGAATAGGAGAACAAAATAATAAACATTTTTGCAATAAATGCATATTATGTAGAGTTTTGTTACACCTATTTCAGAAACTGCTTATTTCATCGAATTCATTTATTTTAAGACCAAATAGTCTCTGTAAAAAATTTTAAATCACTGAATTTTAAGTTGACGCAGAAAAGATAGAGTCACTACGTACTGACAGACTTGATGTTTCAAACAGCTTGTGTACCTACTTGAAATAAATGAATTTTAATTTCGATTTTAATCATGACATGTTATGACGAGATCGAGATTTAGTAACATTTCACCTTTTAACCGTTGAGATATGGAGGCTCTATTTCCCTGTGACACGGTGATATTTATCGGAGAGTCAAGTTAGCGAGGTTGGCGAGGCTGGCGAGTGTCGGCGCGCGGTCTGCGGGCGGGCGGTCAAATAAATTACCTTCCTTTGAGAATTTGATTCTTTTGATCATCGCGAAATCAATTTGGTCGCTCCCACCATTAGCCGCTTTTGCTTAAGCAACGGCGACGGCGTCGTGTTAAAGGAATTTCTTTGGTCTTGTGACCGACTTGTAGCGAATCGACTAAGTTATTTTTGTCTTAACTAACTTTAAAAAGGCCAGATTTTAATTACCGTATTTAGACGCGTTTTTTCATGTATGAACAACTAACACCTTTTAAGATCTTTAGCTATCGGAAGCGGATTGGTAGACCTAAAAAGCCATTTGAGAATATTGTGGGCTTGTGGTGTGTCTAAGCCCGACTACTATAGAAGGACCTAGCCTAGTAGGCTCTATTAGGCTGATAATGATATGGAGAACAAACAGGCTTGCAAACACACTTTTCAACAAGTGATATTAATTGCTGAAACTGTTTTGACGGCCTTCGTGGTACGAAGGTTATGTGGAAACCGAAGGAGTGTGAATATTATCCTACTCCTTAAAAGGTAGCCATCCATCGCTTCTATCTTAGATTGGATCATCACTTACCACTAGGTGTGTGAGTTGACCACAAGTTGGCCCTTGACTGCTATCACATGATGTTAAGCAGAGAGAAAAGTTAGAGGTATAGCTCGGCAAGAAAGTCGTGAAAAAAATGGCGGCGCCACTATCGTTCACGTGGCCATCCTATATAGTACGACAATAACTTTTTTGATACTTTGATTTAAATACAATTTTTAATTACGTGATTTCACTGACACACTTTTATAATAATATTTGTTAGGATAGGAAAATAATTAATGAAACTTCTAATGATGGTAATGTATTATTTACTTAAAAAATTATACATATTTAATCAGAATAAAAAATGCTTTCGTCTAAATATTCCACGCTAGATAAGTCTTCATCCACGTACAGAACTTTGCTGGCTATCTTCGGATGTGTCACTACTGCTTTCATAATTATTTTGTCACTATACAGAGATTGTCCTCTTTGGTAATAAATACTCACTCTCTATTTTCATTACATGTCGGCATGATTTTTTCCAGTCATCAGCAGAGATGCTCTGAAACACTTGTTCAGCTACTTCCTAGAACAATAAATAAAAAGTTTATATGTTTATACATTTGCAATAATTTATTTTTACGAATTTGAAATCATTATTTTAAAATACCTTGATGTGCAGTGATCCCACATTGTGTGAGGCAATTTTATGTTTTGCTATGCCCCAGATAATTTCAATTGGGTTTAGGTCGCACTGATAGCATTCAAGTCAAAATCGTCTAATTCTTTTCTAGGTCGCTCCGTTCTATGTTTCCCTGGTGTGGAGAAAACACCTTTATTTCTCTGTCCTTCCAGAGCAATTCGTCTTGTAGTACTGTCGAATTTACCTAAAAAAAGATATTTACTTAAGTACATACAGGTTTATTACCTACCATTGTTACATAAGCGAAATCATATAATCCGCACAATATTTTTTCTGTGATGTATGCAATGTCAATAAAAAAGTATCAAAATTGTACAAACGCGCTATTTCGCAAATGCCTTTTATAAACATAACCTATAATTCCGGAATCTACATTTACATGCAATCAATCATACTATGAGAGGGTTATTCTATCTATTGTAAATTAAATCACATATAACATACGATTAATTTATTTAAACCACATTTTACCAGTCATTTCAGCAGTTCTTTTGTTAACATCGTTCAAATCGGACAAAATTTTTCCGGCTTCGAGTTCTGCCAAACATCTCTTAAATACTTTGTAAAGCCGAGCTGCGGATTACTGTTATGTTCATTTTAAACACAATATCGCCACAATAACACAATAAAATTTAAAATAACACGAACAACGATTGCCGATTCTAAGAAATGAAACAACATCTTCCGACTTGACGTGGTTGACAACCCGCGAAAGCAGTGTTACCAGTGAGCATATTTTTTAGTACCGTTTCACGACTTTTATGTCAAGCTATACAACCTTAGTTACCAATGGAAATGCCAGACTCTCAATCACTAGGGTGTAACTAAGGAAGTACTAAATATAAAACAGGTAGGTACTCGTAGCTAACTAGGCGACACGCCGCAGTGCAAATCAAATCACCGCCAAAGGAAACAATATTACCCGTACGTAGGTACGCGCGCACGGCCGGTACGCGCCGCGTGTTGGTACGCGTACGATACTCGCATATCGAAATGATTACCTTCGTTACCCGTCACCGACGCTAATGAAGTATTCCTGTAATGTAATAACTATTGACTGAGCCGGTGAACAGAACCTACGTGACGTCTTGACAACTTGTTTTTTTTAATTTGTCGCAAATCAGTGGCTCCTCTGGGGTGGCAAATTTTCATGGTCACCGATAATCACTTAACATCAGGTGAACCGTTTACTCGCGTTTTTATAAAAATAAATAAATAATATGTTTGGCAGCTACAGTATTTCTTTTATATAAAGCTTTCTAATTTAATTTAGAACAAATTTAGTTTAGAACAACCACTTATCAATAGAAGGTGCCATGCAAACCGGTAGTAGTCACCATCAACACCAACAGACAATCTGATTTCTGAATATTTTTAAAAGATACAGTATCATACAACATACACTATGATTGACAGAGCCAAGTAATTTTATAAATGTTTTGAATTTTGATCTACTTTAAAATAAGGTACCAGTGCATTAAAAATTTATATGAAATTAGATTAGTTTCGATTTGTGTGAAAATATCAATTTATAATTTAGATTAATGGTTCTACTACTAGGTACTACAATGTACTAATATGCAGTCTAAAATTTTTTGAAGGAATTACAATAGGTATGTGTTTTTTAAAGAATTATTTTTAATTTGTATATGTAACACGTGCAGTAGTCGCTTGCTCTTACACTACACTAGTTACATCTATAAATGGCATGTAAATCATATGACATAATCGAGTTCGCGCTAAGGTTCCACGTCCCTGGCCACTTTCCACGTAGGTATTGTTGCATCGGTGTTCAATAAAAAATAAAAAGAGTTGGTACTTCACACCGTTGAACAGCCATAAAGAGGCTGGTGACTTTGTGGAGCGAATTCCGCAAGTCGACGAGTAGCGAGCGAGCCGCGCGGAGGGTGCTTGTGATGTGTTGGTCAAAGGCCTAATTTTGTCGTTAAGCTCTTCTACTATAACTTGGTAGAATAAATATTATTAAAATACGAATAACATTATTGGACAGACGCTGACTATATTTAGAGCAAGTTCATTATTAGTTCAGTTCCTTACCTGCCTAATAATTTGTCGTTAAGATTTACGTCGATGTATCGAGTGTATACTGAATTCCAATAAATTCAAGTCTGTTTATACGTATTGGTAACAATTTTTAGGGTTTCGTAGCCAAATGGCAAAAAACGGATCCCTTATAAATTCGTTGTCTGTCTGTCTCTCCGTCCGTGTGTCACAACTACTTTACTACGAAACGATAAGAACTACAATGTTGAAACTTCGTTAGTAGATAGGTGTATGCCGTGGACTGAAACAAAATTTTTACACAAAGATAGAAAAAAAATTGGGGATTCTCCGTACTTAGAACTGAAAGCCTTATACATAACCCGTACGGGGTCCTATAACGGGTTCGAAACTAGTCAGGTATAGTCCGATAACAGTGACGCGAGTTCAAGCCGTTTATATTTTGATGATATAGAAAATACTCGCGATAGTTTAAATTGTAATAAAACTGTAATAAGTAAAAATATCATGATCATAATCCATTACTATTATTAGGACTCTAACACATGATATACAATAAACAGAACTTCATACAGCTTGATAAAGAAACTCACCTTAATGTTATTCATAATAAAAGATTACGCGGGCCTCTCACTAAGGGAAACACTCGGGGAGCTAAAAACGTAAAATACACCTCTCAGCCGAAGCCTCTAAAAGATAATGACGCGTTTTTCAGTTCAACTTTTTGCCGCCGCCTTTTAAAACAATAGGCTCCTTTTTAAAAACTTTGCGCATACAACGCGCCTATGGCTTCCTAAAAACAGAGCAAAACAATCAAAGTAAATTACGCAGTAACAGCTTTTTTAGTTAGTTAGGTACATTTAAAATTTGATTTGTAACAACAAGACGTTTTTGGCTTTAAAAGCCAAGTCAAATTTGATCTGATTGAAATTTTTTTTTTTATAAAGATACGGATTTAATTTCAGCGAACAAATTATTAAATTGAAAATTATTAAATTAGCTTAAGTTATGTGTTTAATAAAAAAAATAATGCCACAGGAGAGTTTGGGAGAACGCAGAAGCTCTACCAAAGTCTAGTCGGAAAGCCTGAGAAACGGAATAAAAGAAACCAAGGACGCATTTATAAAGCGAGATCAGAAATTGAGGACAGAAAGCGAGGTAGAAGGAAATCTCACTATACGCTATGATAGGAATTGAATTTATTTGTTTGTTAATTTTATCCGATTTTATCGTCGAACCAATCTTTAGATTAGGTCCAGTATTTCGATTCTTCAAAAAAAAACGTCAGTTTTTAAGCCGATATACAAGGGTTGCAAAGCGTATGTAACAAATCGGTATTCTCCAATGACATTTTGCCATATTTAAATGACAGTCGAACTGAAGGTGGTATGATCGACGACATGTAAATGAGATGTTCGTACGATATATATTTTTCAAGACTCGACATACAGATACTCATATTATAATGCAATGGAAATGTACTAAAGTTAAGCATAAACAAACGCCTAAATGTACAAAAGACAGATTTAAAACGATTTCAAAGAACAACTAACCCCTGATCCCTACCTGAATGATATTGAAAAGTTTTATACAGCTCAAATCTTAAATGTTGCAAACCGGTATGTCCCCCAGACAATGTGAAAAATATTCCATATCGGAATAACTCTGGGGCGAATGTCGGAGATATGAAGTTATGTATAATGGTATTCAATAGGACGCCGCGAAGCGTGCATATGTGGCCAGTGGTCAAGATGTAGACGAAAAATGTTCTCGCGCCACTGCAGGCAAATCGCGCCTGATCGCCCGGGTTGTTCGGATATATGCAACTTACATATTTTATTTATTATTTAAAATTAACCGACTAAGTAGATAGCCTACCTGATGAAAAACTCGCCTATAAACAGACAATACTTTGCAGGGTAATCAGAGGGTGTGTTGTGTGTGTTGTGTGTCCTCACGTGCCTGTTATTACACTGCAAACCATCCATGTCTATCGGACACTCTGTTTGGCGGCATAATTAAATATAGTGGGCGAGCTTTGTCACAAAAAGCTCTAGGCATTACTTATGTTTCAGTTTAAATAACGCCCCATTCCAGTAGATAGGATCATGCACATTTCGCCAGACTGATTTAGGTGTAAAAATAGTGGAGAACCTAAGACAAGCATTAATGCAGAACTATAATACGCTATGGTAGAGTCAAAGTGTGTTGGGTATGTGCGTGAATAGTTACGAACGTTTCCATGAGTTCAAAAATTTTTTACAGTCCAAGAAAGATTAGTGTTAGTGTTAACAGTGTTAGAATTACTTATTTTCAAGTAATGCATTTTGGTGTCATTATGACTTATGTGAACAAAACAATTACGATAAAAATGATTACACATTACCTGATATTTAAAAAATTAAAAACTTTTTACAAAAATTGTACATTTTTTAATGACAAACAACACTGCACTGCAGGCGAAATCAGAAACTCATCGAAGTCATCAATTATAAAAAATGCAGTACGAATGCTGACTTTTAATTGAGGATTTTACAATACAAAGAATCCGATCGGGCGTGTCGAAGTGTCGCCTTTCGTACCTGCCCCCAGTTCGGCACGAGTTCCCGATATCGTTTAGCCCGCGAAGGGAAATTGTCCATCGCACGTGCTAAACGGTTTTAACTCACGTGACACTGAACTTATTTAAAAGGGCGCCTACTAAATTGAGGTGTTCCTTAAGCTATTAAAATACAGACATATTTTTTTAATTATTCGTATACAAGACTATATATTAGTTTTACAAGATGCGAAGTCACAGTTCTTCCGAAGAAGTGCTACCGCCAATGTGAAAGACTCGGCTGCCAGTGTGATACAGGTGGGCCAGGTAAGTCGGTGGGTTTATCATCTTCATCTAAGGTTAATGAACACAGGGTGGCACTTTGGTGGTTCTATGCATGTGTGCCTGAAGGTTCTGAAGAGATGAGCTTTTTGTAATAAAAGCGACTACTACTATATATGTTCCAGATTAAAGGGTAAAGTTGGTATTGCCCTGAATATGGCAGACCTAGTAATAAGTGTAACTCTATTTAAAGGCGATGGATATCCAACTAACAATAATAATTAATATAAAATATCAGAATTAAAACATACTATAGGTATATTCAATCCATTCAACCTATACGCGGCCTAAGCCCACGTTGCGCCGGTACAAATAGCTAAATTGACTATACAAATCACCCGCAGGCATCCATCCAATCCGGCGAGCCGTATTGTTTCCCCAATTGCAGGCCTGATTAAACTCTTTAAACCGTTTCCAGGTAAAGAAAACTGCAATCAGCCGTGGGATGGAATACGGAATCCCGCGGCCCCGGGGTTTCTAAATAATGGGATTCGCCTTAATCTTGAGGAACAATAAAGGTTTGCAAGCGACGTTTTGCATACAATGTCTCGCCGCGTGACAGCTCGAAAGACTCCGAGCGGGGAAAATGTGACAGATCCTATGCTATAGTAATTAGACTGGATGTTCGTCTTGTTCTTGGTATATTTAGCGAAAGAATACTTGTATGTAAAAATGAATGTCTGTTCTGAGGGATTCGCTAAGAATCTCTCCTGATTTCTCCAGGCAACTTTATGGCAGTACCTTAACATGAAATCCTATAAGTAATATAAACGCGAAAGTTTGTATGGATGGATGGACATTTGTTACTCTTTCACGCAAACCCTACTCAATGGATTTTGATGAAAATTTACAATGATACAGATTATATATCAGAATAACATACGGCTACTTTTTATCCCTATTGTTTACGTGAAACGCAACAACGCGGGTCAAATCACTAGGTCAAACTCCAGTTTTCTATACAATTTCAAAAAAAACAGCTTTCAATGTACACATCATTACGCTGGCATCGAATGGTAAAGTAACACTTACCACAGTGTAATATAATATCAGTTCAAATAGTATATTTCATGGATTGTACGTTACAGGCTAACAATTAGTAACGAAATACGATGCTATAGTTCGTGGTCAAAACTGATTTAGTTTTGTCGTCGTTTCCAAATAAAAGTAACAACAACTATCGACAGGTTCGATAGGTTTTCACCGCAGCGTATCAAAAAAGTCATGTCAGTGTCAGCGAGTGGTTTAGCTGTGAATCTGAAATGTTAGCTTTGGAGTAGCTCTACAAATGCCATTCAGAGAATCTGTCAATTTGTAGCATGTATTAGCAAATAAATTTTACTACTTAAAGTGTACTGTACGTATTTTTAAATTGTATTAAGTTGCTGTAGGTACTTTTAAATTCTGTCGAATATTGTCAGTTCTAGCGAGGATGGGTGGACTCACGTTGCCTCCTTTTGTGAGACCGTCATCGGCTTAAGAATGCCTCGGAGCGAGAGAGAGAGCAGGCGGCCGATGCTCATCCGCTCCGCAGAAGAAGAACAGGTAGATGCTGTAGACACGTGCAAGCATAATATTGTGGATACCACTGTGTAATTGGAAAGAAGAGAAATAAGTACAACAGTAAGACATCAAACTTTAAAAACAAAACAAATAAGGAAAACAATTACAAAAAAACATTTTGAGACAATTTAATGATAACTCAAAATTGTGACGTCATTAAAATATGAATGAAGTATGAAGTTAATGGAAGCAGTGGTTAACTAAGCCAATAATTTGCGGTCCTATCGCTGACATTTCACTTTTTAATGAGAAATTATAAACAAAAGGTAGAGAGGGCGCGGCCAACGAAAATGATTTTCATACTTTTCGAGACTGCGACGCCTTTGGAAAGCACTCGGCGGTACGGATGATTGGATTGATGAATAAAAGATCCGGCAATTTGTATAATATAAGGCGAGCGGACAATTATGCACCATTCAATTATTGTGGACTCGGATAATGGAGCCACGGAGGTTCTAAATGTAAAACAATGTATTACTTTACAATCACAATTTTAATTGCTTAATATTATAAACACACCCGTTAAGTTTTATATCATCATCATCATTATCAGCCAATGGACGTCCACTGCTGGACATAGGTCTTTTTTAGGGACTTCCAAACACAACGATCCTGAGCCGCATGTGCCCAGCGGCTCCCTGCGACCCGTTTGGTGTCATCAGTCCACCTGGTGGGGGTCGACGAACACTGCGCTTTCCGGTGCGGGGTCGCCATTCTAGCACCTTCAGCCCCCAACGTCCATCAGCTGTTCCAACCACGTGCCCCGCCCATTGCCACTTCAGTTCTGCGACTCGCTGAGCTATGTCGGTAATTTTGGTTCTTCTGCGGATCTCCTCATTTCTGATTCGATCACGCAGAGATACTCCGAGCATTGCTCTTTCCATCGCCCGCTCAGTGACTCTGAGCCTTCTTAAGAAGCCCGCAGTTAGCGACCAAGTCTCGGATCTGTATGTCATCACTGGCAACACACACTGTTCAAAGACCTTCGTCTTCAGGCACTGAGGAATTTTGGACGAAAAGATGTCATTTATATCATATTACTATAATAAAGGCGACAGTTTGTAAGTGTGTAAGTTTGTTACTTCTGCACGACTAAACGGCTGGAGCGATTTTAATAAAATTTGGTATGAAGTTAGCTGACACTCTGGATTATCATTGCCTTAATTTGCGCCACATTTAGTTCCTTAATTTCCACGGGAACTAGAACCACGCGAGTGAAACCGCGAGCCTCTTCTAGTTTATTTTAATTTGACGAAGTTTTTACAATAAGAATTAGCAGCTGAAACAAATCAAAATTAACCAATTCGTTTAAATAAAATTTTTAAATAATTGCGTTATTTGTCAAAGCGACATGTTTTTTGTTGACAACTCATTGAGTTCGAGATCATTCAAACGATTAATTATACCTGACATACGTGTATTGCACGACGAAGGGTTGGAGTTACTAGCCCATGCGGTTACATTTCTGGCGGTGTACAAACGATAGGTACTAATGAATGGAATCGTTTTGGTAATTTAAGGTATTGGTAAGAGTGTGTGCTGTTGCAATTCTTATAAAATTTAGATTGAAGAATTATGTCGTTAAAGTCACATATAAATGTTCGAACTTGTGGATTTACAAATATATAAATATATGAAAATTCTTGTCTACCTACTTATTTTTAAATAAATTAACATTTTTAATACACATAAATTGACTTTCCAAAACTTGTAGACACAATTCCATGTAAAAATGTGAACAAATACGAAAATTAGCAACAATATAGACGAGGAACAATGGCGGTCCGCCAGGGACGTGCCCTCGGACCGCCCGCCGAGTGACGCGCACGCAGTCAGGTGCATCTGCGGTTGACATCTATGCCGCTCACCGCCGTGAAATGAATATTTATTTGTTATTGCTATACACGCAAATGGGGGCTTCACTGTGTGAAATGGTGCAAACGACAACCTTTCATTGAATCAAACGATTTAACGAAAGTTTTATACATAAATACTTTGCTTTATAACGAGAATACGGAATTTATATTTTATAGGAGGTTTTGGAAGTTGTTTAGATACCACTCTACCGCCAGTTAAAGTAACCTTTTAATAGAAAACTGGAACTGTAAAAATCGTTTTTAGTCAATAATACTAAAAGGTTCTTTGAAATTATTTAAGAGCGCATTTACTACAAATCGTAGGTAGTGACCAATTAAAAAAATAAAGTGTAATATTAACATTAAACAAAGCTCCAGCTAAATAAAAATATTGAGCAATTTGAATGTATCGAGCATATTTTTTCTTAATCCAAATCAGAGCGTCTTCAATACGACTTCGCCTTACGAATAAGATCATATTCTTAATAGTAATACGAAGTTCGAGAGCTATACACTATGCCAGATCTCATTTACGTAGTCTGTTCCGATGGTTGCGAAGCAATCTACTCTAACCGTATTGCCGAGATATGAAAAATATGAAAGTTCATCATTTTGATTTTAGCCTGTAACGTTCGAGTCAACTTATAAAATAATTCGATTCGAATAATTCGTTGTCTACAATAGTTTTAATGCATTGACTATAAAACAGTTGGTTTTTCGATTCAGACATTTTTTTAATAGAAACATAAATCTAAAACTTTATTTGTCTAAGGGATTTCTAATCGCTTATTTTATAGCTGTTCTATGGTGGAACATTGTTCTATAAACATTTAACACAATTCATACTTACTACTGCAATAAAGAAAACTTAAAGAATTCCACCTAATAAATAAACTAATTTATTTCAAAACAACTCGTCTTTCACCTTAATAGCATGTTGCAAAGTTTTCTTTGTCAACAATAATAGGGAGGCTGAGCACGTAACGGCAAGTCCGAAAACCTATTATCCCAATATAAAGGTCCATCGTGCAGTCCACCGACGAGCCGACGAGCCGACGACACAATGCTTTAATCTGCCGCGTTATTACACCGGCAAGACGTTGCAAAAGCCATTGTGGACACAGTATAATTGTCAGCGAAGCCTCCCGGGATAGAAGAGTTGAGAGGCTTTATTCTCGCTTGTCTGATTCACTTTGTCGTGACGTACAAAATAATCTTGATATAAAAGTGGACAAGCGGTAAAGACTCGGGCTTTTGATATTAAAAGAGCGACTATAATGTAGAAAGGTAAACAATAGCCATCTTGTTTTAAAGTTGTTTAAGATTCTTTTGTGTGCGTAAAGAGAAGTAGTAATAGTTATTTCTTATGCTAGGCAGCAAAATTGATTTTTACTGCAAGTGCACGTATTCAATGCTCAAAATTTGCTGCCGTGCGCAACACACTTCATCTCACTATAGTGAGGAGAATGATACATGCAAAAAGAAATAAAAAATACCAGAATAGAATACAGCATTCGCAGCAGCAGAATTATTAATAATAATATCTACGAAACTAAACACGGTAAATTAAAACTTAAGGGTAAAATTATTGCAATGTGTGTGAATATTAATTGTAATATTTTTGTTAGGCGATCCCATATTTTGTATTATTCAATTGAGTGTTATTATTTTTTTTTCGACTTTATTATTCTTTATTGTAATTATATTTAACAATGATGTAATTTAAATTAATAACGAAATAGAAAATTGATAATTAATATTTATTCATTTTATACAAAATGGAATTTAATAATAATGTTAAAAAACTAAATAAATAGATAATTAACATACAAATACTATAAGAAGGAACCTCATTTCTACACGTTCATATTTTTAAAAATAATGAAACATGCAAAGGTTAATGAGCTCTGCTCCGCTCCGCGTTGGTGCGTATTAATTTTTTTAGTGTTCTAATTTTATTTATTTATGATTTTTTTTTATAATCCGAAATGGAAACAAATTTCTACCTGATTAATATTTATCCATTGTATGGAATTGAAATTAATGAAAATGTCCAAAAACTAAATAAACATAATATCAATACTCACTTTTAGCAGGAACCCCGAGCCTAAGCTTTCATTCATTCAGCAGCAAAAACGACTTTTGTGTCCTAATTTGGCCAAGCAGAAACTACTTTTCCGAGCAAGTGAGATGAAAATTAATATACTAAAGTACATCAATTTCTACGTACATATCAAACACCAGTTTTAGTAAATAGTATGCCTGGATAAAGTATGATCGTAACAGTAAATTTGTTAGAATATAGTTCAAAAGGTATACGAGTATTATAGCAGTCTAGAAAAAATCCAATATAACATGTACATTAGCATGCTAAAAATATTTGTATATAAATGATAATTTAGGAAACTCAATATAAATCAAGTACCTAATGGATATTTAACTACGGTTTGAAAAATAAAATAAGTTGTTTCTCCACAACCGCCAGACACTGAAAGAAAGATCTCGCAAAAAATAAATCGAAAAGAAATGAAAAGGAAATTAGATAACAAGAAATTTCTCCAGGAAACGCAGCTGCTCGCACGCTATCTGTAATTGTGCAAAATGATGCTCAAAATTTTCAATTTAAAAATATATAATCAGATTCAGGCCTCTGGAACGAAGACAATATTTTAGGAAACTGATTGGATATCCACAACTTCGAAAATTGAATATAAAATGTACCAAGACTTGGAAAAATCATAAATGTTGCCTGAACATTTTTCTGTAGTCGATGTATAGCAAGGGAAGAAAATGTGATCCATATTAAGAAGCTTATTCCGTGAGGGAAAGGAAAAAAAAACTGAACTTGTTTCAGTGAAAGAAAATCTCTGAATCGGGCTAGTTTCATGAAAAAAAGTTCACACAACATTTTGTATAAGTTAACCGCGCTTGTAGCCTAACAAAGCGCTTTTCGACGAAAGCCTCATTTCTTAGCGATATTCATACCAGATTCTACGACTATACGGACTGGGGCCAACCACGCACTACTGCGACTACCGTTGCGTTGCCGACTCGTACGCGGGACCCTGAAGTGCTCACCGCCGAAACGTTATTTTTCAGTGGATATTAAGCGGTTTTGGGTTGAAATAGAGGCGAAATTAGCTCGCACGCCAGCACCGCGCCGCGCAATCCGCTGCGATTGTCCCTCAGCACTCGGCTTTCACGTCTCCCTCGACCGGCATTATGCCTCTAATGTCACTTAATTTGCCGTCTAGAGCCTCCTCAGGTGAATGCAGCTTACGAGAGCTGGTTTAATATAAAAATTCGCTCGTTTTTTTTTCCTCCCGTGACGCGGGATTATACGTTTTACTGTTGCCTCTTTTGAGAGTAAACGCGTAGAAGTAATGGGATTATGAGATCGGTAGTTTTGGTTTTCGCTAGGGAGATTTTAAAGGGAAATTAAATTATATAAAGCTAAATTGAAATCCAAATCGTAGAGGCCCGACGGCGGAGTGAAATTGAAACTACGTTTTAAAATGGGATGGAAATATTTACGCAAATGATGACAAAATTATAAAAGTAAAGCGTATGGTGCGGCGCATAGTTCATTTTCGAACTTTAAAATAACATATTTACAATTTATTGTATTCACTTTAAACTGAAATCGAGATCAAGCTGTGTTTGATATGCGTGAGATAGAGAAACTGTAAAAAATTTACAACGTATATAGACTTAACAGCTTCAACACAACAGTGCACTGCAATTCGTTGAACTTTCGCCTGTTTTTTCGGTTGAAAAAATATAACAATTTCGCAATCAATTAAGGGCACAAAAAACAGCATTTAAGTCAGCGTTATTGGTAACAGAAAACTGTTCGCAAAAGCGGATTTAGTCGTTAATAATAATTGTTTTAACGAATGTGAACTATACGAGTATAATAACAATGTGTTGCTGATTTGGTTGTTTTATTTTGGTGTAAAATTACAATGATTGCGATTTTGTTGATTGATGAAAAATAAAATACCTTTACACTTCAGCTGAACGGTGCCGTATGTGAGGAATATAACATCCTGTGGACAAAGAAACATATGTTTAGTATTATATAATATTTTTAATATAATATTTCCCGATCCCGTGAAAATATTGGGTTAAAAAGTAGTCTATGTGTCAATCCAGGGTGTCAGCCAATTTCATTCCAAATGTTATTAAAATCACTTCAGCCATTAGTCGTGAAGAAGTAACAAACATACACACTTACAACATTTCGCCTTTATAATAATAGTATGATTTCAGATCTAGCTAATACAAAACGTTTTCGCATTGCGTGAATGCGACTTGCCATAGATGAGACTGAAAAACTGAAGCATATGTTATGCGAGCATTTTCATTCTGAATTTTTACAGGGTTTAAACCGCAGTTAGTTTAACCAAGATATTAAGTAAACAATCACACTGTTCAAACAACAGAACATCGCGAATCTCCGGCAAGCAGTGAGCAGAATAAACATAAACAAGTAAGATAGCGTGATAATCAGCTAATGGCGGATCATCGCTGTTTGCGGAGCTGTCCACCGGCAGGACGCGGCGGCGTTGGCTGCTTCAGCGCTTAGCGCTTATTGTTTGTGCTGGGACGATAGATATCTGTAATGAAACTGAAACGGGTCCAATTCTGTACATTTTTTATTGTTTCACTATATAATCTATACTAAACCCAAAAATGTATTTTTTTTTTATTTTTGTCGGCAACGATTCACGTCGAAACTACTGAATGGATTCAAATGAAACTTGGCACGGTTTTAGTTCATATTCTAAGGCATTACATAGGATACCTTTATCGCAAAAATTAAAATAGTAAGGGTTGACAGTTTTGTTTGGAAAGTAATTTTATCCACTTTAATTACACGCGGACGAAGTCGCTGGTGTCACTAGTCGTAATATAAGACAATAGAAATGACCATGTTCCATTTCAAATCATACACTACCATCACCGACGGATACCTTGAACTTAACGTGAACCTAGAATGCATCACTAGACATTTCTCGAGTAGAGGAAAAGACAAGTCAGGGCGAAGTCAAAAATATCTATATGTACCTTTGTATATATACCTTTCGCTTCAATAGGACGATGATCTTGAAGTGCGCAAATTGAAGAAAAACGTTTATTCTTTCTTTATAATTATTATTTCGTTAATGATCATACCTTAGCAAATAATAAAAGAAAAAGACGGATGTTAGGTTTCAAGGAACTCAAAGGCCGCGATAAAAGTATAAAGTTACATTAAATATTTGCAACGTATCCTGTTATCAGGCATCAGGCGACGGCGCACGCGCAGGCGCCGGCGGGGCGGCCGACGGGAGGCGGGGAGCGGCCGCGTGGGCAGCTAGCTGCTCGAGCGAGCAAAAAGCCGCGGCATTCCTTCACCCAGAGCGGCGAATGACTGGCTGGAGAGGCGACATAGAGATACTTCCAGAAATCACGTATTTATGGCAATCCCAAAAAAATCTCATCGTTCGCGTTAAGCTGTCATTCAGTCCCGATCATTAACAATTGATACTAAGCGCTGGTTCATGGGTGACGGGATTAGGGTGATAATGTTTGACTGCGTAACAATAACCATTAACTAGCAGACGACTCTGAGGCATTAAAGATTTATGTCCACTGACTTCCCAACACGGGACTGTGAAGTTTGTTTGGAAGAAACAAAGCCCTAATATTTTATAAATCGTCCCAAAACGAACCTGGAATTCGAAAACACATTGCCAAACTGTTGAACCACCGCTACAATGATGCAGATCTTTGACGCAACTATAGAAATCATATTCTTTGGCCAAATGGTCCAGTAGTTTGACAGGTAACATTATGCATAACTATCCTGCCAGCAAAAGTTACTGTGTTGCGATACCTTTAGACCGAACCGGTCCACACTCAATAGAAGCCGATGGCAACGTTTACAATAAACATCTACCGACAAAAAGTCAACTTTATACCAAGGTAGATAAAGTACAAACTCCTGCTAACAAAAATAACCGTAAAGCAGATGCAAGGAAATTATAATCACATTACAAGAGTAATGCAGGACAAAAAAATGACGATAAAAGCGGAATATCAAATAGACGTTAAGCTCGACGTGTAACTGATGGAGATTTGATTGATGATTGACAACGATAGTGATTGAGAAGATCATATTGATACACGCTACTCCAACTAATATTATTTTTTTTATTCACTAAAAGTTAGCCCTTGACTGCAATCTCACCTGATGTTAAGGGATAATGCAATCTAAGATGGAAGCGGTATAACTAGTTAGGGGTTGGATGAAATCCACACTTCTATCGTTTTCTACACGACATCGTCCTGGAACGCTAAATCGCTTGGCGGATCTTTGTCGGTAGGGTGGTAATTAGCTACGGCCGAAACCTCCTACCAGATATATACTCTGAGAAAGGACGTAAGCTACTTTTTGTCGAATTATCACAAAACAGAATTTCTCGCGGGCGTCCGCTAGTTACAACAAAATAGACGGAACTAAAGCATTATCGGCTAAACAATAATAATAATAATAAAAATTCTTTAGCGATTTCTTAAGTACTTACTGAGTTAAAATTTAAAACAAAAACCGTCGTAATCGTTAAAACACAATCTAAATAGATCGAATAACTAAAGCTAAACATTCGAACAGCGTTCAATTAAGGAAGGCGAAGGGACTAGCGCGGTGACGTCATAAAGGGTCGCCGTAGGTAGAGCGTTTCCTGGAAACAAACCCGTGTTGTTTGTTAAGGTTCTGACTGCACGGCGCGGCTGCATTCCGGTACGGTTCTATGCAAACTGACGCTTTATTACTTTAAACAGGTTTAATAATAAGGTTCCATAAAACCTGCTTAAAATACTTAAAAGATTAAGTACTTTACTTCAAACACTTAAAAGGGTCTAAATTTGCAACCTTATTTTATTTACTTAAAATAAGGTTTGATTGCAATTACTCTCTCTATAGTCGTTCCTTTCTTCTTTCATAACAAGATCTTACATAAGAAGATCGTGGTCCTGGTAGGATCCAGGTCTCGAACGGGTCCATGCTTTTCACCTGCTTCTGTTGGTGGCTATCTTCGATCAAGATTTCTATCTTAGTGACTGCAATTACACTTGATGGTAAATGATGATGCAATCTAAGATGAAAGCGGGTTAACTTGTTAGGAGTAGAATAATGCCTATCCGCACCCCTTTACCTTCTACACGACATCATACCAGAACGCCAATTCGCTTGGCAGTACGTCTTTATCAGTAGGGTGGTAACTAGCCACGGCCGAAGCCTCCCTCAGCCAGTTTAAGTACAAATATATGACACATTACTATCAAAATAGTAAAAATATTATAATAAAATAAATGTATCTTGCCATTTTCCGCGAAAAACCTACAAACGACTCCAAGCGACAAAGTCACACAAACCCAGTTCCGCGAAAGAAGCCTTTCGCAATTAAACATTGTAGAGTTAAACATGTCCTGATGCTCCGGTGAAATGTATCGACCACCGACCAAAGGTAAGTATATGTGGCTTCAGATTACAATGATTCGAATCTTAGTTGAAAATTAACCCGGAGTCGAGAAGTTGTTGGTTGGTTGGTTTCATCAACACCTTGTAGTAATAATCAAGGAACCAGACATTGTCACCCGAGGCCTGCCCTCCCGCATTGGAGCAGCGTGGTTTAAGTTTGTTGAAGTGAAACTTCTTTATCGGGGTTGGAAAAAAATTTAGTGTAACATTACGCGTCACATTTTTCCGTTACGCGCCATCTTTAACTTATGGAAGTGACGTGATAAATATATATATATATATATATATATATATATATATGTTATATTGAAATGATCAGCAAAATCAAAGGGTTTATTTTAATTCTAATTCCAGTTAATTTCTAAAAAAGTAAGTAATTAAGACATCAATGATAGTAATAATTCTATTACAATTAATTAAATTTAATAATAATCTTTGTAGTAATGAAATAATTGTAGAATTTGTATTTATGTCTATGATTATAAAAGCCCTTTATTAAACTTCTATCTAATTTAACTTTATTTCACCAATTTCTATAAATTATTTTTTGAAAAATAACGTCATAAAAAAGTTTCACTTCTTACGAGTGTACGCTAGTACACGCACACATTTTTTTTTATTCAATACAAGTTAGCCCTTGACTGCAATCACACCTGATGGTTAGTGACGATGCAATCTAAGATGGAAGCGGGCTAACTTGATAGGAGTAGGATAATATCCACACGCCTTCGGTTTCTACACGATATCGTACCGGAATGCTAAATAGCTTGGCAGTAGGTACGTCGTTGTCGGTAGGTTGCTAACTAGCCAGGACCGAGACCTCCCAGCCACTTGACAGATTTGGACCGATTTAGAAAATCTCAATATATTATCTCCTATAAGCAAGGAGGTCGTTAATATGCTGATAATGTCAAAAATATATTAAAAGTTTAAAGACATGTGGTAAAAGCCTTAAGTTTTGAAACTCCTGCGCACAATACACCGGCCGCCCGCGCCGGACGCCGACGATATGAGATGGAATTTGACTCTTTTATTTTTCTTTTCAAACTTTTTGGAATGATAAAATTTTTGGTGCCGAATGTTAAAATAAAATCGGTGTTTTTGATGTTGACTTTGGTAATTTATTTTTTAATTTGAACAGCTATCGTATTGGTTTTGTAAATGGCTTGATTTATTCGTAAGCGGCATTTATGGTTCATGTTTACACTGACTATAAAAACGATTTATGTACTAGTTTATTGCTGTTTGTACTTTCAAGCTTAAGTCCCCTTTTCAATTTACGTGCAAGACATAAATAACAATATAGTTAAGAGTTCAACGAAAGTAAGTAATACTTTTAGTCATAAAGATTTCATTGAATAAAGATATTTTGAGTTTGAGTTTATGTTTTAAACATACAGTGGACGGCCGAGTAGCGCAATGGGTAGTGACCCTGCTTCTGCGTCCTAGGCCGTGGGTTCGATTCCCACAACTGGAAAATGTTTGTGTGATAAGCATGGATGTTTTCCAGTGTCTGGGTGTTTATCTATATATTATAAGTATTTAAGTATAATATATATAAAATATTCATCAGTTATCATAGCACCCATATCATAAGATACCTACGCTTACTTTGGGGCTATATAGCGATGTGTGTAATTGTCCTATAATATTTATTTATTTATTATCTACTAACATGTTTTAAGGCAGAATACATAATATTACAAGGTTTACAACAGCATTGATAATGAGAACTAACATCCTAACTAATATGTAGTATCTATAAATGCGAAAGTTCCACGGAGCAAGTACATGCCGACTAAATTTTTTTATTACAAGTTAGCCCATGACGCACGCACGCACACGCGCACACACACATGCGCACACATGCACACATAAAAACCTTAGTTAGTACCCGTTCATATTTTTTAAGTTATTTTAGAATTAAGATTATTTATTTCATGTTGTGTTAAACTAATTGTATGGAAGAGCGGGGCTGCTCGCTACAAGTTACAGTAGTAATACTGTACACTTACTGGGATGGCTCCAATCACTGTATACATAATGTAAACAATATTTTATGAAATAAAAATTTTTGTATTTTTTTTTGACTACAATCACACATGATGGTAAGTGATAATGCTAATGGAAAAGTGCTAATTTGTTAAGTGTATGATGAAATCTACACCCGTCGGTGTCTAAACGAGATGTAGGGTGGTATTTAGCCACGGCCAAATCCTCTCACCACACTTACAGTAAACTCTGACTGCATATCTGCTTACGCTACGAACCGGTCGTCTAGTGACAACAAACAAAAGTGATTCTAAAGTGACCCACGAATACTTGTACCTAATTAACGAACTCTATGTTACTGTGTTCCATCGAATCATCATTGATTAGATTATTGTTTTCGTACATAAATAACATTACGCCTCATCCCCATAGGGGTAGGCAGAGACAACACTATTTCATTTGCCACGGGCCAATTGTTTTCAAATTAATTATTCTGTATTAATAGTTTAATCATCAATGACTCGCCTTGTGCAGAGTCGGTTAAAGAGCAACAAAGCCGAGAATAAATCTCAAAAGCAGCGCGGGCAACTTTTGCAAATAAGCGAAATGGACACGGGCGAAGATAAAAAGGGTTTCAAAAGGGAACTTCCTTTGAGTTAATTTATAAAAATACTTAACAGATTCCTTCGTTTTTTTGAAGGCTTCGTCTCGCCTACGTAATGGTGCAATTGAATAAATTGTATACAAAACTGAAAATGTTTTAATATACATATAAGGACAAAGCTTTATTCATGTACTATACACATCAGCATACGACTTCTTACCTTAAAAAGATTTTTAACAAAAAATAGAACCGACACAAAACGCACTAAAAAGTAAAAAATAACTGTGTCATTTAGTTGCTTTAATTTACTTAAGCATATCTAGGAGTCGGTGCCAGCCAAGGTTTCTAGTTTAAGGACGTTACCTAGAACCCACAAACTGCTTTACTACGTAAAATAAATGTTCCTTAAACTTGGCTGGCACCGACTTCATAGATATGCTTAAGTTAATTAAAGCAACAAAATGACACGGTTATTTTTTACTTTTTAGTGCGTTTTGAGTCGGTTCTATTTTTTGTTAAAAAATTTTATTTCTTACTTTTTAGTGATTTATCGATACGTAACGTACTCGTACTATAGTATCATAGTATTTTATACCGCACTTGTAGCCAAAAAGCTACCAATACTAACACTAAAACCGAAATCGCTGCAAGTGTGCCTATACAATTTGAAGAGTTCCTTCAATTTTCCCAGTATATCATCATCAGTCTGTCACATGATGACAATGGGACCACCTTGGAAGTGTGCCCTTTCTAATAAAAAAAGAATGATCAAAATCGGACAACTCTGTATAAAGTTATGCGTGGTCATACATAAAAAAAATAAAAAATATACGTGTCGAATTGAGAACCTCCTCCGTTTTTTTTCGTCGGTTAAAGAACAGACACACATAACTTGCACACAAAGTTTCAACTCCCATATCCCTTTAAAGTTGAAACTTCCTAATATTTTTGCCTCCTATACTAATAGTTTAGGCGACAAAAGATAATATATAGAAGCTAGTTACTCTAATTTCTGATCAATCAAATTATTTATTTTTAAGTATAGGATAAATAAATATTGCCTGTTGCATAAAAAAGACCACGTTAATAATAATTTGCTTTTCTAAGACTTGACGAAAATTTGTCACAGGGCAGGAAACAAAACACCGCAATTTAGAAAAAAAAAGAGGCAAAACAATTATTGGCAAGCAATTGTAACGAAAGAAAATTTGGAAGTGCGAACGTTTTCTTTCTAAGGCTTCACAAGTTAGTGTAACGTGACCAAAAGCCTCTATAAATTTCATCCGCAACTCCAATTAAATTTAGGGGATGAAATGGACCGCCCGCCCACGGCCGTGATTAGCTAACGAACTTGCGAAACACTTTGTTGCGAAAAATCGGCAAATTATCACGACTAAAGGTTATTAATAAGTTAATCGTCCCGTTGGAGACTAGGGGGACGTTACTTATTATTAAAATGCTCATGTTTAAAAACAAGGTTCATATGTTAACAAAATCAAACTTGAGTAGATTGCGTATCATATATATCAGGGTCAGACTTCCCTAAAATATTCGTATAATCTCTTCAAAAGGCAGGAAGCTTAGTATTTGTACCACTAGGTACGTACTTGTTTTAAAAAACCCTGTCTCTAAAAGCATAAAGAAACCTACTAACCGCTTCGAATATGAATCCTTGAAACGCAAGACAAGTTATAACAAAACATGTTAACACGACTCAAAAGCAACCGTGTGTAAGTATCATGTTCGAGCATTCTCTATCGGAAAACTAATTCCATCAATCTAGGTACGAGCACCTAATTAAAGACGTAACGCTGCGGGACCGGGCCGCTCTATTAGTTTCCTTACAGTTGATCCGTGTAAGTGTATTCCAGCCTTGCGGGAGTCAAAGTTGATAGGACATTCCGTATTAATTAACTAAATAAGTCTGCCAAAGCTCGCTTCTGAAACAGACGCTGGCGACTTGCGAGTCGTCAGCGGCGTGTCAATAAGACAGCAGCGACACGGCGCGAGTGTGGGGCGGGGGCGCGCCTCCCCGGTGTGTGGTTTCCTTTTGATGTCATCTTCGCGCAAACTTTACTACGGATCGGCTTTGAGATAGAGAGACGGAGAGTGACTAATTTGGCCCAGCATTTGATCTCGGCAACTCCGCCGTTCGTCTCGCTCGCACGCGCCGCCCGGCCCGCCGCCGCCGGGAAGCTCTTTGCGAAATTTCGCTTTGATCGCAAACTTAAATTATATCGGAATCGAGCATTAAACGGATACATGCGAGGCGCCGCGGCCTCCTCGGACCGAACGGGTGATATTGTCAAAAATGTCTCCCGGGTCCCGGGGAGCGGCCGATTACGTCGCCTTACATAAATAATGAGCAGCCGACTCGCGACGCGTATCGCGAGCGGGCGTATTTAACTCCGCCTAATTTGCCGCGAGCACGCAGTACCTTTGAGCGTCGTTTTTACTAGTTTACGAAACAGATATTTGCGCCCGCCTTTCCCTTTGATACAGCACTTTGTGGAGCGTTTTACACGAGTTTCTTTTGAGGCCATTCAGACGGTGAATAACGAAAGGCTGTCTTTGATAAACACGTGCGAGGACTCTTCAGTACTTATTAGGGGTGCTCTCTTTGAAAGTGCTTCTCGTGAAATCTATTCGAAACGTTCAAACTCAAAGCGGCGCCGGTGAAAGCTGTGCTAATTAAACTGTCACTAATATAATTATGCGAAAAAATTGAATCACAATTTTACTTACTTCTTTTAGATATTTAACGGTAATGAACGTGAGTGGAAAGTTATTAAGTAATTTTCTTTGAAGCTCGCATCGGAAAGCTCTGCGAATGATATTTTCGCTTCTCGCCACACGGCGCGAGCGAGTGTGTTCTCGAATTAATGCCGCGTCTACACGTACGAGAGTTGCGAAACAAGTGCTATTAGTGGGTTATTAATGTCGGGTCACACACACTCGAGGCGCGGAGTCAAAGACGACTCCGCAAAGTGCTCCCTTTGTGTCGCCGCCGCGCCGGGAAGCGCCGTGTTTCTGTTCGTTCGGCGCGACGAGCCTTTGTCTTACGACGCCTCGCGTGACAGCCTCGCGACTCGCCGCCACTCGCCACTCGCCACAACCGACCCGCGTCATTGAAAGCGGCACAAATCGACACATTCGATTCACATGATTCAACTCTCGTCAAATAATGCGAGATATTATGAAAATGTATTCTGTAGTGCATCCAATCCTTCTGATGATAGAGCATTTATTTCTTCACGTAGTGCAAATTACTGTTTTCAATCTCTCCAACTTATTGATACATACTTCGATCACAAATTACTTTATCAAATAAATATCGATAACTCGTACGATCAATTTAACTTTAAAAATATTTTAAGTGATACATTTGATTGGCAGTTGCTGACTAAGTAGAACTCCGATTAACTTTATTTCTTTAGTGATATATTACACGCGTAAGTGAGAACACACCCTTAGGGCGGCACGTCGACTTTAATCAAATACCTATACGCATTTGATAAATGAAATTTCAGGTTCTCAGTGAAACGATTAAATTTTATTGAAATAATAATAGGAGCTCAGCTTTGAAGTCGCCTTGTACACGTACAATTAACATCAGAAGGCACGATATTACGTGTTGCGAGCCCGCCTGTATCGATGATGTTCGTGATCAAAGTGCCCGAGGTACACTTTGATGTTTAATTCTAAAAAGACTTGACTGGTGTCTTTGTCGTGGAAATTCGAGGGGCGCGGGGCGGCGGGGGGCGCGGTGTTAGTTGGAGGCGACTTTGTGCTGCCCAACACGCGGCGGGACAAAGGGACGCTGCCCGCTTCATGAAAAACTAACGAACAGGGACATGCATGCCGCCCAGGCACCCACTCGCAGCTATACGTAGTGCGGAGTACGGACAGCTAGACTACTAGCTAGCTACACACCTGGCGTGCTTAATTGAAAACGTTTTGCAAAGCAGTGTTTTGATGGTTTTTGTAAAGGAAGAATAAAATTGTCTGAGTTAGTTGCGGACTTGTTTTCTTCTATCCATCATATCACTATTAAGTGGATGTCAAAGACACGTCTTATGTCGTATGATGTTTTCCATGTTAAATTTTGTTATCTTTCAGATATTTTTTTCTAACATCAGAACTTGATGTAACTAAGCATTCGCCTAATCTAACATCGATACGTTCAGCAGATCCAAGTCGAGAAAGAAAGATTACTGCCCCCTTGCAATCTTGGTAATTCGTATTAAATTCACATTTTGTCGCTTTTTATTGTATTAAGTAGATTTCAAGTTAAGACTAAGTACACCATTGTTTGTTTGTTTGTTTTAAAACTATTGCACACAATAAAAATATACAAAGGCGAAACTTAATGCCTTAAGGCATTTTCTACCAGTTACCTAAACCTTTGCAATGTGGAGAAAGTACAGGGTGCGTAGATGCAATTGAAGAGAAGAAATGCTAACTAAATGAACACAGTTACATAATAATAAACTATAGAAAAATAATACATATACAAATAGATAATAGGTACAATAATGTTTATAATACACTGGTGGTAGCCAGCTACTTCGTACGCGTGGAATAAAATAAATAAGATTATGAAAATATAAATAGCCTAAGTTAAGCCTTAATAACTTATTAAGCTATATTAGCCCTCAAAGACAAAAAAAACTCCCGTGTTTTCCACATTTTTCACTGATTTTTCGCTTCTATTGGCTGCAGCGTGATGGTATACAGCCTAAAGCAATAAATGAATCCATGAATGAATAAATCTATCCAACACAAAAACTTTTCAATTAGATTCAAACAAACAATACATATATAGATAGAATTACATATTCAAGTTCTGTAGTTTCAAGTAGTGACCATTCTTTTATACGATTGCGTAAAAAATCTTGTAGATTTGTTTTAAGGGAACAAATATATTAAAATTTTATTTAAAAAAAATCTAATTCCAGTAGCTACGTCTCGTGTAAAGCACGAACTTATTTTTATAATTTAATCAAATTAGCACAAAGAATGTATAACTTGAAAGGAGGGTTCTTACGAGAATGTGAGGGAGGTGATATTTCGAGTGCGGGATTTACAAAAGGCGAAGTGACCGTCGGTAATAGGGCGGTAATTTGTAGCATTCACAGCTTTACGTGAACCTAAATTGGTTATGGTCACTATATTACGTAATAAGTGTGTCCCGATGTTACATGCTATTTATTAATTTAGTATTAGCTACGTCACTTGAATCGTGATTAATTTTTCAATTTCCTTTGCGGTCCGAATGATTGTGGTTCGACAATACTTCAGTATAATATTAATTAAAAAAAATAAAAAACAATGTCTGCTGTTGACTATTAAAGCCTATATTGCTTTCTTACGAATCCCAAAAGGGATCAATTTAACACAAATTGTAAAAGGAAAGCGTTCGTACAACAGAAGTGTATCAATCAATGTTTATTAGTGTTCGAGTGATCGAATCAAAGGAGCTTCTAATTCATACAATCGCAATTACCGCGGCGTGCCTCACTCAAGTGGGGGCCGAAAGAATTAGAAACGGATTACGAACACTAAATTTAATTACAAAGCCAACATAACAAGCCGGAGCAGTATAAACGCGACAAAGTAAAACAGAAAACACACCCGAAAAGGAAACTCGCAGCATTGATATAAACGAAATTTAAATTAAGTACAAAGGGAAAGGAGATGAAAAAAAATCCTTTCATTGAAAGCTCTCAGAGTCGGAGGGCCGGGCGGCTACATCAAAGACACCTTCCTTCCCGCCCGTCTCTGGCCTTATCTGAGCAAACCGAGTTTGGAAATTAGCAGAGCGATCCTTTTCCACGGAATCAGAGTCCAAAGACGCCTGCGCACCCCCTTCAGCGCTTTCGCTGCTTTTAACATTACGATTTCATGACAAGTTTTTCTGTGCGACACGCGACGGACAGGGGTAATGCGATAATGTAGCTAATGACATATTTTATTCAGGCTTTAAAGCGCCGAGTTCGCTCGATTCAAAGGAGAAACGCTAATGTGTCGGGATTATACCGAGCGGAGTGCTGTGTGAATGATTTTTCAAGTTTCAGCCAGCTTTTAATGAAATGTAGGTTCGGCTGCGCGCCTTGCTTCCTTGCGTCGTATTTTAATTTAAATTATACGTATTTTTAAAGGGTTCGCTTTGATGTTGTGCCGGTTAGACAAACTCGGGGGGCACGTGGCTGTACCGCTGAATGGGAGGGCTCTCTCAACTATACGGCGAATGTTGCTAATTTTCTATTAGCACTGAAAGAGCCGTGCGGTGCAGTTTTTTGGGGATTTCAATGTTATTACATGACGTATACTGCATTGTGAACTCGTTATAACTATTTTATTTTGATACATGTTTTTTGTGACTGGATTTCATTTTTGAAGAACTCCTTATTTTCGTTCGGTTGTTTTGCATTGTTTTAATAATAGCCAGGTTTTAAACCAAATACTCACCCAACTTTATTGAACTTCGTTGTATAATATTTATAAATAGTAGATAAAAGAGAGAGACTGAGACTTTTCATTGGATAAAAAGTAAAAGGCTGTTTGCCACAAACATGAAATTTTATGGCGTCGAAATAGGGTTTATGGCGTCGAAGTTTGAATAGCGATCCGATCATTTCTCAAGTTTGGATTTGGATAAAAATTAAAAATCTATACTAGGATATATACCATATTGGTCAGAGTGATAACAGTGAGCTCAGAGGATCTGTGTTGTTGACCGGTGGTGTAAGCTGTTAGTGATGTAGGCAATCCTACTAAGATAGTCTGGACAGGGAGAACTACATGAACATTGAAGGTGAACGTCGATATTATACAGGATCCTCAAACCATGCAGGTTTAACCAAGTCGTACCTAAGCCTTGGACTCTGTAGGAGTCTCCCTACCACGCGATAGGCAATAGCCCAATTAGCCCATAGAGATAGGTTTCCTTCTCTTCGACATATTTATATATTGACAGTAGTCACCTAATTATTATTTACCATAAAGTTATAATAAGTTAATAAATAAATAAGTTGCATATTTGATTACATGTTTATAATATTGGTCATTGATGCTCGCCCCCAATTACCGACGCTATAATGAACTAAATCATAATTAGGCTTTCGAATTTTAACCTCATTAAAAATTTAAACCACGAATTAAATTTTACCGTGTTATGAGTTTAAATTATTGCCATAATAAAATTTAATGAAAATTACTCGAATCAATAAAATGTTTTATCGTGTCAAATATTCTAATTGAACTTTTAATAGCTTTGTCACAAAAGTATTATAGTACTACTACTACTATTATAGTACTACTACTGCCTCGTTAGGCTAATGATTAATATACCTATGTGGCTTGGATCGCGAGGTCCTGGTTTGGAATCCTGGAAAAATTTTGAGTTTTTCATTCTTCTATTAAATTTTTAGAACATTCCAAGCCACAGACTGGAGTTGGGAAAGTTGGTGGTGTTATAACCTCCGTGCCTCGGAGAGCACGTTAAGCCATTATTCCCGGTCACTATCATCAACATCTGATAGTGTTCCTTAATAAACGAAACATTCTCACCCTATGCTATCCCCATTTGAGTCCCGTGGTGGTCTATGCTCTATATCCCCTCTCCTATAAGGAGGGAGGCCTCCTCATAGGAGGCAGTTTATAGGCTGATGATAAATACTTATACATTAAGAAAACTGACAGTTTGACAAAGATAGTGGAATAAAATTTGCTGTCAAACATATACGATCAATTTACACAATCAGCCAATTTACATAAATAAAATTACCAAAATAAAAATAACCCAAGTCACTTATAATATTAGTAAATGAGTATCTTAAAGTCTCATCTAATTCGGTCCAGGCGTTTCAGAGATTAGTCGGAACAAACAGATAGACAAAAGTTTTAAAGTTGACATTCGTGTAAGTAGTTCAATCCAGTACCTACCAATTTTTATATCTAAAACATTTTGATTAAAATATTTAAGATAATAAGAGTCAAATTAAACTTTCACCCCTATAAAACCTTAAAGGGGTGGAATTTGTAAACATCCTTGAATTATATTTTATATTAATTCAGTATAATAATGGGTAACTCGATGAAATGTACATATTTTATTATTACATTCAACAACGTTTTGTCATTAAAAGAAAATTGTTATAAATATAACAATTTCTGGTATTATTATTAACGTATTCGTCATAAATTGACTGAACTTTTAAAAGAAACAAACTATTCTAACTTTTGAAAGTAATAAAATTAAGCCTCTACAAATAAACAAAAGAAATACTTGGACAAAGCACAAGATGGCGTTGATGTCTTTTGTTAGGAGGATAACTAGTGATATATAAAATCTGCTTTCAAGCAAACATAACAGCATTAAAAAATATATAAAATCAAACATAATATTTGTGCTGAGATTACTAACGGTTTAAAAATCGCTTTTACACGTTTTTTTGGCGCACTGGAAGGCACGATGGATTTATTTATAAGGAATTCCTGGGTTCGATTCCCGGCTGGCTCATCGAGATTTTCCAGGTCTGGGTGGCGGCTTCGGTTTTTTCTATTTGAGGTAACGAAACAATGACCGTGGTAGCATATATAGCTTTTATGGGTAACTTGCTGTACTTGGGTAAACAGGTTACATACATTTTTTATTTTTGGTGTTTCTGAAAGGTGGGAGTTGGGAGAGTTATAACACATCATTTATCACGTGGGCGAGGTCGCGGGCGACTGATAGTGTTTAATAAATATAATAAAATATTTGATTGTAAAGTTAATTGGGCTGTCTCGTTCATGATGATGATCAGATAATGGTCTGGGTTCGAGTTCTTGATCGGTATTTGCAACTCAACTTAACTCATTATGTACCATTATTAGAAGATAACCTCTCTCCTGTAAAAAGAGATATCTGGTTCTGAATTGGGCCGTTAATAGGCTAATAAGGATGATTGGAAAATAAATTTTCCAGTATTTCTTAATTTCTTGGTAGAGTGCCTACCCTAGTCGAGAATCTAGTGCACGCCATTGGTTATCAGTGGCAGCTTAAAGTTGAATAGTCGTTGTTTTACACCCTGTGTCTCGGAGAAGCACCTTAGCCGTCGGTCGATGATAATAAATCATTAAGATCTAATAAGTAGTAAGCGGTACAGTGTAATTTAATCATTGTCAAATCCGCCAATTACCATTGGAGCAGCGTGGTAAATTGAAGATCCAAATATATAAAAGCATAAGAAAAATGCACTCTCGTATCATTAGGACTTTATGAAAATGCCATTACAAATTATTGTACCAACTAATGCATTTTATGATAGTTCTGGAGGCCTCGCTCTGTGTGTGATTGATCAATGGCGTTCTGCTAAGTTATTTATCGATAAACTATGATGCCACGAAGAAATCAATAAGTGTAGCTACGTAGTTATATGAATAAATCTGTGATAGTAACCAGGCAAACAGGCAATTGATAAACTACATAGTGACTTAACGTCAGGTGACATCGCAGTCAAGTGTCGAAGCAAAAATAATTAAGCTTATACCTGAGATACTAATATTATAAAGGCGAAAGTTTGCCTGTTACTCTTTCATGCAAAAAATACTGAATGAGTTTTGATGAAACTTCATAATAATATATCTCACATATCAGAATAACACAAGCCACGTTTTATCCCAAAATTCCCATAGGAACGAGAACTACGCGGGCGTCCTCTAGTTATCAATATATCCTACTTTTAGATCTTCAATAGATCAACACAAAGTTTAATTTTTGTCTGCATATTTTTATATATTCATTTACATAGTTGTGTGAATAATGTCTAAATAGCGGTCACAAAACATCAATACCAGCCGAAGCTTTACATAAAATATTGTTTGTACCAAAAGCTTACATTTAACACGGACAATAGCCAATAAAGCAATATAATATTCAAGTAACGTAATTTTAAAATGCACGACAACAATGTCACAAATGAACATAAAACAAAAGTAAGCATCCACAACAATAACAAGCAACAACTACAACAAACAATGGGTAACAACGAAGGGAGCTAAAACAATAGGTCATTCTAATAACATTTGACACAAGGGCCCTGTAGGACCCTCACAACAATGAGCATACCGTCGAGGGATGCCGCCGAATGCCCGCTAAACTTTTTTTAGTCCCCTCAAAAACAACACGCGTCTTTAAAAAGTTCCAATCTTATACCTGACTCGAAAACGCGTTCAAATCCAAATTCTATCGATACATCCAGAGAGTTTACAAAACATACAACAAGCACTAGAGACTCTACACGCACTATTCGACACCCGTAAGATTACGCGAAGTTTATTACGAGAAAAGTTTTTGCGCGAACTTTTTCCACGAATGTGCGTTCACAGCCAAGTTCCGCAGCAGTGAGGCGCCTGTCGACGGCGAGGCGCGGCGGAGACTGGCGGCCGGCATGCGCGCGTCGCACGTGGCACCGCGGAGGGCGGAGCGAACCCTTATTCGCCCTCATCCATTGGACGAACGATCTCTTTGATCGGCCGCCGGCAACTAACAACATCTCTTTGCGCCTTAATCTCGGTAGTAACGTCCTTTTAAAACAGGTAATTTTATTAAAAAACGTGGATACTTTTTCCGGTCAGTCGAGCGAGTGCTGCGGTCGATAGAGTCCCCCAATTCGGCCGTTTCCCTATGCACGAGCCGCGAGCAAGTGACGGCGGATGCAATCCCGATAACGTATTACGCAGCCGTGGTCAAAGGATAAAAGGTTGCCTTTTTCGGTCGTATTAAACCGTTTTTAAAATTGTACGCATCCCTTTGATATCCGCACATCAAAGACATTGCATAGTGGCGGGCCGGCAACACGTAAAGAAAGACTTTGCACAACGCTCTATGCCGCTGCCTCTGTATTCATATTGGTTAATGAATCATGTAACTCACGAATACCACTCCCACATACTGAACAGTTCATTTATTTTCATATACATAAGAGTATATTATGTAACAAAGGATGTTTGAATATAGATTAGGCACCATGTTCTTAACTCTTAAGTCCTTGGAATGGTATGGTAGGAAAATTATGAATGATAACATATCCGATATTGTATTAAACTCTAAATCTAAAACTAAAAATCATATCAATATGACATGATCAGAAGTTTGGGATTCATTCAGCGGTAATAGTTTATAGTATTACGTTAAAATAGCAGGCAGAAACCAGAATTACCTGTGAATCTAAATTAATTGTACGACTAAATTCAGTATTCACATTTACAGGGTAGTTTAACCGCAATAAGATAAAGATGATGTACAGAAATCAAAGGCGAGCATAGTAAAATAGCAATATCAGTGAGAGCACACAAATAAGACGCGCGAGCTGCGAGCTGCGGGCGCTAGGTACAGCAGGCGCGAAACGTCGCCAACTTGGCGCTGTTTACTCTCTGCATGTATCCACGCGGATACTGAGATGTTATTGCTATTGGCCTATACTTAGTTGTTATTAATAAAGACATCGTTCATATTCTGCTGCTGGGAAGCTAAAAGTCTAGTCAAGTTGTGAGTTTCCTAGGAAAAAATTGCTAGAATGGTAGAGAATATTTTATAGGCAAATTATAGGCGGAATCCGAAAAGGCATACTTATTCATTTTATCGTTTGATAGAGAGCATTTTCGAGTCATCTGATGATAAGTGATTACCGCATTAGCATTAGGCTAAGCTGGCAATTTTTAGGGTTTCGTAGCCAAATAGAAAAAAACGGATCCCTTATGGATTCGTCCTGTCTGTCTGTCTCTCCGCCCGTGTGTAACCTGTATCTTTTAATATTAGGGGTTAAAGTATGAAATTGCCGATTTGTACTGAAAAATAAAAATTAGTTTTTTTTAACTTAACATATTTAATCAAAATAATTACCATTATTATCTATACATTGCTGCCATCTAATAGGAAGCTCATTTATGCCTTTGCGATAGAACTCTGGTGATCTACATTCGACAAACTGTGTGAAAGCATTTTGCACTGCCTCCTAAGAAGAAAACTTTTTATCACGTAGAAAATTGTCCGTTGGAGCAAGGTCTGGCGAACATGGAGGGTGACGAATGGTTTCTAATTGCAGTTCCTGTAGAGTTAAAACGGTTTCTCGTGCTGTATGAAGTCTCGCGTTATCATGAAGCAATAGTGAATAACACCACGCTGAGACCACCAAACAGTTACCATTACCTTTTTATTGGTTTGTAGTATTTAGGACACTGTTGCGGCGTTTGACAAGGGGTCAGCCATTGCATTTTCCGCTTACGATTATCGTAAAGAATCCATTTTTCATCACACGTCACAATTTGATCCGATATTCCTTCATTTCTGTATCGATTCAACAAGGCAACGCAAGTTTCAACACGCGTTTCTTTCTGCAGATCAGTCAAATCATGAGGCACCCATTTTGCATATTTTATTGATTTGACGCAAATCTATACTAATATTATAAAGAGGTAAAGTTTGTAAGTTTGTAAGTAAATCTCTGTCGGGGCTAATCTTCGGAACTACTGATCCGATTTTAAAAATTCTTTCACCAGCAGAATGCTACGTTATCGGTGAATGTCATAGGCTATATTTTATATTTGTATTGTATATATTACCCGAGTTACCACAGCTTTTGTCGTGTGAGTCGGACCGTGAAAATTAAATCGGCATTAATTCGCGTACGCTGCCTTAGCTATTGGATATAATTGAAAATATTGTATGAAAACTTTTTATGCATCTTAAAAAGTTCTACAAAAAAGTCCTATCTTTTGTATTTTAACAGAGATATAACTTTTTGTGTTCTAAAAAATCATTTAATTCATATGCTTACGTTTACGTCATTATTTATACAACTAAACTTAAATCCTTATCAAAATAAATTATTTAATAATCACAAGGATATTATAGGGATAAGTTTTGCCTTTTACAGTATGTTAATTAGTTATATAGTTTCGGAGATATTACAAAATTTCTAAAAAACATAACATTGCCGCTATATCGTCCGAATTAAGTTGACCTCCTCCATGTTATGTTATACGTACTGAATAGGGGTCAACATTTTGGTACTAATATTTGAGAATTCGATCTTTTGATCTTTTCTTTCAATTTATTTGGCATGGCAGACCATATTTATATAATATACGAAAAAGTTTGTTCGTTTCGTTTTTCGTGTTTAAACGGGCTAATCTTTAGATCTACATGTCGGATTGTAAATTATTTTGTTTATTATGAAAGTTGGACTTAAAAGTGATATAGACTATTTAAGCTATCAGCTTGCCATAAATATATATTGTTAATGTTAATGTGTAAAGAAAATGTAGATCTTTAGAACACGGGATGGGACGGAGGATATTACATCACGGGAAACTGTAAAAAAATTGAATTGAGAGGGGTAGCGGGGAAACAGCACACTTTATATGAAAGTCTGTCTTTAAAATTAAAAGTGTACCTAAGAGGCTTTCACGCGGACGAAGTCGCGGGCGACTGCTAGTGAGTCAATATTGTTGGTAAAGTAACGTTAAACCATGCCGCTAATTCCTGGGTAGTTTGCCTCGGATCAGCTTTCACCATCTCTTTCAAATCATTGTTATTCACCTGTGTGGGCGGTCTTCCACGTGGTTCGTTCTTCAAATCGAAGTTTCCATCACGAAAGCGTTTAAACCAAAATCGCACATTGCGTTCATTAGCAGTCCCCTCTCCAAATGCAACATTAATATTGCGAGCTGTTTCTGCCGCGTTAGTTCCGCGTCGGAACTCGTATTCAAAAATCACACGAATTTTCGAAGTATCCATCTTTATTGTCTAAGCTGAATAAAAAAAACAACTGAAAGTTGAGAATCGAATGTTGCACATTTTTAAAAGAAGAACTACACAGGTACCGTATGAAAAAAGTTTAACTTTAACATCTTAAACCATAAAGGATCTATGTCAATTCGAAGTACCTATTACAATAAAACGGCAATTTCATTCTTTAACCCCTATTACTTCACAAATCGTAAACCGCAAGTCACCTGTCATTCAATCATCTTAAATAAAAAAAAAATAATTACATAAACTTATGTTTATGAAATTAAGTAAATGTTTTTTTTTATTTGAATTGACCCTATGTATAAACCGTGAACAAGAAATACACTTATTAAAAGCTCGATCAAAGTTACAACGAACTACAAGAACTTTTATATTATGTTATTTGCTGCTAAGGAAACCTTCATGGGCGAATTCGACTCGCTCTTGGCCCATTTTTCGTGTTTCCGAAAAAGCTACCGTTACTAGAACCCACACTGCTTTACTACGTTAAATAAATGTTCCTTTAACTTGGCTGGCACCGACTTCATAGATATGCTTAAATTAATTAAAGCAACTAAATGACGCAGTTATTTTTTACTTAGAAAAAAACTGATTCGATACAATGTTTTGCTAATTTTTTATCTCTGAGACTACTGAACCGATTAAGATGAAAGGTCCATATTATATTATTACAGTTATGACCTAAACGCAAAGGATTTTTGTTTCTTTTTTTTGAAAATTAAAAAACAAATCATTTACAAACTGCATCGTGTGCAGGTATACCTACCTAGCTATAAAATGAACGGCCATCGGATATCAAATATTTTTTTGTAATTACAGATCGAACATGTTTAAAGTTATTCAAGAAAATAAATCATTTGCCTCTAAATTACTAATCCCAAATTTTTTATAAAAGAAAAAAGGATTCTAGACCATTCCCTATATTTCCGAAACTATCTACTAATTTTAAAGATTTTTAAAAATACAGAAATTTGGTTTTACTCTATTTACTATAACGGGAAAACCTCAATGTCAATGATGTTCTTCCATAAAATCTAACATTAAGTTTTGCCAAAAAAGTTGTTGTGTTTTGTAAATCTTCTGATTATCAGACGTACGCGTAGTAGGTAGGATAGTACTGGCGGCGGCGCCGGCACGTCTCGCGTGCAGTACTACCCGGCGGGGCACCCACACACGCGCGCCGCACACGCTCCCGACAACGTATAATGTCAAAGGGTGAGCGCGCCGCCTCACAAAGCGTAAGTGCAACCACTAAAAGCCAATCCTAAGTTTTATTGATACACATTGTATTGCGACAAAGTCTCCGGCGGCGCGGCCCGCCCCACCCCACGCGCCGCACAAAGACAATATCGCGACGTCAAAGGAGCGGCGTCCCGCGCCCGCCGCCCCGCGCCTAGAGGAAATGAAAAATTAAATTGTCAACACATTTAATATCTGCGAAAACGTGCGCGGCGTCGCCTTTGAACGCGTCTCCTTTGCGGCGCCGCCCGCGCGGCGATGGCTTTGCGTATTAAAATTTCAGTCGTAAAATTGAAATTCTGTTTAAGTTTAATTAGACGTCGTCGGAGTTCGAAGTTGCATTAGATCAGCGGCGCTAATGAGGCCCGCGGTGAGCACACGTCACGGGGCCGGCGCGGCGCGGCGCGGGGAGGGGGGCCGCCCGCGTTTGATCGGCGCCGCCGCTTTGACAATTATTAAAATTTGCCTCGTACCTCTCGGGTCTCATCTTTTTCCGTCGCCTCGATTACGCCACGGGTTTGTCTCATTAGGGCTTTTGTGTAGTATCGCGAGCTTCCCTTTGATGCGAGGCGAGGAGACGCGGGGCGGTCCACCTGCACTTTTATTGTTCCCGCTCGGCCTCGAATTTGCACGCTCCGCTTTGAGTCGCCTCTTTGAGATTAGCGGGCGCGCTCTCTGCCCTCTGACCACCGAGACGTTCACGCCCGACAGCGCCCGGCCCGCGCAAACGGAAATAAATACAAAAAGTCGCTTTGTCGTTTACACGTCGAGCGCACATATAAATTGGAGTGTCAATCGATCAGGTGTTTAATGTATCGCAGTTTCGGGCGCTGTTTGCAGCGGCGGGAGCGGGCGCGGCGATGAGCACTCGACACCCCTTTATTACTTTTGTGCCCTTTGTGCGCGGCGTCATCATCGAGCATACGACTCGAATTAAAATTTTACACAGCGATTTGTCACGGCGCGAGTTTACTGAGCCCTGACGGCTCGTGTCAATAAATACACTCAACAAAGCTTTGTGGCAATAAAATTGCCTTTTATCATCAACTATTGTCTATTCATTTAGATTTTAGCAATTTCCTCTGCGTCCCCATAAATACAGCGGAGCGGAGCGTGAATTTGCGACTGAATGCAACTCATATAAAGGTCAGACGTGTGCATAAAACTTTTTACTGGACAAATGGATTTACAACCAAACATTGCAATAATACCGATGACAAAATATTTACGAAAGTAAGCATATTGCATAAAGCAGTTTCATTGCAGTGCTTAAGACATGTAAAATTAAAACATTAAACAACAAGTAAAAAGTGCTTACTACAAAATTCAGAAATATATACATATACCTATTTAGATTGGAATACCCGTTGAAAACACTAACGGATGTTAATAAATAAAATCATTGATCACTAAACAAATATTCCGCGTCGAAATAACTATAATAGCTTCCCCCAAATTTTAATATAACATTAATTTGAAACAAACTTACAACACAACGAAATGTCACATAACGTAAATAGTAAAAGCAAAAGTTTGAACCGAGCGTAAAGGTGAAACAACATTGAGAATCTTTGCGTTCTCTGCGTCCGCGTCCGAACAAGGGACGTGCTCGGGTCCGGCGAGTCGTGCAAATAAAATATTTAGACTGGTATTCCCGTACAAAAGAGTAACGGACGTCATTAAATACAAGCATTAATTACTAAACAAATACGCCGTGTGTGCGCGCACTCGGCGCGGCGCTCACAAAGGCCTTGGCAATTCTAGTCGAGTTATCACAGAGTCGCTGTAATAAGAGAACAGTCTTCGCGCGGCTAGGGTTCCGCAGCTCGAATAACGAATTCAGTGACGACACTCTCTGCCACTTTCTTGCTTTTTTAAATTATTTTGTTTTTAAGCTCTTCTCACCAGAACCAGTCTTCTCAGCCGGTGGTAGACTCACAACTTTTTTTTTTATCATCGACTACAAGTTGGCCTTTGACTGCTATCACACCTTATGTTAAGTGATGATGCACTCTGAGATGGAAGCGGGCTAACTTGTTAGGAGTAGGACCCCCTTTCGGTTTCTACACGACATCGTACCGGAACTCTAAATCGTTTGGCGGTACGTCTTTGTCGGTAGGGTGGTAACTAGCCACGGCGAAAGCCTCCCAACAGCCAGACCAAGACAAATTTAGAAAAATCTGCCCCGCCGGGAATCGAACCCAGGACCTCCGTCTTATGAATCCACCGCGCATACCACTGAGGACGTCAAATAGCCACGGAGGTCCCAACTCGTAGTCCAACATTATTACGTTTCAAGAGTGCTAGTAAACTAAGCCTACTTGAAATAAACGATTTTCAAATTCCGTTTTTACTAGCTATAACTTTTAGACACGACTAATATTTCTCCATTTTTCTGTAAAAAATAATGGCTTGTATTAAGAGCGGATGCGACAGGCAGGGATTAAATACACACCTCACGGATTATACCTTAATAATAAACCACGGAGCTATGAAGGTTTAATAAAATTTAAGCTTAAATTTTATATAACAGCCTGTTGTTGCGTAGTCGTAGATATCGAGTCGTGCCTAGAATATTACTAACTAGCAGTCGCCCGCGACTTCGTCCGCGTGAAAACCTCTTAGTTACCCTTTTAATTTTAAAGACAGACTTTCATATAAAGTGTGCTCTTTCCCCGCTACTCCCCTCAATTTAATTTTTTTATATTTTCCCGTGAAGCAATATCCTCCGTCCCGTCCCGTGTACTAAAGATTTTTTTTATCGTCTCCAAGTTGGCCCTTGACTGCTATCACAACTGATGTTAAGTGATGATGCAGCCTAAGATGGAAGCGGGCTTACTTGTTAAGAGTTGGACGAAAATCCACACCCCTTTCGGTTTCTACACAACATCGTACCGAAACGCTAAATTGCTTGGCGATACGTCTTTGTCGGTAGGGTGGTAACTAGCCAGGGCGAAAGCCTCCCACCAGCCAGACCAAGACAAATTAAGAAAAATCTCAATCTGCCCCGCCAGGAATCGAACCCAGGACCTCCGCCTTATAGATCCACCGCGCATACCACTGCGCCACGGAGGTCGTCAAATCGACATTTTTGTAAAACATTGTACGATATTACAGTACATTTACATTAAGAATATATATTTATGGCAAGCTTTTGAGTCTAGCTTTCATAATAAACAAAATAATTTACAAACCGACATGCAGATCTAGAGACTAGTCAATTTAAACAAACGAACAAACTTTTTCTTATAATATATAAATATAGTCTGCCATGCCAAATAATTTGAAAGAAAAGATCAAACATCAAAATCTCAAAGAATATCAGTACCAAAATGTTGACCCCTATTCAGAACGTATAACATAACACGGAGGAGGTCAAATTAATTTGGACGATATAGCGGCAGTGTTATATTTTTTAGAAATTTTATAATTTCTCCGAAACTATATAACTAATTAACATACTGTAAAAGGCAAATCTTATCTCCATAATATCCTTGTGATTATTAAATAATTTATTTTGATAAGGATTTAAGTTTAGTTCTATAAATAATGACGTAAACGTAAGCATATGAATTAAATGATTTTTTAAAACACAAAAAGTTATATATCTGCCAAAATGTAAAAGATAGATATATGCTATCGCGGGCTTTTTTGTAGAACTGTTTAAGATACATAAAGTTTTCATACAATGTTTTCAATTGTATCCAATATCTAAGGCAGCGTATGCGCCTAAAGCTAAATTAAATAAATTTCACGGTCCGACTCGCGCGACAAAAACTGTGATAACTCGCTTAATATATACAATACAAATATAAAATATAGCCTATAACACTACCGATAACGTAGCATTCTACTGGTCAAAGAATTTTTAAAATCGGATCAGTAGTTCCGAAGATTAGCCCCGACGGAACTTTATTTACAAACTTACAAACATACAAACTTACATACTTTACCTCTTTATAATATTAGTATAGATAAACATTTAGACACAAAATAGAGTCAAACACAAACTTCTCCTTTAAAACTGATGTATCTTACGTTACTAAGTTTTTCACTATACACATACACAATTAAAAAGAGGGCACTCCAGGCAGCTTCGAAATTAACATTTTTTTAAAACTGCAAAATAAATTAATAGTAAATTAGTTTTCACTTCAAAAGTATTGAAAAGAGAGTACCCAGACGAAACCCCAGGCAGTTTTGAAATAGACAAAATTTAAAAAACCAAAGACATGAAAATAATAAAGCAAAGCCCTGCATCAGCTGACAGACGAGGTCTATGTCCGACATTAGGACACTAATTAAGAAAGCTCAGTGTTACTTCACTAAACATTTCAGCCATAGTTCTTAAAACTAATAAGTTGAGAGGTAGATTTATTAGCGTCTATTCAACGCGGCCCGGCTTTATGAATATTGATGGAAAATTGCTTTCGAGAATTTTAATTTAGCAGCTGCATAATGTTTTTAAGCAAATTATTCATAAATATTATATGAAAATACTTCTAGCTATCAAGTGATAAGAATAAAATATGATATGATAGTAGTCACCCGTGACTTCGTCCGCGTGAAAACCTATTAGTTACCCTTTTAATTGTAAAGACAGACTTTCATATAAAGTGTGCTCATTCTCCGCTACCCCTCTAAATTTAATTTTTTTTAAGTTTCCCGTCAACTATTATCCTCCGTCCCGTCCCGTGTACTGAAGATCTACATTTTCGTTAAAAACTGTACGATATTACAGTACATTAACATTAACAATATATATTTATGGCAAGCTGATGTGTATAGCTTGATATTAAATAGTCTATTTCACTCTTGAGCTTTCATAATAATCTTGTCTAGCTTTCATAATAAAAAAAAATAATTTTACAATCCGACACGCAGATCTAGAGATTAGTCCGTTTAAAGAAACGAACAAACTTTTCGTATATTATATAGATATGGTCTGCATGCCAAATAAATTAAACAAAGATCGAATTCTCAAAGAATATCAGTACCAAAATGTTGACCCCTATTTAGTACGTATAACATAACACGGAGAAGAGAGAGAATTTATTTGGCATATTTGGATAAATAAATACTATAGGACAATTACACACATCGCTGTATAGCCCCAAAGTAAGACTAGCGACAAAGGGACTATGGTAACTGATGAATATTTTATATATATTATACATAAATACTTACAGTATATAGATAAACACTCAGACACTGGAAAATATCGATGCTCATCACACAAACATTTTTCCAGACGTAGGAATCGAACCCACGCAGGACGCAGAAGCAGGATCACTACCCACAGTGCCACTCGGCCGGCCGTCGGCCGTTGGATGATACTTTTAAGAATTTTTGTAATATCTCCGAAACTATATAACTAATTAACATACTGTAAAAGACAAATTTGATCTCTACAATATCCTTGTGATTACTAAATAATTTGTTTTGATTAGGATTTAATTTTAGTTGTGTAAATGATGACGTAAACGTAAGCATATGAATTAGATGATTTTTAAAACACAAAAAGTTCTATATCTGTTAAAATATAAAATAAACATATATGCTGTTGCGGACTTTTTTGTAGAACTTTTTAAGATACATAAAGTCCCCATACATTGCTTTAAATTATTCTTAATAGTTAAGACAGCGCATGCGTATGCGACAAAAACTGATTACTCGGCTAATATATACAATACTAATATAAAATATAGCCTATGACACTCACCGATTACGTAGTATTCTACTGGTGAAAGAATTTTTATTAGCCCCAACAGATCTTTATTTACAAACTTACAAACCTTACCTCTTTATAATATTAGTCAAGATTAGTCCTTCAAGATTATTTTGCCTTTTCTAATAAAAGCTTTTGGTTCATTTTATAGATATATCACACTAATATCTTAATTATCAAAACGAAACGTTTGTGAGTGTATGTTTGTTCAAGCCCAAACTAACATACCTGACATGCCTGAAATTTTAAATAGAGATAGAGTATTAAAACATAGGCTAATTTTTATCACGATATTCCCACGGAAACAAGAACTACGTAGGTGAACCCGCAGGCATAGGCTAGTTTAATAAAATTTACAACTAGTTTAGTTAATTAAAATGTATTTCGCTCTATGTAATTCTAAGACCTATACTAAAGCCAAACTCGATTGAGAATGCGTGTCAACAAACAAATTAAAAATGAAGGTAGAAATCACTAGTCATTTTACACCTATTTTTTTTAATTATCTAGTTAATGACGAATTCATGACAATAAAATAGATAAGTAAGCTTAAAACTAATTAATATATTTAAAATCTTTTAATTTAAAGATTTTTTAAAATAACAAAACATAATTTTAAATTTATTAGGCATAAAATGTGTTGCCTTTTCTACCTTTATTTTAAATGTTTGTTGACAAGCATTCTCAATCGAGTTTGGCTTTAGTGTAGGTGTAACGTAAGACCACGTAGCACCTGATGGGGATAAATAAATAGGGAATGTGCGATGAAAGTAATCCTTACTTTCATTTACTCAAAACTGTGTCAAAGTATTAAAGCTGACCCCCTTTGTCTTATAGGGCTCCAATCAAGTTAATCGCTCGTGTATAGCTATATCGCATAACCCTTTTGACACTCTCAAAAATAATGATTCCATTATAGCGGTGCATTGAAGTGTGAAAAAGTAGTCGCGTCAAGTGCAGCGTGGTGCAGTCACACGGTCGCCGGCGCGCGGGGCGACTAGCGCGATTGTAGCGCGACTGTAGCGACACTCCTCGAGCACACTCGCCGCGACAGCCCTTTGTCTCGCACGGGGGGCTCTTTGACACCGCCGCATTGATGGCGTGTCAATACATTGATAACAAATCCAGACTTTAAACTGTTTCACACAAATTACTTGTTTATAATATGTATGTAGAATTGTTTCTTTTAAATGTAAAATTAAATTAATAAATTTATCGTGATTTGAATATCGTGTACTTATCCTTAAACATATATCTAATAAAGGATTTCAAACTCAGTTTTCACATTCGCTTCAATAAATAATCCTTTTTATAGTAGAGAACACTCTACCTTGAGAAGGATTATTTGTTTACGACGACTCAAAACGTTACTACAGAAGGACAGCCGTAACATCACCGCAATTACTTTTGCGAAAAAATTGATGATTACATTATTCGTATGTACATAACATTGCCTAGTCAGAACCTACTGCTGTTGATGATAGTAACCGAAATCGAGGACTCAACCTGCTCTACAATGCACAGAGCGTAACACCACCAACATACTTCGGGCTTAAAGTTTACAGAAAATTTCTTAGAAGACAGATGTTTTCCAACCTCCTGATCGAAACCACAAAGACTAATCTTTAGATCTATAAGGCAGTCATACATGAGCCACTCGCAAGTAATGCAGATAACATTGCAACAGTAGGAGCTCCCATTGAAATGCGGCAGTATATTGAAGTGTGAAAGAGTTGCCGCATCAAGTGCGAAGTGCGCCAGTAGAACCGTGTCACTTATGAGCACCCTCGGCGCGACAGCCCTTTGTCTCACGCGGGGCTCTTCACACCTCCGCGTAGTCGCACCCAGAATAAATACATGCAAATCAACCAACAAAAGTCTTTGACCCATTATCAAACACACTGATAATTTTATTTTTTTTAATTAATAACCAACTTTGTAAAAATTAATAGGCTGAGTTCACCCGTCAGAAAATTGAACATTATTATCGATGGAAGCTGTAACACAGTCTGTACCCTATAGACCAGTGCCAATAATTTTTAAAACCAAAAAAAATCGCAGTAGGATAAAACCCATTGTAAAAGAAAGACAATATCATAAAAATGAAAGGAAAAATAAATTACGGGCGATCTGAGGTCGGAAAGGGGTAAAGGGTGAGGGTTTAGGAGTCAAAAACGGATTTCCGGCAAAAGTAAAAGTCCTATGGAAAAAAGTTAGATATATGGCAAAGTTGTAGGTAATAAAAAGATCTAAAACATTTGTTCTTTTTTTTTCACATAACCTCAAAATTTATGTAAAAAGTTCAAAAAACCTCCTTTTTTATTTTTATCTTTTTCAAATGTTTTTTATTAAATAATTAATTAAATTATTAAAATCCGTTTTTTACCCCTAAACCCTCACACTCTACCCCTTCCCGACCTCAGATCGCCCGTAATTTATTTTTCCTTTCATTTTTATGACATACTTCCTTTTGCAATCGGTTTCATCCTACTGCAATTTTCTTTTACTTTTTATTATTTTTAAGGCTAACTGTACTGGCCTACTAGTGCAGTTTCATCATACAATATGCTAAGAATGCACACAACAATTTTTTAATTATTTGGGATAAAATTTTAATAATTCAAGACACTTTGGTAACTTAGTTATTAGTACTTCCTGTATATCATTTTGTGTCTGTTTTTGATAATAAAGGTGTTTTTAGAGAAAACGGAAATGTTATTTCATCGCAGCATTTTCGTAGTTAGATTCTGGTTTTTTAACTTATTCGTGTCTTATAAAAGCGATATATTTGTTATGCTTTTACACGTTAATTACTGAACAGATTATCATTGCAGTTACCTGTCTCACATAACTCTCATAACTCATAAAAGAACAGGTTAAGTACACGTCCTCCAGACACTTACAAATGGACGATTTTACAATTTATTATATTACTTTTGTATAATTAATATTTTTCCTCTGTCATTTATTTATATTTACATTTTTTTATTTTTTAACAATAACAATAAAAAATAAATATATACAAAAAACACAATCAATATTATTATTTTTTATGATATTTTGGTCTTCGAATATAGATCAGTCATAAATCAATTAACGTTTACCTTCGATAGAAGTATATCTAAACGATAACAAATAATCCATCCCGCTCGCTGTAGGCCTTATTGCATTTTTCCAATAACATCATTTAGAGAGAGCACATCCTCGGAAAAGTAATAAAAGTTCCATAAGCGCGACATTTGATTGTCTCCGAGGCAGAGAGTCGCGACTCAGATTGAAATAGTAATTTGGGTGGGAACTGCACTCCGCGATGCTAAGTCAATTCGTGCGGGACCCGCCGCGTCGGCCCGATGTGTGCCACGCGGGAAAAGAATAGCAATCGAGCTGAAAACTGAGGAACGCTACGGGAAAAACAAAAAAATCTAGTGTAATGAATAAATAATTGATTTCTGAAAGATTTTACCTAATCTTCAATATATTTTTACATTTGTAAATCTTGCATTTAATTAAGGGACACTTATTTGCATTTATGCGGAATGCTTTAAATTCTTATTGTCTACACTACGCGCTATTTATATGTTCCCTTACAACTCTCAAAAGGCTTGGCCGATCTCCTATGTGATGACAACTGCTGATAAGAAAAAGTCTGAGGAGTGTTTTTAGCTACTTCCGGTACTACCTAGGTCAACTGGAAGTGGGTGTAAGTTGCGTAAAACACTCACCCTAACAACGCATATTTTTTACGGTATTGTTGAAACAAAAATGTTTCTAGACAAAATTGTTTAGAATATGCACTTCCGGGTTATATTTTCAAACTGAGTTAAGTATAACATTGGGTTCAACATCGGGCGTAGCAGAAATGCAGGAGTGTGAACGGCTGGAAGCCGTTCTCCGACCCGAGCTTTTTTTAATTGATTTTACATTTTACATCACACCAACACCAACAATTTCCCGACTATACTGAAAATATCATAGAAGAATAAAAAAGCAAGAATTATTCCGTGACGCTACCTAGGATATTGTGGTCGAAGCCCCATTGACTAACCATATATAACAAAACAAAACGCTCACGAATACCACAATTCATTGTCTTAGATGGATTTTCAGTTACACCAATGGTTGCGCGCGGGCGGCGCGCTGGCGTCCGTGGATTTTTCTATTCAGCGGCAGGCAGATGTTTCTCGCGGATTGAATAGTCAATGCGATAAATTCGGTTTGCGGCAGACGGCGGTGCGCCTCGCCGCAATCTGCATAATGTGCCAGCCGGAGCCGCGCCGTGGGCCAGATAGCGAGGGCCTACTTATTGTTACCTACCTATACCTACCTAATGCAACCTTTTATATATTTTGATCTCTAATCTAACGATTTCAAATGTATTCAAAGCCTTGATAAATTTAATCGGTGTCACTGTTTATATACCACTACGAGACGAAACTATACTACAAGGGAGTAGAAACTGAATATCTGTACTTACTTTAATAATAGCAAAAATAGCGAAAAAATGGCAGCAGAAAATAAATAATGTTAAAAATACTTTTCTCTGTCTTTTTTTTGTGCAAGTTAATTGGCGGAAATAATCGAGCTATTTATATGCACTTCTCATCAAAGTTTGCAGTAACAATGATATGTTTCGAGTTATAGTGGAAGGAAGAAAGATAAATATATTTATTTGATCAGTTAACTTTGATTTATACTAATTAATAATAGAAAGAAAAGAAAGACAAAACCTGACCAAATTAACTGCTGCTGCCCACTGAGCATAATGCTACAGAAAGCTGCAGGGCTGATTTTCAGGGGAAATCTTTAAGCGGATAACAATACAAAAATTAGCTGTTCTGAACACTTATTAAAAAAAAAACTAGCCTAAACGTCTATACGTCTATAGTTTACGTCAAAGACGTGGGTCTAATGAGTTATGATCTTAATCAATCCTGTCAAAAACAAATAAATTTTATCATTATACCCACAAAGGACTACACCTGACTCGTAAAACGTTCTAAGTTACAAGTAAAACACAGAGCAACCTACAAACGTTGTGATCGTGAACTAGTCTCGAAGTAATCTAACTTACTCATCACACATAGAAGGCAATTTGAGAAGCTATTCCGAACAAATCAATACTGGGTGGGAACTACAAATGTTTCTCGGCGACTATTTTCTCAATAGATGAGGTGTAAAATTTTATTATTTATCTGTTGTTATTTTTATAACCCCAAAGTCATCAACATAATTTCATAACGAGATCAATAACATTTTTAGTATGTTTTTGTAAGGGTGTCTGCAACATTTCAACTCGCAATTCGACCCGGTTAATATCGAGAAAGTTATCCTGAGATGGTTTGGTCATGTAGGGAGAACAAATGAAAGGAGACCTATGAAACGGATTTATAAGGCGAGAGGTAATGGGAATGTTGGAAGGGGAAGACCAAGGCGAGTGTTCCTGGACCAAATCCAGGACATTCTGATTAAAGGCCAGGTCAAAAGTACCCTAAACCGACGTACTTGTATGAAAGGTAATGAAGATATGCAAGGATCCGTAGCACGTGGAAGGACGTGGTCTCTGCCTACCCCTATGGGAATTTAGGCGTGATGGTATGTAAGCAGTAAGGTCTCATAACAGAAGAGAACAAAACCCAAAATTCTACATCTATACCTCCTACCCATCACCATATAAGTTATGTGAGTAAACTAGCACAAAGTATTATATACCTGTTACCTCGACCAGTTTTCATAAAATTTTGTGTGAATTATAAGTAGACAAATGAACAAAAACATATTGAGCGTAGCAGTCATCCAAATTGGTTTTTTCGGCACAAAAATAAAAATTGTCAAAGTTCAAACACATTGCGTTCCGTCAAGTATCACTTGAAAGCTTCCAATTAAATTTTCCTTTCAACAATTTAATATGAGGTAATTTGTAGATACCGAGAGTCATATAAAGAGGAAGCTGACACCGTTTCCTCACACCCGCGCCTCCCCTCGATAGGCAAAGCAAGTCAAAAGGCTCACTTAACCTTAGCGAAACTCAATAACTTTCACTTTAAATAATAAATTCTCCTTTGAGACGCCGTACACAACTGGTTCAGGGTTGCGATGTTTAAATGAATACATTATCGTACGCCCTTAAAGCCTTTCTGTACGCAAGATGTGGGTGAATTAAAAAACATTATGCATAAGTAAGCAACAATGTTCCTCGAACATCACGTAAAACGTTCTGCATATAACACTAATGTTGCATACTACACCTCTTAACAAAGGTTTTCTTTTTTATTCTTCAAGTTAGCCTGATGTTAAGTGATGATGCAATCTAAGATGGAAGCGGGCTAATTTGTTAGGAGTAGGAGGAGGGTGAAATCCACACACCTTTCAGTTCTTACACGACATCCTCCCGGAACGCTAAAATCCTTGGCGCTACGTCGGCCGAAGCCTCCCACCAGCAAGACCTGGACCAATGTAGAAAATCTTAATCGGCCCTGTCTGGAATCGAACCCAGTTCTTCCGTCTAATAAGTAATAACACTGCGCATACGACTGCGCCGCGGAGGCCGTCAAATAACAGAACTATTAATATCAGACCTTTGTTTTTATGAAGATGAAAGCTTATAACTATTCGAGAGCTGCGTTCGTCTAATGGTTAGCATATTATGTTGCTTCGGACCAGAAGGACCTGGAAGGGGTATGAAATAATTAGGTTTTCTTTCTTCCAAAAAATTTTAAGTAAGTTTCTCAGCCTAATGGGAAGTTGGTGGTGTTAACTCCATGACATTGTCATTAACATCTGATAATGACCGTTATAAGAAGTAAACCATTGTATCCTGAACCCGCCAAAGCACTTTGGACTAGTGTGGTGGGTTTCGAAGCTACATAGCCCCACTTCTATAAGAACGGAAGCCGAAACTTTTACATTGTATGGCTTTTTAACCGACGAAAAAAAACGGAGCAGGTTCTCAATTCGACACGTATATATTTTTTTTATGTATGATCACGCATAACTTTTTAAAGAGTTGTCCGAGTTTAATAATTCTTTTTTATTAGAAAGGGCACACTTCCAAGGTGGTCCCATTGTCATCTTGTTAGGATGTGATGATGATATCCTGGGGAAATTGAAGGAACTCTTCAAATTTTGGAGGCACGCTTACAGCGATTTCGGTTTTTGTCTCGAAATCGGTAGCTTTTCGGCTACTAGTGTCGTATAATATACAATGACAGTATAGTACGAGTATGATACTTGGAGATAAATTACTAAAAAGTAAGAAATAAAATTTTTTAAATAAAAATAGAACCGATTCAAATCGCACTAAAAAGTAATAAATAACTGTGACATTTAGTCGCTTTAATTTTTTTAAGCGTATCTAGGAGTCGGTGCCAGCAAAGGTTTCTACTTTAAGGACGTTACCTAGAACCCACAAACTATTTACTACGTAAAATAAAGGTTCCTTAAACTTGGCTGGCACCGACTTCATAGATATGCTTAAGTAAATTAAAGCAACTAAATGACGCAGTTATTTTTTACTTTTTAGTGCGTTTTGAGTCGGTTCTATTTTTATTTAAAAATTTGTATTAATAGAAGGTATTTTTATGCGATTTCTTTTGAAGTTGTAAAACATGCTCGGTTGATGTTACCCTCCGATAGACACCAAGCTATAACTTATCAAAGCAAACAAATGACGATGACGAACGGCAGCCCTGGAGTGATCAAAATTGGCGTTATCGGAGACGCGGGCGGCGCCGGCGGATTCTAACTAATACAAAAAATTGATTGTGACTTGTGAGACCCGACAAGGCGTCATCGCCCTGTTATTATTTATACCATATTCCCCTTTTAGTGGCTTAATGTTATTGGAACATGTGGCAAATTTTAAATCGCAAATTCATACAACCTTTCTATGGGCTAATGGGTTCTATACTGTCGGTATTGTACAGAAACAACCATCGGCACACCTGTTGACGGAACAATTAGATGGTTCACCTGATTTTAAGTGAAAATCGGACAACAACAATATTTCGCTAAAAGGTACTTGAGGTCAACTTAAGGCACAGGAATTGCATGGGACTGAAATTTCAACTTACGCTTCAGATATGACCACATTGATACTTGGTGACAAATAGGTATGACGGTTGTACCTCCAGCCTGCCGGATGTGCTATCATTGTACTGACAGACTAAGCCGCGCGCAGAGCCCAGTATAATGCCAGGTTTTAACTTTAGAGTGGGCGGCAGTACACCGATAGCGGAAGATAGTTGGACAACACAGCTAATGGAGTTGCACGGTTATTCCGGCCCGGGGCGGCGGTTTGTTCATAATTAGTTTAATATTCGTCCGGCAGAGCGCGCCACGCCGCGGCTCACGATCGAATTAACCAAAATTGCATTGTCAACGGGCATCGCCATCAGCCGCGGCTAAAGTTTGCCCATTACTAAATGAAATTTACCTAGCTTTCTAAATAATGGGTTAATACGCGTGCTTTGATATAGTCCATATTGTCTAATTGTAAGGTCGGTGTTGTTATTACGTATACCTGGAGCATTCATAAAACTGGATGAAGCAGATGAGATGAGAGGTCTGTGGTCTAGCAAGTTTTATAAAAGTAAATAATAAAAAAGTTTGAAAACATTGTAGTGTTTTTAGATTTAAGATGAGATTTATGATATCTAAAATTTCCTTTTTAAAAGTTTCGACACGCAATCAGAATCTTCTAGAAAAAAAAAAAACCTCCTGCATTTGATAAAGTCGTTTCAAAGTCCGTGACATACGAACTGTACCGATCCATAATAAAATATGTTCGTAAGAAAATACGCGAACATTTGTGTAACAACAAATCAAGAGACGTCTGCATCAAAGCGCTACCTCCAGATTTCAATCAACAACAAGTTAAAGAGAAGCAAAGAGCATCCGCCGCGCCGCGACACTCCACAAACAATAATCGATCGGCCACCACAAACGGAGGCACGCGTTAGGCCGATCCCGGTCTCATTCTGATCTTCTAGCAAACAAAGCTCGGCTGGCGGCGTCAAAGGCCCTGTGTAAAAAGGAATCCAGCGATAGAGGTAGGCGACAATGGGCCGGATACTTTGCCCCACGACACGAGCGGGAGCGACTATATTATTTGAATATTTGTAATTTACAGACCTACGTGGTCACATAAATGTTGTGCCCAAAATATGTAGGCGTTTTATAAAAGATGGATTACATTTTACCGGGTGCAATAATAATAATATAAAGGACCTCAGGAGAACATGCCTACCGAATCAGTGGTAGTGTCACAGTGTGCAGTCTAACGTTTAACTTAAATTTAAATACCTACAGCATAACAAAGTGAGCAGTTGTGCAGCTTGTACAGGTAGTAGGCGACCGTAATTGTCCTATATTATTTATTTATTATTTATTTATTTAACAAATTGCTGTTTCTCGCTTATTCCCAAAAAAGGTTTTAGTACACGACGTGTACCGTATACAGTTTAAAACCGAAAAAAAATATATATGTATATACGGTCAAATTGAGAAACTCCTTTTTTCGTCGTTGAAGTCGTTTATAAAACAATTTTAATACATAAATTAAAACTGACTTCGAAAACGCACAAAAAAGTAAAAAATAATTGCGTCATTTACTGCGCTGTGAATTGAGATAAGTGGGTAATAGAAAGACTAATTATATTTCTGTTTTGGAATTATGTCATAGTTGGTTATTATTTTTATTTAGTGATAGCGGCCAACCGCTATATCTTACAACTTGTGGTCGTCGTGCGCACCGAGGTGGGCTTCCGGACTCTACATCGCCGATAAGTATTGCGGCGGGATCTAGATGCCTGCGAGCTAGTGCAGCCACATATACTGCGAGTATCTCGCACGTAATACTGCGTCTTCCACGAAACATTCATGTTACAAATCATTCGTGGAACTGCCATACGAGTAATAACAAATTCCGGTTAATATTGGAAATACGTTGTTCAAATAACCAAAGCTTTAAGCAACCGTTTCAGCTGATAGAGTGATTCTGTGACAGAGTACTGAGAGAAGTATGCTATGCTTATTTTCAATACGAAGAGTATGGTTTCCAAAGGTATTACAGGCATATGAGGCTATTCATTAAGTTCAGCAAGAAACGGCATATTGTAGGACGTGTTCCGTGTCCTGCGAAGCGTTGCTCTCTTGTAGGCGACGGTTTGAACTTATTTTGTACTAGCGGACGCCCGCAACTTCGTCTGCGTGAAAACCTCTTAGGTACCCTTTTAATTTTAAAGACAGACTTTCATATAAAGTGTGCTCTTTCCCCGCTACCTCTCTCAATTTAATTTTTTTATGGTTTCCCGTGAGACAATATCCTCCGCCCCGTCCCGTGTACTAAAGATCTACATTTTTTGTTAAACATTGTACGATATAACAGTACATTAACATTAACAATATATATTTATGGCAAGCTGATGTCTATAGTTTGTATTAAATAGTCTATTTCACTTTTGAGTCTAGCTTTCATAAGAAACAAAATAATTTGCAATTCGACATGCAGATCTAGAGATTAGCCTGTTTAAACAAACGAACAAACTTTTTCGTATATTATATAAATATGGTCTGCCATGCCAAACATAACACGGAGGAGGTCAACTTAATATATTGGACGATATAGCGGCAGAATTGTTTTTTAGAAATTTTGTAATATATCCGGAAACATAACTAATCAACATACTGTAAAAGGCAAATCTTATCTCTATAATATCATTGTGATTATTAAATAATTTATTTTGATAAGGCTTTAAGTTTAGTTGTATAAATAATGACGTAAAAGTAAGCATATAAATTAAATGATTTTTTAAAACACAAAAAGTTACATATCTGCCAAAATATAAAAGATAGATATATGCTATCGCGGACTTTTTTGTTTAACTTTTTAAGATGGACAACACTGTAGTACATTATTTTGGTCTATCTCGTAGGGTACAGCCAGCGTTTGCAATATAAGCGCAAAAAACATGCTTATTTACGACATCACATTAGAAACCTCTTTTATCAGTGTTCCTCTACTATATTATGCATGTATTATACATATAAACCTTCTTTAAGAATCACTCTATCTATTAAAAAAACCGTATCAAAATCCGTTGCGTAGTTTTAATGATCTAAGCATACATAGGGACAGACAGACGGCGGATGGAGACTTTATTTTATACTATGTAGTGACTAGAGGTGCATGCAGTTTCAGCCGCGTAGTTCTCGTTCCAGTGGGAAAGTCAGGATATATCAGGGTATTGCGAAGTTCCATGAAAATCCATTCAGTAGTTTTTGCGTGTAAGAGTAACAGACATCCATCCATACATACAAACTTTCGCCTTTATAATATTAGTAAGGATATTTCCTTGAATTTGATTAAAAAATATTTATTTTATTTTTTTCGGCAAAGTGCAGTCAAACCTGTAAAAATGACGCTCTGGTGAAAAAAAAAATTAGTGATCGCTAAAGAATCAGTTTTGATTCCGAAGACTAGATGACTAGACAAATAGTAAAATGAATTATGGAAACACAAACAACAAACCTATACTACTAAAGCTATAAGCTGACTTCAAACGAACACTTAAGAACGTTACCACGAATTCATACAAATGTCTCGACAGGCAAACGGGATTGAGTCACAGATAGCTAAATGCAGTGGAAATTACACATGATAGAGTGCATATACACTAGCATATGTTGAACACCGTGATATGGTACACAGGGGGCGTTTTGTGTGAATAGGTTACTGGTTAGGTTTGAGAGCGAAGTTCCCAGTCGCAACTCAAACATAATAAATCGCTTGTGCGCGTGTAAACAGCCGACAATCGTTATGATCTAACCGTGCGAGCCTTTGACGGTAACCTCAAAGCTCTCACGGCGCCATCCGCTCCTGATAAAGTCGTTTTTGCCACTTTTGTTTGTTCATTTCCAACGCGCAGGTATTTTGTTTGTTTGATACACTAGTATCGCTCGTATCGTATTTAAATAAACAATGTGTTCTCGTAACTATCGTTCTAGCTATTTGCTCGCATTTCGATCACGACCGCAAAGTACAAATACAAAATATAAATGTAAACAAAACAAAAAAATCGATATAAAAAGGACTGATCGTAATAATAACTTTGGCTGGTGGGAGGTTTTGGCCGTGGCTAGTTACCACCCTACCGACAAGGACGTACCGCCAAGTAATTACCATTCCGGTGCGATGTTGTGGTCGATATTGTCCTATAACTAACGAGTTAGCCCGGTCCTATCTTAGATCGCAACATCACTAACCTGCAAATTCATATTTTTCCTACATCTCTCAGCAGTAAGCATCGCGAAAATTTGTGAAAAAGCTGTGTTCATAAGCTCTACTACCTACTATTAAAAGCTGCGTTGAGGATGAGCTCAGTTGATAAAGATGTTTGTTTACATCTTTGGATGTGAGAAAATTAGTTATTCAATTACTCTTAACCCATTGAACGACGTGCCCGTAAGCATGCGTAGGCAGAGCGTAGGGAAAGAAAACGCAAAGTGCTTTGATCTATTGGCGAGGCGCGCTGGCGGCCGACATTTTTGAATTTCCCCCTTTTTTGACGAGTCTGACGAACTGTACGTACAGTTAGAGCTAGTTTAAAAAAAAGTTTCATTCAAAGAGCCTTTGAATACTAATAAATATTGTTTCTAATTTTAGTCATGTTTATCATCTAGATATCATAATTGCAATTTAAATGATACTAAGAATTGAATAAAATTATGTGGGAACTTCATTATTAGAATAAATAATTTGATGCTGTTAATTTTTCAACAAACAAAACAAACATTATCGTGCCACAAAACCACACTAATCTGACACACTTTGTCAACTTTTCGCATAAAATAGCAAAACTAAAAAAATAAATCTACAGAGGAAAGATTTGTATTTTTGTATGTAACGAATAAACTCAAAAGTACTGGACCGATTTTAATAATTCTTTTTTCATTAGAAAGCTACATTATTACTGAGTAACCGAGTCGGACCGTGAAATTTATTAATTCGGCTTTTTGCGCGTACGCTGCCTTAGCTATTGGATATGATTGAAAACATTGTTTGAAAACTTTGTGCATCTTAAAAAGTTCTACAAAAAAGTCCGCGATAGCATATCTTCTCTATTTTGGCAGATATATAACTTTTTGTGTTTTAAAAAATCATTTGCTTACGTTTACGTCATTATTTATACAACCAAACTTAAATCCTTATAAAAATAAATTATTTAATAATCACAAGGATATTATAGAGATAAGATTAGCCTTTTACAGTGTGTTGATTAGTTTCGGAGATATTACAAAATTTCTAAAAAATATAACATTGCCGCTATATCGTCCAAATTATGTTGACCTCCTCCGTGTTATGTTATACGTACTGAATAGGGGTCAACATTTTGGTACTGATATTCTTTGAGAATTCGATCTTTGATCTTTTCAATTTATTGATGGCATGGCAGACCATATTTATATAATATACGAAAAAGTTTGTTTAAACGGGCTAATCTTTAGATCTGCATGTCGGATTTTAAATTATTTTGTTTATTATGAAAGCTAGACTCAAAAGTGAAATAGACTTTTTAAAACAAACTATACACATCAGCTATCCTCCGTCCCGTCCCGTGTACTAAAGATCTACATTTTTGTTAAACATTGTATAGTTTAACAAAAATGTAGATCTTTAGTACACGGGACGGGACGGAGGATATTGTCTCACGGGAAACTATAAAAAAATTAAATTGAGAGAGGTAGCGGGGAAAGAGCACACTTTATATGAAAGTCTGTCTTTAAAATTAAAAGGGTGTCTAAGAGGTTTTCACGCGGACGAAGTCGCGTGCGACTGCTAGTATTTAATAAGCGATTTAGCGTTCCGGTACGATGTCGTGTAGAAACCGAAAGGGGTGTGGATTTTCGTCCCACTTCTAACAAGTTAGCCCGCTTCCATCTTAGACTGCATCATCACTTAACATTAGGTGTGATTAGGGTTGCCATCCGTCCGGATTTCCCCGGATTTGTCCTAGTTTAGAGGGCATCCGGGGAACGTCCGGGGAAGGTTTCATTTGTAGACCGGGTTTTAAATATAAATAAATAAAACAAATTTGGGCCGCCCGCGGGACACGCAATATGCTAGCACCACACCACGATCAACTGATGAACCAAGTATATTCACCGTTCTAAAAAGGTGATTTATGACATTTTCAACTATGTTTTATTACATTGAATATGTTTAAAAGATCTTGTTGACATGTCCGGCTTTCGGAGTCTAAAATCCGGTGTATTCACACGTCTTGTCCTGTTTTCCAAATTTTAGAGATGGCAACCCTAGGTGTGATAGCAATCAAGAGCCAACTTGTAGTCGATAAAAAAAATAATAACAATTTTTAATATGTAATACGTAAGAAGTATTATTAGTTCGAAGTAAATTTACAGCTTAACGTAATTTTTGCCACGGTTACACTTTTTAGCGTCAACAGAAACAGCGCACCTAAAGAAGTTTCACTTCAAAAATCCAATTAAAAATGCACATAAGTACATACGGCCACTGGTATAACGCCATTAAAAATAATAATATGTCGCCAACACAGCAGCCGCTCTACGGCGAGCTCGTCAGCTTTGATCTCGACGCGCTCTCACGCCTCTCGCGAGCCTCGATTGATTTCACTACATTCCCCATTAGAGGACGACTGACGACCTCGCCAACATGTTGACTTCAAAGTCTAATTTTCGTTCGATTTCATCCTAAACATAACTGAGCCTGTCACAACAACGTACTGTGAGAGTGGAGTGATTCTTGACAAGTAGGAATTATAATACGTCCATCAACATACACACATATGTTATTTCATTGATGAGGATAGCGTTTAAAGAAGTCGGAACATGCCAAATCTTATCTCTCGATATTTACGGTTTACAAGAATCAGTTACAGAGGAAGGAGGTATAATAGAATTACCTCAATTAACTACCAACAAAAAAGAGGTTAAGTTAAACATATTATTCAATGTGCATCGAATATTCTACATGATGTGACGTCAACGGAATCTCAACGGGGTGGGACAAAAAACCAACGAGCGAAGCGGGCCCCGGCCTCGGCCAAGCAGCAGGCGGAGGTGCGAAACGTCGAACCGAGCGTGAAATTGTACAAATAAATAGCGGTAAAGATAACAAATTACGGGGAAATTGCTAATGATGAGCGGAGCGGGGCCCGCGGGCGGTGCATTAAGCCGGCGGCAAACATCAAAGGGCCCTTTGACCGAGCCGACACTCCCACTCCCCCGCGCGCAGCCCCCCGCTAAAGGTGTGTCACAGTGGAAATTATTAAACGTCGCGTGTATTTTTTTTAATCCTGCAATTAAAACTGCTGCTGGTAATTTGGACGTCATAATAAAATTGTTCGAAAATTGTTACCACTGCAATAACATATTTTTGTTATTGTTACTTCGATGTAAAAAAAATATTTATTGGTAAAATAATATTACGTATTTTAATTTCTTTGTTTTTATGATGAATCAATTATTTAATGATCTCGTTAAGTCATCAAGGCGTTTGACTCAACGTGCAATCGCACCATTAAAAAAATTATGTTTGTTTTACTAAGTCCTTATAGTGTGTGAATACATAATTATGGTAAATTCTTATAACTAAGGTTATTCATACAAAAATGCCTTTCAAGAAATTAATAATTTAATTCAGGTAACTAACATAGTAAACACTTATCAAATTATATTTTTAAGGTCATGGGAATCATTTATTATTTTTTTCCATGAATAAACGAAAGCAATAGTTTATAAGGTTTTCCTTATATTAGGTATAACCAAATCATATGAGTACGTAATCCGTTTGCCGCGGCCCTTATCGTGTCTACTAGTGATACCAATTAATCAATGACTCCCGTATTTGGACGAGCGCCGCGCCTTCCGGACTTTTGCTTTGTATGTTTTATAATATGATAGCTAGTGATTTACTGAAAGCTTAACAGTTTCACGGCACACTCCATTATAAACTAATACGAGTATATCTATATCGGCATCAGAGAATTGAGATATTTAACAGGGGAGAATGAATACTATACTAAAGCCAAACTCGATTGAGAATGCTTGTCAACAAACAAATTAAAAATGAAAGTAGAAAATACAACACATTTCATGCCCAATAATTTTAAAATTATGTTTTGTTATTTTAAAAAATCTTATTTAAAAGTTATTGAATATATTAATTAGTTTTAAGCTTACTTATTTAATTGATTGTCATGAATTTGTCATTAACTAGTTAATTAAAAAAAATAGTTGTAAAATGACTAGTGATTTCCACCTTCATTTTTAATTTGTTTGTTGACAAGCACTCTCAATCGAGTTTGGCTTTAGTTTAGTTCTCACTATGTAAATTGTGTAACATGCAAACTTTTTAAAAACAAAAGCTTTATTAGAGTTTAAACTATCGCGAGTATTTCCCAAATTATTAAACTATAAACGGCAGTTTGCGTCACGCCGTGTTGCTTGAACAAGCAAGCTCATGACTATGGACCCCATGTGCGATCGAAACTAATAGGGCAAACTCCGATAACAGTGAAGTGGGTTTCAGCCGTTTATATTTAAATAATAACAAAAGCTTTACATATTTGATAAGTACTACAATGTTTTTGGATATGTAGCGCTATAAACTTTATGTGTTTGTTGACACGTAGACTACACAGGCAGTTTTGAAAAGTCAAGTCAGTTAGTATGCAGATAGTAACTTTACTGGCGGTTCGGAACGAACATTCCGAAATTTTAATGCATGTGCAATTAATACTCTAATATATTTGATTCTTACTTAAAGGGGATCGATTATGTTGGCAGATTGCAGTGTAAAATAATTCTAAATTACAAAGATAAGAGAGTAAAGACAAAATAGACTTTAAGGACATGTAATTTAAAGGGTGAATACACAAATCCCTCAAAGGTCGACAACGCATTAGCAGTGTCTCTGCTATTGCAAATGTACATGGGCGGTTATAATCTAAGCCTCAATAGCTCTACGATCAAAGGGATGGACTCAACTTCATGCCCTATCTCTGCCTTTTTTTCGTTGGAAAATCCTCATAGATATCTTTTTACCACGGGGTGGCAAAATAGTTATGTCGGACTTCTACTTACTAAAACCCTACGGTGTTCCAGCTCATAGTCTGGTGATTGGGCTTCAGAAACAATTGGACGACTACCGCTACATGCTCAAACCCTGCCTGCTAATCACTTAACATTAGGTTACGTTAAATGACCTGCTTGCCCAATATCTGATGATAAAAATAGCGGATTTTAATCCGAGAGGGCCTAATTCTTTTGTGGAATCTACCCTCTACCGAGTCTGCTGAATGAGTTAGTAATAAATCTTCCCATCTATCCCACTTCTCTTAGTTAATGAAGAATGTTTAATCACAGTGACTAGACTATACAGCTACGCAGCAGCAGAGCTATACAGGTACGCTCGAAAAACACAACTCGCCTTCTTGTGTCGGATGTCGGCAACGCGGCACAAAGTTGCCGGCTCCCTCACTTGAATATCGTTAGCGAGGTGTCGGAGAGCCGTCAGCCGACACAGGCGTGCGAGGGCGCGATAATGACCACTTTACGTTACATCTCGCAACCGCCCTGATCCCGATACGCGAGGATGACGCGTGCAGTGCGCCTATGTGCACAGTGCCACCTACACACTACACAAGGTGTTAAATTCCAAGGATGGTCCTGTTTAGATTAGCTCTCTGATTGGGAACGTGAACGTATCCGTTTGACAGTTTCTATTTTCTTTATTAAACTGGCCTTTTTTATTCATTACAAATGAGCTCTTGACCGCAATCACATATGATGGTAAGTGATGATGCAATTTAACATGGGAGCGGGTTAACTTGGAGCAAGATGAAATCCACACCCGTCGATCCATACTACGTTTCTCTCCGAAACCAGAGTATCTTCAAATGTTGACTTTAAAGTGTTCAATTGCGAAGTCAATTGTAGAATCAAAATTTTCTGAGGTTTAACTTTAAAGTAAAGACAATCTCCGTGGCGCAGTGGTATGCGCAGTGGATTAATAAGACCCTCCGTCTCCGTCCGTTATTAATCCTGGATTCGATTCCCGGCTGGACCGATTAATATTTTCTAATTTGGTCCATGTCTGGCTGGTGAAAGACTACGGCCGTGGCTAGTTACCACCTTACCGATAAAAATGTACCTTCCGCAAAACGTCGTGTAGAAACCGAAGGGATGTGGATTTCCACTCCTAACAAGTTAGCCCGCTTCCATCTTAGATTGCATCATCACTTACCATCAGGTGTGACTGCATACAAAGGGTACCTTGCAATGAATAAAATAAATCTTTCAATGCCCTCTTATTAAGAAACCTGAAAGTGAGAACGTTTAATAAAAGTTTTAATCTTTAAACATAAGTTTCTCAAGCTCTTATATTAATAATAAGTAGTGCTGCGCTAGATTAGCGAGACAATATTTAATCTGAGGTGACATCTTGTGCAAAATTGACATACAGTATATTTATTCGAATGTATCACAGCGGCGAGATATTTTAAAGTGCTCGTTATCACAAACTCAGCTCCACCTTACACCTAACGATACGCTCAAGTGTGGAACACCTATGACCTAGGCAACGAAGTTACCTAGTATCATATTATACGATGACACTTTTAAGTTATTTTAACTGTATTGTATGTGGCAAGAGGAGCAAAGTTATAGAGTTTTAAAAAATTAAGCGATAAGGAAACCTTTTATCTCAAATTCATAAAAAATATTTACTTACACACCATCAGGCATCTTTCCCATAGGGGTAAGCAGAGACCAAGTCCTTCCACTTGCCACGATCGTTGCATATTTCTATCGCTTCTTCCAATTTCATTAAATCTTTCATACAAGTACCTACATTAGTTTAGGGTATTTTTGGCCTGGCCTTCAATCAGAATACATTAGAAAAATAATATTCTTAAAGTAAATGAAATAATTAATATTGAGATCTAATATTATTAATTAATTGCTATTTATCATTAAGGAACCGACGCCACGTATTAAAATAGCGCGGTATAGGTATTAAAACTGTACGCTGTTTGTGATAAGAGGGGTGGTCATACTGATAAATTACAAAGTAACACAAGCCTCAATAACTTCAGTTTAATGCCTCAGATGCCTCAGTAGCTCCACGGCGAAGGGGTCGGACTCGACAACGAGAGGTTATGGGCTCCAAACCTTAATCTTCTTTTATCCATTCTATATCGTATCATATCATAAAAAATAATTTAAAACCTACCTACCTACATTGTATTTAAAGTTATAAAGAATCTCTTTAACCAATAAAGTATTTTTGCAAATGTCTCTATTAATGCGTTTATATTTAAGTTGTAACAGATATAACCCACAAAATCTTGGAGATATTTGACATAACACAATTTGACTGTTTGTCTAGAAAGTTACGAAATTAGCTTAAAATATTATTGAGTACCGTCTCAACAGGCGACTGAGGTTATTTCATTTTAACTTAAAGGTTATCCATAAACGTAGAACCTATCTTGGTTTTTAAAGGCGTTTTACTGACTGCCTCGTTGGTCTAGTGGTTAGCCTTTGGCTTTGATCACGAGGTTCTGAGTGCGAATCCTCGGTCGGGTCACATAATAATTCTGACTTTTTTCATAACATTTGCATAATTTTAATGCATAAGTTTAACAATGTGTTAAAAATAATTTATTGCTTATTAAACAATTGATAAAGTAAATGACAAAGATGTTTAAAGGCAAAGGTATCGGCTTTAAATTTCACACAAATATATAATTTGATGTAATAATGAATATTGTAAAAAATGAATGTTTTTAAAATAATAACTGTTCAGTTTCTTATCGGATCCTCCCAGCAGGACCTTTCTGCCGAGCCGTTGGTAGAGTCACTGTGGTCTAAATCGACCTTTGCTATAATAGGCCAGTGCAAATAGCCTTAAAAATAATAAAAAGAAAAATAAAATCGCAGTAGGATGAAAGCCATTGCAAAAGGAAGAGAATATCATTAAAATTGAAGGAAAAATAAATTACAGGCGATCTGAGGTCGGGAAGGGGTAGAGGATGAGGGTTTAAGGGAAAAAAATGGATTTTCTCGATTTCCGGCAAAACTTAAAGTTTTATGGGAAAACTTTATATGGCAAAGTTGTATATAATAGAAAGATCTAAAACTTTTGTATTTATACTTTTTCACATAACCTCGAAATTTATGTGAAAAATTCAAAAAACCTACTTTTTGTTTTTTTATCTTTTCCAAATAAATTTACCTTTATTTATAAATTTACCTACAAAAAGAACTACCTTTTTTATGTACCAAACATGCTATAATTTATTTGATTTGAAATATTTATTTTTCACCTAATTTTGAATGAATATCGAAAAAGTAACCTAATTTTGAACCGGAAATTTGGCCGTCAAATATCAACTTTTTTCAAAAAGTTGGTGTGCTTTCTATTTGTTGAAATCTCTACTTTTCGATGGTGAAAAAAAAATATGTTACCATTGTAAACCTTGTCAGAAAAGGCAAAACTACGCTAACGGTTTTTATTTCCTTTTGCAATGGGTTTCATCCTACTGCGATTTTTTTGGTTTCAAAAATTATCGGCACTGGTCTATAAGTGCTTGTACGCTAAGCCTACTTGAAATAAACGATTCTGAATTTTTGAATTTTCATTCTTTTTTTAGTGACATCCTAAAGACAAATATATTATTTTTAAGGATTTTAAATTACCACCCCTCACAAAGGAGATGAACGCTGATTTTCCCCGCAGAAGGTCGATAGTGTATTATATTTTTAAAATATTTCCCTTTTTATCAGATGACTTTACATTTGAATAGACAGTAATTAGTAAACGTATTGTGAACAGGTAAATTGATGCACTCGGTTGGCTCCCAAAAAGTATAGCTGCACCAATTATCGTGTCCAGTGTCTCGTCACAAGACGGACGCCATCGGAGCCGCTCGCCAGCTAATGAAGATTGCGACTGAGCAGCGTAATTGTGTATAGCTCAATGCAGCCACATCGTTACTGCGAACAATGTCTTGGAGCTATGGTTCAATGTCCAAGAACACTACAAGTTGAGAGGGTCACCATACATATGTGATTGTATTATTTAGTTTAGATTTGCAATAGATTGCATTAGGTCCATAAAATGGTGATAATAAAAAGCCTATAAGGTTGTTGTAGAATCTTCTGAAGTATGTTTGGAAGCCTTTTATTTTGCAACTCTAGCGCACTACCTATAAGTAATTATATACCTGTCTGTCGCCACTAATAGTAGGATCACTAAAACTAATGTTTATTCATTTCATTAAAAGAATAAACGTAAAAAAAGGACCGGTATCCGAAAGCTGACGAGTATTATCACTGTTCTTATCTCTCGTAAGCAAAAATGTTTTTTTAGATTTTCAAGAATGATTTATTTCTTTCTGTTGATTTTGTTTGAAAGTATGTACTTGTAAACTGGATCACGTGAAATAAACGAATTTGAATTTGAAGATATTGTACCTATTGAACAATAACGTACTCTTGAGGCACAAGTGCGAAGCACTTCTTTTCGCTCGTCAGCCCATGAGGAGTAGGTATAATGTGTCAATTGATTTTATCAATCTAACTTATTACATTCACCATTCTAGGATTTTTCAGATATTTAATATTCTAAATACAAAATGTATGAACTCTACTATAGACATATTTTATAATCCTTCCGTCAGTTATTGTTAATTAATCCGGACAGTACGACAAACATCAAAGCTCTTAAGGGGAGGCCATGTTTGTCGATAGCATATCAACAAACAATCGTGCACGTAGATTCGATATCAAGTGTCCTGCCGACTGCCGGAGCACGCCTGCCACCGTGTACAGAGGAGCGTACGGCTACGCCTCGAGTGACACTAGACATCGGTCTCAAAGGCAAGTGTTTGCCCCTTTGTCTTACCAGACAATTAGTGCAGACCGTTCATTTAATTCTATCGGTCGATTAGTAGCGGGCCAGGTGCCCATTAATTGTGAGGCTAATTTGCCCGCCCCGGCCTGGGCGCCATACGCCGGCTCCGTTTGATCGTATCTCCTAGTTACTGCGATTGGCTTTTAACGAATACCTACTATTATATTACTATTCATAGAGAACTTGAAGCTGGATTTGGACAAGTTTAATAAGGAAATACATAGCTACATAGGGTCACCGTGGTATAATTGACAAATTAAGGCGGATTTTAGTATCAATTACTATTTTTCTTTAATATGAAATGAGCTGCAAACTTGATTATTTTTATGTATGATCCCATTTCAATGTTTAATGCAATGAACTAATGCAATCTGTTTTTTTTATTTTTATTGTTTAAAATATTATTTATAGTTTAGGATATTGTAGTGTTTAAGCTTTTACTTTCTTATTTATTTAATTGTAAATATTTAATTCAATGAACTAATAAGTTAAAATTTTTTTCTTACAGAAAATTTGTTACTTTTTTTTATTTACTTCTATGTTTCTAAGTTTGACCAGAAGGTTTCAATGTCTGACCGGTCGATGATCTAGTGGGTGACCATATAAATAAAACTACATATTATTTAAAAAATAAATTTTATTGTAGTAATATTTGTGCATATATAAATGGTCAATTATACCCAGGTTGACCTATGTCTTGTATCAAAGGTAGACAAACTGTCTACCTTTGATACGGCAGTACCTGATAAATAAATGACAATTCATTCCTATGTTCCTGATTTTATAAAAAGGGCACAAGTTTTGGAAGACGTATAAGTTGTATAAAAAAGTATTAGGCAAGCAAGAATCTCGCCCGCATTTACCTATCATACCATTACCGGAATGCATTAACGAAACCCTTTCCCGAGACATCGCGGAAAGTTTCTGTTTGCGTCGGGCCCAGTTCTGTGAAGCGACGAAAGAGTTGGCCAAGTCGATGGATTACGGGAGCCCGCATATCGAGTGCGCATCAACTTTTATATTAGAGGATTGGGAAACTTCTTACCAACTGCGAGTTTATAGACGATCGGAGGACACGAAAATACTTAGCTAACCTTTATTATATGGCCTCTACACTCACAAATGAATGAACACCTCGATTAGCGCTTACTGCGCATTTCCGCTCCGCGTACCTCTGGGTACTCTGCGTCAAAACTTTACAATCGTAAATTTTTGCAATTTTATTAGCGATGTCTATAAAAATGGACGACGATAAGTCTGATACTACTGCGAGTATAGGATACATTCACATTCACGCGCCGTGAATAAAGCGCAGAACCTTTGTCACGGTCAAAATCCGATACGACAAAACTGCAAAGCGCGAACATTACAACGTTCTCGTTACACGGTAGTTTGCGTCTTGTTTTACGTAATTTAAAAATAATAGTCATTGACTTAAATAATTTGTTTTTAATATAATGTTTATTAACAATTCTATATTGTCTTTCCAAGTAGAATTGTCTTTGCAAGTACTATGGGCAGCGAACAAAATAGCCTCGTGACTGAGATAGACTAAAAACTGTTTTGCAATAGGTAACACCTTAAGAAGCTTTCGCTTGGTTGTTATGCAAGGGTCGGATACAGAAGGTTCTTGATACTGCGCGTATTGTGAGGCTATTTGTCACCCTAGAGCCTGACCACCGGTTGCATAGGCCCTGAGCCCCGCAGCAGGCAAACTGGATTTTTTATAAATTTTTACTAGTGCTTTCAACATTTTCATAATGAAAATTATTTGCTTATGAAAATTTAAGAAAAAATTTGTAAATAAATAAATGATAAGATAAGTTTGAAAAAAAATAATAATCTAAAATGTCAAATTTACAAACATTAAAACCTTAATTCTCTACCTATTGGACCAATAAATCGCGGCACAGACTACATTTTTCATAAACGCGTAATTCACATTTCACTTGTGCTGTAAAACTAAAAGCCTTTTGCCTACATAACGTAAACTATTTGCTTAACGAGTTTGTGGAATTGTCGTTACATTACGCGAGCGATGCGAGATCTTTTCAATTCAGCACAGCGCGACGTTTTTGTTCGAGTGTTGATTTTCCCATTAAGCAAATTACGTGGTCAGTTGTAAAAGAAATATACGTAACGTTTTATAAAGTAAATATGAGCATTTTAATGTCCCAGTACAGGGTAAAGACCTCCTCTATAGACATATCAGCCTAGTTTTAAAACCCACTACAGGGTCAGGCTAGTAGGCTACCCTCCTTGTAGGAGAGAGGATATGGAACTTAGCCACACCATGCTGCTCCAATGCTGGATGGCGGGCTTAGGGTGAGTGTTTAAATTAGTTAACTTCAACAACAACTTAAGGTTAAAAAGTCACTTTTCGATGTTGATGACAGTGGGCGTTACTCTCCGAGGCACTGGAGTGTGACACCACCACTCTGGGTATAGAACTTACTGAAAATTTTTTAGAAGAAAGAAAAACTTAGATTTGTTCTACGATTCGACCCAGGATTCGACCCCAGAACCTCGTGAAGGAAGCCAAATAGATTAACCTAGCAGTTAGCCACTAGACAAACGAGGGTAGTCCATAGGCATTAAGCTCTGATTATAAATCAGGTTCTCAGTACAGAATCGATCTTCATAATCAAGAAGACACTTTTTGATATTGCTCTTTAAACATGATCGATACCAAAATACTGAGTAGTGTTTGTTATAAGTTTGACGTGTATAGGTATCTTTATCTGTGATAAAGTTCAAGAGTACCCTAAACCAACGAACTTGTATGAAAGATTTAATGAGAGTGGAAGGAAAAAAGGAAGTAGGTATGCAAGGACAGTGGCAAGTGGAATGATATAGTCTTTGCCTACCCTGGGAATGAGGCGTGATGTTATGGATGTAGCATGATAACAAACGGACAGTTTGAAGGCTGTTTGTTTTTTTTTAACCGATGAAAACAAACGAAGGAGGTTCTCAATTAGACAAGTATATATTTTTTTTATGTATGACCACGCATAACTTTTTACAGAGTTGTCCGATTTTGATAATTCCTTTTTTATTAGAAAGAGCATACTTCCAAGGTGGTCCCATTGTCATCATGTTAAGATCGGATGATGATATCCTGGGGAAATTGAAGGAACTCTTCAAATTTTGGAGGCACGCTTACAGCGATTTCGGTCTTTGTCTCGGTATGGGTAGCTTATTGGCTACTAGTGCCGTATAATAGACTATGACAGTATAGTACGAGTATGTTGTATGGCGATAAATCACTAAAAAGTAAGAAATAAAAAATTTTAACAAAAAATAGAGCCGACTTAAAACGCACTAAAAAGTAAAAAATAACAGTGTCATTTAGTTGCTTTAATTTACTTAAGTATATCTAGGAGTCGGTGCCAGCCAAGGTTTCTTTAACTTTAAGGACGTTACCTAGAATTCTCAAACTGCTTTACTGCGAAAAATAAATTTTCCTTAAACTTGGCTGGCACCGACTTCATAGATATGCTTAAGTAAATTAAAGCAACTAAATGACACTGTTATTTTTTACTTTTTAGTGCGTTTCAAGTCGGTTCTATTTTTTGTTAATTTTGAAGGCTGACGTATATCAGTCCGATAAGCCAAATAATAAAATTTTTTAACAAAAAATAGAACGGACTCAAAACGCACTAAAAAGTAAAAAATAACTGTGTCATTTAGTTGCTTTAATTTACTTAAGAATATCTATGAAGTCGGTGCCAGCCAAGTTTAAGGAACATTTATTTTACGTAGTAAAGCAGTTTGTGGGTTCTAGGTAACGTTCTTGAAAGTAGAAACCTTGGCTGGCACCGACTCCTAGATATGCTAAAGTAAATTAAAGCAACTAAATGACACAGTTATTTTTTACTTTTTAGTGCGTTTTGAGTCGGTTCTATTTTTTGTTAAAAAATGTTATTTCTTACTTTTTAGTGATTTATCGCCACGTACCGTACTCGTACTATACTGTCATAATATATTATATGGCACTAGTAGCCAAAAAGCTACCGATACCGAGTCAAAAACCGGAATCGCTGTAAGCGTGCCTCCAAAATTTGAAGAGTTCCTTCAATTTCCCCAGGATATCATCAGCAGATCCTAACATGAGGATAATGGGACCACCTTGGATGTATGCCCTTTCTAATAAAAAAAGAATTATCAAAATCGGACAACACTGTAAAAAGTTATGCGTGGTCATATAAAAAAAAAAAAAAAAACCAATTATACGTGTCGAATTGAGAACCTCCTCCGTTTTTTTTCGTCGGTTAAAAAAGAGAGATTAAAAATTGCCATAGAACTTGTAATTCGTAAGTGTTGGATCTTGAATGATTTTCTTACATTTTCAAATTAAATCTGGTATTAATAAATCATCAATAAATGACATCGATTGTGGATTTTGAACATATTTTCATCCGTAATAATTTATTATACGTTTTATTTTGTACTGCATGTTGAGTTAATTTTTCCATTACGCAAATTGTGCGGTCTGCGGTAACTTAACATAAAATTTACTACATTTCGTATTTATTTTTTGAAATACATATATACGGATTTGTTGTATTACCGATAAGTACCCATTATAATAAATTGCACAATTAGATTGAATTTTTAAGTAAACAGTATTTTTGTTTAATACAATTATATCTGATATCCAAATCGATGGTAGAGTCATAACTCGACGACCTCCGTGGCGCAGTGGTATGCGCGGTGGATTTATAGGACGGAGGTCCTGGGTTCAATTCCCGGCGGGGCAGATTGAGCGATTTAGCGTTCCGGTACGATGTCGTGTAGAAACCGAAAGGGGTGTGGATTTTCGTCCCACTCCCGTTTAGTTGGCCCGCTTCCATCTTAGAGTGCATCATCACTTAACATCAGGTGTGATAGCAGTCAAGGGCCAACTTGTAATCGATAAAAAAAAAAAAGAAACTCATGGACAGAATTGATTATACAAAATTGCTTGATAATAAGCTCTGTAACCGACGGAGTCACGGACAGAATAATTTTTTCAAAAACCCCTGAAACACTACTAAGCAGCATAAAATATAATGATTTGATTTCAGTGATTCACCCTTCTATAGAGACTAATTCGAGAGTTCTTATAAGTTTCGCACACAGCAGCCTGTGAGTCCGCGGTACTCAGACAAGATAATTCGTGCATTGTAAAAAAACGTAAGCTTGGCTCTTTTCGCTCTGCAAGCTCCGCGCCGCAAGTCGCAGGACAGTAAGTCCCACTTAGACGACAAAGCTATGAATCCCACTCTGCGCTGTGATCGCCCCCTTTGCAATCCGACTCCTTTGTCTCATTACTGAAACGTCCTAACAGTTGCCACTGGCTTTTAATTATTTTTCTTTTCTCGAATATTTTTTCCTTGTGATTGCGATATATTGAATAATTTGCAATAATAAGCAACATTTTTTAAAATGTAATCATTATCATCTTCACCCTACTTTTAAGGGAGGGAGGGAGAGAGATATCTAAAAATCCTTCTCCAAATAATTTTATTTGCATAAAAGCACTTTGGTAGGTACAGTAAGTAAAAGACCTCGTCGGGAAAAGATCTACTCGTATTACAGCATTGCTGTGTTCCGGTCAATACTGTAAGTAGGTATAGTCGTATGTATGCATAATTTAAGGCAATCGATGAGGTTCAACACTTACGCCTAATGACGGACCATAAGCAACGCTTAGTGGGACGTGTTCTCTCGTGTAGTTTTTCACTAAAAATCGGGTTAGCCATACACTTCTTCAGTCATCTATCCAAGCTATAAAAAAAAGTCTCCTGCTGTAATAGCCTTTTAGGAATGTTATATAAATTAAAAAAAACGTATTCTACTATGTACCTACTCGTATATCAGAGGTATGCCAGGACAATATTTTATCTAATTTATATATAATACTGAATAAAACTGAATTGTCATATGTTAGTCTCACTAAAAGTTTCTAAAACGGCTTAATTGTTTACAATGTTACTAATATTATGAAGGCGAAAGTTTGTGTGTAGGGATGGATGGTTGTTAAACTTTCATGCCAAAAAGACTAAATGGATTTTGATGAAACTTCACAATATATCAGGATAAAAAAAGCTCATAAAAAGCTCATCAGAATAACACATACACATATAATTTCAAAATTCCCACGGGAAAGAAAACTACGGGGGTGAAACCGCTGGCATATTTTTAAAGATGTGATTTAAAAATGAAAATTAAGAGAATACGTTAACGAAAATATTCAATATAACTTTTGAAACATTCGTTTTATTAGTCGATACGAAGTTCACAGCGTCAGGTAGTGTTAATAAAAGTTGATTACTCAATTAAAACGCATATAACAATAAAACAATAAAAACAAAAAGAAATATATAGTAATTAACATTTACAATTTACATTCAAGAGGCCATTTACAAATATCACAGTACCATGTGATATTTACACTGGAGCCTTCTTGTGACTATAAAACCTCTATTACGAATTGTAAAGGGGTTATTTTTTACATAACATTTAGCAGCCGGCGTGTCGCTTGCGCCCTTGCGCGCCGCGCGGCCGGTATTAGCGCAGTGTCGCATCTTCAGAGGGCGGCGAGATCAAAGGATAGGTACACAGCGACCGCTCCCATTGATGTCGCTCACAAAGGGAATTGATTGTTGCAAACCTCTTTTTAAAAAAAATCCAGATATAAAGAGAAAGGATCGATCACACATCTGCCTTTTTAGAGTTTCTCTCATTCTGCAAAATGGAAATTACACTTTCTATTTAATGTTTTACTACTTTCTGATAAATATAAAAATTACTAGCGATGCTCCGCGGTTACGTCCGCGAAGTTCCCGTTCCCGAGGAAATGTCACTTGTCAGCGTAAACGTAACCATTGGTTTAATTAAGGGTATAAATTATAATTCGATATTGGCAGCGGGAAGTAGTAAACATAAACACACAACTGTTTTTAAGTGAAAGTGTTTGGTTATCATACTAACTACTAATCTTTTTAACTAACTCAATTTAACTACTCTTCTACTCATCTTTTTACTGCTAAAATGGGGAAAGGCCTAAAGAAGATTGAAGGTTGAAGGAAAGGTTGGACACCAATGAGTTGGTTTAGCAGATTCTAAATCTTACATATATTATAATATTATAAAGCTGAAGAGTTTGTTTGTTTGTTTGTTTGAACGCACTAATCTCAGGAACTACTGGTTCGAAGTGAAAAATTATTTTTGTGTTGAATAGACCATTTATCGAGGAAGGCTTTAAGCTATATACCACCACGCTGCAACTATTGAAAGCGAAGAAATAGTGGAAAATGTAAAAAAAACGGGTAAATTATTCATCTTTGAGGGCTTCCGTTGCGTGCGCTGCGAAAACGGTTCAAAATACCAAAAATATATGTATGAATGAATTATTCCTCTTGAAATGATCTAAAAAAATGTTCACGGCAGTATATGTCTATCTTTTAAGATTAACTCACTAGAACCGTTTTTATGGTAATCAAATTTGGTCGAAATTAATGCATTTGTTAAGAGTTGTATCAACGTAATAATATTAATATATAATATACGAAAAAGTTCGTTCGTTTGTTTAAACGGGTTAATCTCTAGATCTGCGTGTCGGATTGTAAAATATTTTGTTTATTATGATTGTTAATGTTAAGGTACTGTAATATCGTACAATGTTTAACAAAAATGTAGATCATTAGTACACGGGACGGGACGGAGGATATTGCTTGACGGGAAACTGTAAAAAAATTGAATTGAGAGGGGTAGTGGGGATAGAGCACACTTTATATGAAAGTCTGTCTTTAAAATTAAAAGACTAAAGACTGCAAGTTAGACTAAAGGATATTATGGAAAATTCTAAGATAATACAATAATACAGTTTTTTATACAATATTTTCCTTCATTTTTTTCTTTTTTAATCATTCTATTTGGGGAAGTCCATTGGACTTAAAATGTAGTTGTAAGTAGTAGAGAACAGAAAAATGTTTGATAGGTGCATTTGTGTGCTAAACAGAAGCTGCCTGATGTGTGGATGTTGTTGTACATTACACAAAGGTCTAAGTGTTGTCAACTTATTAGATCCAATGCTAAACTCGACGTCTTATAGAAAGGCTATAAACCTATTTACATATAATCTAATTTCTTAAAACATACACACACCTTCCCAAAACAAGAAGAAATGTGGTGAGAGGCAACTGTCTTTTGATTGAAAGCCATGTTTTTACGCTAGTAAATGCGTTTACGCATTATCCCCAGAAGGAAACAGGGTGCCCATAGCTGCGCCGTTTCCGGAGGGGTATGCAGAACTCGCCGACCGCCCACACAACACTTAGCGATGTTCCATCGCGTCACCTGGTAACTGGGTCCCGGGACCATCATGAATCTTCCGCAACCCAGTCCTGAATGTAAGCCAGTCTCAACCCATTGTCGATCACTGCTTATTAAATATGGTTGTGCTGTATTTAATTAAATTACATAATTATTTATTAATTAAGTTGATTTTGAATAGAAATCCAGTAATTTCTCATATAAATAATGGCGCTGTGTAATCCACACTTAGAATGCTTGTTTAGTGTTTTTTTACGTTACAAGCTAGCCCTTGACTGCAATCACACCATGGTAAATAATGATGCAATCTAAGATAAAAGCCGGCAAATTGTTAGAAGTATCATGCACACATCGTACAGTAACACTTAATTGCATGGCAATATTTCTTTGTCAGTGTGTGTTAACTATTCACGACAGAGCCTCCCACCAGCCAGACCTAGACAATCTTTATATATCCAGGAATCAATTCAAGGACATCCATCTTTTATGTCCACTGCACTCACCACTGCACCATTGAGGCCATAAAAGGATTGAAGTGGCAGCTGTTTTCGCAAACATCTCATTCATGCCTGATCTATCCTGATACAGATTACACAGACAATTGAACTCATTTCATTCTAGGCAATATTAATCATTTATATCAAACCCATATGAAACAATTTACCGCTTTACCAGTAAGCACAACTTGCTACATGTAGTGCTACATTTAGTTCAGAATCATGGAGTAATATAAAATAATTTAGTCAGAAATTACATTTCAATTTTGCAGCATCAATGAAGACAATAATGAAGTGGGATATCATCATCATCATTATCAGCCTATTACCGGGCCACTACATGGCCAGGCCTCCCTGCTTATAGGAGAGGGGATATGGAGCGTAGACCCACCATGCTGCTCCAATGCAGGTTGGCAGGTTGAAGTTGGATATATAAGTCTAATATAAGTCTAAATAATACTAATTACAAACATTATACTCTATAAGCAAGCTCAAGTTTGTACATGATCATTTGGAGGGAAAGTTACGTTAAAATAATAAAATAAAACTTTATTATTTTAACATAAGTTAAATAATATAATAATATTACTACTCAAAAAAAATCTCACAGCTGCTCGGATTGACTTTAAGAAGGCCTATGATTCATTGCCTCATTCATGGCTCATGGAGGTCATGCGGTTGTACAAGATCGATGCAACCCTATGCTCTTTTCTTGAGTCGTGCATTCCTTAACCATCCAGGCATCTCTGAGAGTTCTGAATTGACTGATCCGATAGGAGTTAGATGTGGTATTTTCCAGGCTGATAGTTTGAACCCTTTATGGTTTTGCCTAGCTCTTAATCCTCTCAGTATTTTTCTGATGTATTCAGGGCTAGGCTATCGCCTTCGCAGGGGTGGTGAGATCATATCTCACTTGCTTTATATGGATGACCTCAAACTGTATGGGTCAAAGCGTTCAGACCTTGTGTCATTGTTGAAGATCACTCAAACTTTTAGCAATGACATAAGGATGGAATTTGGTGTAGACAAGTGTGTGGTAATCAATATCGAGCGAGGCAGAGTTGTGAGCTCTGAGAATATAGTACATTCAGAAACTATTATTCTCAAATCACTTTACGAAGGGGAGACCTATAAATACCTTGGAATGTCAGAAGCACTTGGTATTGAGGTAGGGAATATGAAACAAGTAGTGCAGGAAAGCTTCTTTGACCGTCTGAAAAAAGTCCTAAAGTCTTTTATCAGGTGGTAATAAGGTGTGTGCCTACGATAGCTGGGTCATGCCATTACTCATATACTCTTCTGGCATTCTAAAGTGGACTCAAACTGAACTGGACTTCCTGGACTGTAAAGTCCGCAAACTGCTAACGTCATATCGGATGCACCATCCACGTTCATTAATGTGATTGTACCTCCCACGCAAGTGTGGGGGATGTGGTTTCTTGAACGCCAAGAACCTCCATAATCGTGAGGTGTGCAATCTCAGAGATTATTTTCTCAAGATAAATGTAGGTATGCATAAGGATGTCATTGCAGTGGGCAAGGGTTTTGCCTTTAGTAGATATGGAAGTTGCATGGAAGTTTCTACAAGGCCCTCACGGGGATAGATGTAGATCAAATAACATCTGTATCTTGGTTGCAATTCGGTGACCTTTTTTGGGAAACTGAGGGTTTCGTCTGTGCAATTATGGACGAGGTTATCAAGATGAGAAACTACCGGAAACATATTATGAAAAATGGAACTTTAGACATATGTCGAGCATGTCATCTGCCTGGGGAACCCCTCAGACATACAGTTTCCGGGTGTTCTCATCTTGCTAATGGCGAATACTTGCACAGACATAGCCAAGATAATCCACCAACAACTTGCTCTTCAGTATGGCCTTGTCAATTTTGAGATGCCTTACTATAGGTACGACCCAGCGTCAGTTCTTGAAAATAGCAGTGCGTTGCTCTACTGGGATCCAACGATTATCACTGATAGGTATATTGTAGCCAATAGACCTGCTATTGGCTATATAGTGATAATTGATCGATCAATGCGCGTGCAATGATTGTTGATATTACTGTTCTACATGACAATAATCTGGTGAAAGCTAAAAAGGAAAATGTATCAAAATACTTGGACCTTGCACATGAGATTACCGCATTGTTGAATGTTGATTCAACAATGATTGTTCCTATAGTCGTTTTAGTCAACAGTCTTATAGTGAAAAGCTTTGACCAACATCTTAAAAAGCTTTCGCTTAGTTGTTGGATCAAGGGTTGGATACAGAAGGCAGTAATTCTTGAAACAGCGCGTTTTGTGAGGAGGTTCCTCACTCTGGTGCCCTGAACACCGGTTGCTTGGACCGGCAATTGACGGTTTTTTATTATAATTATTTATTATTATTATAAGCATTGTTAAAAATTTTAAAAATAATTGTAAATAAATAAATGAGAGATTTACTACTTAATGATTGATTGATAAATATGAAAAATAATCATCAAGTGTCTATCTAAGATAGCCGCCATAAAACCTAAAGATTATGTGGTGGACAATTTTTTTTAGAAACCACGGGCATGAGACAGTTCTAAGGTTGCCACAATACAATTGCAAACTTAATCCTATTGAATTTATTTGGTACCTCATCAAAAGGAGAGTGGCAGATAAGAATGTAAGCGAGCTAGAAAGTGAAATTGAAAAATTAACATTAGAAGCAGTTCAAAGCATTACTGCTGATGATTGGCGGCAAGAAGTCAATCATGTAAAAAGAACAAAGCAAGAGTACTGGACTTGAGAGATGTTAGAGAATGACGACAATGGCCCTTTAAGCTTCATAATAAATTTTGCTTTTCATATTTTTTTTTCATACTTCTACAATACATAATAATGTGGTTAGCTTATACGCGGTAGAAGTGGGTGCGAGATGTATACCTTGGCCTTACTAGAAGTGCAGTTAGTATTGGAACGAGTATCCAAAGCTGCTCTAGTAGGGTCCTTCCGAATTTGGCTGGGCAGGGAGAATAAATTGAACAGAGGAGGTGAATATTGACGGCCGTCACTAAGGGTACCCTTAAACTTACACCTGTGTCAAAAGTTTTGGGCTCTGTTCTGAGTTTTTCTCTTTTTATTTTATTTCAGTAAAATCTTTTTTCAGATACTCGTACTTATTTTATATAATATTCAGATCTCTCTAATAGTGATTACTCAAACTCACAAGAGAGTGAAGATGAAAATGTATAATAAAAAAAAAAATATTTTTTGTTACTATACCCTGATTTTTTTTGCACATCATACTACAAAGTCTGAAGTTGTCGACCAATGAGGTCCAGAATGGTGCAGCTTATTTCCTATTGTTATTTGAATCGCATAAAGAAGAGTTGACAGATTATGAAAGCACTTTATTTTTCAAATTTATGATAATTAACAAGTATTTTTGACAGATGCAAAAATTCTTGCAAAAATCATTTCACAAAATATATAAAAAATCTTTACTACAGCAGCTTCCACATTGAAAAATGTGATTTAAAGACAAATACTTTAGCATTCCATGTATTCACCTTGCCATATGGTTGTAAGGTTGACCCATAAAATTAACTTAATTGCATTATTTTGAGATTTACCTCTCTAATTATGATCCCTAATGGTCATGAGATCTGACTTTAAAGAGGGCCTGGGACCTATCAACTATACTACAGAGCTCCTTATCTCTTCTCCTATAAGGAGAAAGGACTGGCACAGTTTTGAGCCCTTAAAATAGGCTAATAATGAAAAAATTAACTACTGTTCTGCCCATTCCTATGACAGGCCTTTTGTTTAAGTTAAAAAAAAAATGGGAAGCTACAACTTAAACAGCAGAGACAATTCACAGGTGCCTACACACTACACTTTTTTTATTTACACATACTTTGAAATAAATTAAATGTTTTTGGACCAAACTATAAGTATCAATCGCATTGTACTTTAGACAGTATGATAATTATAAATGTATGCTTAACACATAAAATTACTCTGTTTTTCAACAAGTTAGTAAAATGATTATTAAGAAATAATATAAATAAATTTGTAACTTAAGAATTTGCAGCTATAATTCGTTAGCCTAAGTTAAAAAAAAATAATGTGGCTATTTATTTAACAATACACATTTCTAAGGAAAATTAAAGTCTCTTCAATAAAACCAATAAAAGACAATGATTTTAATAGTATTTATAAAGTAAAGATAATAATTATTTAAATACGCTCAGCGCTCATAGTATAAAAATATAGAATTGCCGTAAAATAATTTGCCCCCATTTTCAAACTTTTGTTACCACTAAGTAAACAACAGCAAATAAAGAAGAAATAAAAATGCAAGTTGTCAAGTACTTTGATTTAAAATAAATGAATAGTTCTACTAACGAAAACAACAGAAGAATTTAAAAACGACAGCCAAAGCTAATAGATATTCGACAGAACAAGACATAACCTTACACATGATTATTTTTAACCATTACCTGTTTAAGTACATCCGTAATCGGCACAAATGCTTATAACTATTAAGTTCAAGATCGGTTAAGCGTGCTTTAATGCGTAAAGTGTTAATTTTAGAAATCATAATCTTGGAATAAGCTTCGGATTCTTACCTCGTTGACACCTGAATTCTCAACTGATCGTAGAGTTCGTTATAACTTTTTATCATCAAACTTTCAACTTTCGATTAATTTCGTCCGAACTAATAAAATATCCGACACCTTAAGTTAGTTTTTGTGTAGTCTTTCCACTTATAAACAAACACGAAACAAGAGTATTTATGTTGAAAACAAAAATTTATCCACACTCGGTTAACGTTGCTTACGCCATGGTGTTGATCGACTATGGCGCCACCTAGTGTTGAATTTAAATAACTATACTGTGTTCCTTTTTACGCAGTTGACTCAAAAAGACATGAACTAAAATTATTATAAGCTAATCTAAATAAAAAATCTTTACATGCATATATAGAAAATCTTTATGTAATCACATTAAAAGATATTTTTACCCTATTGGGTTTAGAAATTATAAAATGTGTATGATATGCATACAGATTACAGATGGCATCTGACACAGAAAAAGTATTAATGTACCATATTCATGGGACGGACATGTTTTTTTAATAAATTATATACTTAATTAATTTTACATACTTTCAAACCCCGTTCTCGTGAGAGTATAGAGAAATGCGTTCCTTGTAACCGTTATAAATCACGAAATGAGTAACTAAACACACCGGCATATTTAGCGGAACATAAAAAAAGGTCCATAATTTAAAAAATATGGTTTTATTCTACTGTTGTTATCGATGGTCTCCTGGGATAGTCTCCGCCATTCCTCAACGACGGCGATTCGCAGTTCACCCACGTTGGCAGGAGCTAGAATTCTGGACTTAACTTTTCTTTTCAGCAAGTCCTAAACGTGCTCTTTTGGGTTGCTCATATCCGGTGATCTCGCCGGCCATGAGCATTTTTAAATACAAATATTTTTAAATAATTGCCTGGTTGAACCAGGATTCGAACCCGAAAATCACACTGTAGTTTTGTCATACCGATTGAAAGGCTTCATCTTAAAGATCAGTTTTAGCTAAATAACATAGCATGAGAACTAAAAGGAAGACCAAGTTCAGTAAGGGAAGGTGAAGAAGTAATCGTAATTTCGAAAAGCAAAATACACCGTGTACTGAAAAGCTACAAATTCAAAACTTACATTGAAGGACGATTAGTGCAAAAATTACTACCGGGTGATGATGAAAGAGGACTTATTTTCTGCAATGAAATCGAGAGGCTCATCCTAGAAGAGCAGTATTTTCTAAGTAATATTATCTGGTCAGACCAGTGTGGGATTGCAAGAAACCGGGCCTTGCTTTACTTGGGATTTTAAGAAATTAAATAAATAATCTTCCGGTTGAAACGTAACGTCAAAACCATACTTTTCAGCAAGATGGGGCTCCGGCGAATAACAGTCACAGATCAACAGACTATCTCAATGAACACTTTCGTCCCTGGATCGGGTCAAATAAGATGGCCGCCAAGATTCCCAGGTATAACCCCGTTAGACTTTTTTTGGGGTTATGTAAAAAATTTAGTTTACGAGAACCAGTTTGAAAGTGTCCACGACGTATAAACAGAACTTAGACGTTTCATTGAGTGAAATAATCAACATATTATTGAGCATGATTAATTTTGTTATAAAAATGTTAATATTCATGGTCTTCCTTTTATATCTTATGCTATGTTATTTAGCAGTAAACATTTTTAACAAAAAATAGAACCGATTTTAACAATTCTTTTTTCATTAGAAAGCTACATTATCACTGAGTAACATAGGCTATATTTTATATTTGTATTAAGTATATATATTACCCGAGTTATCACAGTTTTTGTCGCGCGAGTCGGACTCGGACCGTGTAATTTATTAAATCGGCGTTAATCGCGTGCGCTGTCTTTCCTATTGGATGTTATTAAAAACATTGTATGAAAACTTTATGCATCTTAAAAAGTTCTACAAAAAAGTCCGCGATAGCATATATCTATCTTTTATATTTTGGCAGATATATAACTTTTGTGTTTTAAAAATCTTTTAATTCATATTTACGTCATTATTTATACAACTAAACTTAAATCCTCACTAAAATAAATTATTTAATAATCACAAGGAGAAAGATAAGATTTGCCTTTTACAGTATGTTAATTAGTTGTATAGTTTCGGAGATATTACAAAATTTCTAAAAAGTGCGACTTTGTAATAAAACATTTACTATGAAGCTAGACTCAAAAGTGATCATTTATAAATATTGAATTGGCTTAAACTGTTCACAGTCTAGAAATTCTTATAGACTCAATCTATCCCATATCAACAATCTTATAGTAAGAAATTTCCATTGTCTCTGTTCGAGAGCGATATTATCACCCAGAAACGACTCAGTAAATGAGATAAACAACGTGCGAAGCCGGGACGGGCCGCTAGTATATTATACGGCACTTGTAGCCAAAAAGCTATCGATACTTACACTAAAACCAAAATCGCAAGTGTGCCTGTACAATTTCAAGAGTTCCTTCAATTTTCCCAGGATATCATCCTCAGATCCTAACACGATGACAACGGGACCATCTTGGATGTGTGCCCTTTGTAATAAAAAAAGAATTCTCAAAATCGGACAACATTGTAAAAAGTTGTGCGTGGTCAAACATAAAAAAAAATATACGTGACGAATTGAGAACCTCCTCAGTTTTTTTCGTCGGTTAAAAAATGATCTTTAAGATGAGGCCTTCCAATCGGTATGATAAAACTACAGTCTGAGATTTCTCGTGTAGGTACCGGGTTCGAATATGGTTCAACCAGGCAATTATTCAAAAATGTATGAATGTAGTTTATATTGTTTTTAAAAATAAAGTCTTCTTTCAGTAAAATGTTCCATCTACAATAATTAAGGTACTTTCCCTTCATGAGGCATCGCCGTGGGACGCCTTGTATACCTAGTCTAAGCACTATGTTGATTTGCAAGTCAGTTTTTGATATCTCAATGAACCAGGCAGTCACTTAGTGAAATTTAGCATATGTAGATTTTTAGCTATACGAGATTAGTCTGTTTTTATCAAGACGATATGATCAATGGTTATTGTCTGTTTACTGAAATTCACTTACAAAATATGACACGCAAGAATGTATTTAAATCACAACAACTTGTTTACTTAAATTCTTTATTACAGAAAAATACAGGTATACAAAACATACATGGCTTAAAGAGTTAAATCTATTATATAATAATCAAAGAAAACAACCTAAATCAAGTATCTCATAAAAATAACAAAATAAAACAAACGCTAATAGTAGGTTACTACGAGTATCTAAATAATTGAACAAACAAACCCATTCATTGCCTGCACTAAGTTAAATATAGTTTTAAAATGAATAAAATTTAATGTAAAAGAGTTACAATTGAATTTGTTCGTATACTTTTACTGAGCCATTATTAGTATTAGTTTAATGGAAAAACAGATTTTTGTCATACTGGATTGAGCGGGTAGTAAACAAAAACCTATGACAAAGATTCGAAATGTAATTGTACACGTTTGATTCGCACAAGTTCTCGGATGTGGCTGAAAAAAAGTACACAACTCCTTACATTTACCGCCTAAAACTACGAAAATGACTAAGCAATATGACTTCAACTTATCATACTAAACTTTAATTAAATTAATAAACAATGAAGAAAATTGAGATAAAAGCACACTTATTTTTAAATACGCAAGTACTTCTTAAAGAAATACTTACGTATTTCTTGTTGAATAATCTGTATATATGAGAATATGGAAATAATAAATAGAAATCATATACCCTTACTTTAAATTATTAACGTTATTTTAGATAAACGCAAGTATATGAGGCTTTAAGTTAACAACAAATCATTCGTATTATTTAAAACATATTTTTAACATTACACAAAATATTATAAAGTTAGAATAGGATTTAGGATATTAGGATTTTTTATAATGCTAGTTAATTATATTTTATAATATTCGCAAGTATTCTAAAATTATTATAAAGTTGAACTACAGTTTATTGCTATAACATATAGAGGTTCAGAATTTCGTGTATCGGAACATAAATCTCCAAGTAAAAAGAATTAGTTAAACTCAAAATTCTAATTAATTCTATCCTTTTTTACAGGAAAACTGCTACGTATTTGCCGGCGTGTTGAAATGGACGGCCGGCACGGCCGAAGACTGCCACAAGAGCAGATTTAAACTTTAGAAACCTAAAGACTAACTATACGAACTGGAAATCGAACCTGGGACCAGTAAGTACAACTCGAAATTACCAACTGTTCAAACAAAGAGGACATCGAAATAAAAAGTTATGAAAATGATATCTTAACTTTTATGTTGTTAATTTAGTTTAAGGTTGGAGATTTTAAAGTATGGTTTAAAGTAATATATTTATACGATGTAATTTTTTTCCTGTAAAAATTACATTAAACATTTTGTTTTGACTCATAAGGTTAAGTTAAACTTACATTTAAGCAAAACATGACTTGGTAATAAGGGTTCGTTCAAATTAGCCAACGTTGCTATATAATACGCACAAATTAATTTAATGCTGCTCTTATGGAAATTTTCATTTAATAATTATAATGAAATATGAAAAAAGTTCCCTTTACAATCGGGTAATTTAAAATAATGACCAAATATTAAGGCAAACATCATAAGCGTTACAACAGTGTATATACTATACGAGTAAATATGCATTTTGATATTTGATAATATTTCTATAATTATATTGAAGATTATTATCCGAACGTTAATTGACTTTAATGAAAGGCGTGTTACCTAAAATTAAGAATAATAATATAAGGAATTACCTACACATATATTATTTTTACGCAAATCTTTCGCTCCATCACAGTGTAAGCCTCTACTAATTGAACAATCTTATCTAGAAGCCTTACAATGCATTAAATCAGTGTCCGCAAAATCATATAATTTAAGTGGTTTTATTAGTTAAAATCAAAGGCAAATGCTAAGATCGACACACGAGAGATTATTAGAAGTATCGTACAAGAAGTACAGGCATTACTGCATGAATCAACTATTTTCACCAATAGTTCATCAGGTAAATACATATTATAAAAAATAATTTAGCGCCACGTAGGTCCGTGGTTAAACTTGCACGAAAACATTTTGTAGATCAAAGTAACCTACTTTTTTTTATTTATTTATTTTTTTCGTGGGGATCCTCATGGGAAATCCTCGTGGATACCCTCTCGCAAAGTTGGGGGAGCGAGAGGGTTATGTCGGACTCTTACCGACTAAAACCCCACGACAAACTGACCTACGGGAATGAATGCACTCTACCGTAATCCAGACAGTGATGCCCAATGTAGCTGGCTCGTCACTGTTTTATTTAATGCCTTAAAGGCACACTGGAAACACTATGTGCGCCTTCCAGCTCGAGGACGTATTTCCTAAGGGCGATAGAGTCCCCGTATCTATCGCCCGGAGCACCTTGTCAAGGAGGCAAGCGGCGGTTTTCGGCGAGTTGCCTGCGCCCAACTCTTCTGCGGCGGATCAGATGACAATCTACGTCGGTCTCATTTATTCGCTCCGCTGCCTCTTTTTGGGTAAAGTAACCTACTTGGCCCATCTTTTTGTCTGTTTCCTTTTTATATTGATACGAGGGGAGGTCGTTCCCGGAACGGAGGGGTTGAAGGGGGTTGGCGTACTCGTCCAGTTAGTAACTTATTAAGCACCTTTATTAAGAGTATATATACCAAGTTTAAACCAAATCGGGTCATTAACTTTTGAGTTATCGACCTGCAAACAAGTGAATCGGGAAGAAGTCAGCGAGTATGGAGAAAATTGAACACCGCGCCGTTATTTAGTTCCTCAACAAGGAAGGAAAATCAGCTCAGACGATTTTTCAAGAGCTCACCACACCGGAAATAGTCGCAAAAGTGGAAAAACTTGTATTAGAAGATACCCGGCTGAAGAATAAGCAGCTTGCAGCAATGGTTGGAGTATCCGAAACAAGTATTTTAAATATTCTACATTATTATCTTGGTATGACTAAGGTCAGTGCAAGATGGGTTCCAAGAATGCTCACGCCACTTCAAAAAAGTGAGCGTGTAGAGTGTTCTCGGCAGTTTTTGGAGCTCTGTGGAGAGAATAGGGAAGAAGTTATGGCCTCTATTGTTACTGGAGATGAAACCTGGGTTCATCACTATGAATCTGAGTCAAAGCAAGGGTCGATGCAGTGGCATAAAAGAGGCACACCTCCTCCGAAGAAGTGTAAAGTGTCACAGTCGGCCGGAATGATCATGGCGATTTTCTTTTGGGATACAGAAGGTATTTAGCTGATCGATTATAAAGATCGTGGTGCGACTATAACGGAACAATACTACGCTTCTTTGCTGGACAGATTGAAAGAAACTATCATAGAAAAAAGAGGAAAGCTATCAAAAGGTGTGCGCCTTTTGCACGACTACGCTCCCGTCCACAGGTGCCATATTGCGACGGCTGCCATCCACCGATGCGGGTTTGAAAAACTAGACCACCCACCTTACAGCCCAGACTTGGCCCCCAGCGACAATTATTTATTCCCAAACATGAAAAACGAGCTGCGTGGACAAAAAATTGGCGACGATAAAGAATTGACTTCTTTTGCAATTTCGGCGTATTTTGACAGCAAAGATAAACCTTTTTTTTTCCATGGTATAAACAAATTATTTGAGAGATCCGAAAAATGCATTAAGATTAAGGGAGAATATATTAAAAAGGAAAAATAGTTACAAGTTTAATTTCAACCCCCTTCCCCTCATTCCGCGAACTTCTTGACCTCCCCTCGTAACTACTTAACGGAGTATAAGTTATGATATGTTTCAACGCTGTGTATTATGCATTAAGACCAGTGTAAGTAACATCATTATACGTAGTAATATATAATTGACATCAGATAATATAATTGACTGGCGGTGAGGTGTGTACCTTGGCGGAAGATCTTAGACTATGCATTATAAAGCCCTAATTTTGAAAATATTGAATAAGGAAAAACCTAAACACTGTTTAGGCATGAAGAGTTTTATGACTAAAAGTGAAACAGATTCGAAATGTTATAACCCTGTGAAGCTATAAGACCCAATGGCGTACACAAGATTTTAATTAAGGTAGGCACTATACTATATACAATAAAAATTCCCTGTTTAATTCAGGTTCGTAATAAATCCCCAGGGTAGGCAGTGCATTTTAGCATCTAGGACTGGCACCCCACTGAAGCCACCTATACTAAAGCCAAACTCGATTGAGAATGCTTGTTAACAAACAAATTTAAAATGAAGGTAGGAAATGTAACTCGCTTTATGCCAAATAAATTCAAAATTAAGTTTTGTTTTTTTATAAAATCTTATTTAAAAGATATTGAATATATTAATTAGTTTTAAGCTTACTAATCTACTTTATTGTCATTAATTCGTCATTAACATGTCAACTTAAATAATTAGATGTAAAATGACTAGTGTTTTCTACCTTCATTTTTAATTTGTTTGTCGACAAGCATTCTCAATCGAGTTTGGATTTAGTATAGATATTTGCAAGAATTCAACTTAAAATCTTGCGTCTCTGATATTCAACTGCTCGCTATTTACAAGATTTTGAACAATATTGAAGGCATCCAAAAATCTTCTGGAGGTTATAAAATCTCAACGGTTCATAAGATGTGATATATTCTATACTACATAATATAAATTATTTAATAACGATAAACATTTGATGATGTTGACGATCACAGGGTGATCTGACTGACGTGTTATTTGGTATATTTCAACAAATCGCACTTAATGTAATTAATCTATTTTGACACCTTTAATTAAGATTTCGCATTGTTCTACTAAACTAATAATATTTTTTTACGAAAGATAAATATTTAAATGAGATAAATCGATTAAATAGGGCTTCACAAATTATATCGAATCGAATTAGTAATGCATGGGACATCACTAAATCAAAATGTCAAATTCACACTAACATTACAAATGCGAGAAGTAGTCTGTCGAAACTAATGTAAAGCAAAACTAATAAACTGATTAGTTTTGCTTTACATTAATTTTTTTTAATTGAATCCCGAGAGAGGAAAGTCAAATATATCTTAACAACGTAGTCACAAGCGTTTGCTAATGTAAAATGAATGCTGAGATCGAGTATTTATTACTCGACTGTGTCAGATGGAGGGCAATTTTTTTTTATTTAATTATTATAGGTCGGGAAAAGACATAATTAGAATAATTAGAAAAAGCATCTAAATGAATTTTTATAATTGTTGGAAATACGAGCAGGATAATAAATATTTTTAATATAAATTAAAACAGCGTTTGGAAAACTTCGCAAGTTTCGCAAAATTCGCAAGAAAATCATTATATTATTTACTCTTCTTATGCTAATTATGTTAACAATTACTAAACTTTTTTTTACAATTACAACTACTGCATTTCGCCTCACTGGCCATGTTACATATATACTAAAATTTTAAACGACGTCAAACATGCCACGTCATAGAGCAGGGATGACAAACCTTTGGTATTATGAGATGATTTACTTTAAGAAATTCAATACGCAGTCAACTTCATATTAATATTAAAAAGGCGAAAGATTGTAAGTATGGGTGGATGAATGTTTGTTAATCTTATACACAATAACTACTGAATGGATTTTGATGAAACTTTACAATAGTGTCACAGTTAAAATAAATAAGACTTGCTCATGATATACTTTTCTTGGCACAGTTTGTCATCCCAAAAGTCGGAAAGGTTAAGGTCACCTTGGATTTATATGACAATGATGCTTCGAGGATAATTTAAGCCTTCATCTTCTTGAGGCTCTTAACGAAAGTGCTCATATCATACTCCTCTTCGTACTGCTTATCGTCCCAGAGGTCTGGCAGGTTGTTCACGACGGATTTGGGCGGCTGCTGCTGCGAGGTGCTGGCGGAGGGGCCGGGCGCAGAGGTCTGGAACAGGTCCAGCAGCTGGTCGGTGCCCATCGTCTCCATGGCCGCGTTCTCGCTGCTGATCACCGTGTTTGCGGTCATCAGTTTGAATTTTTGTAATCTGGAAAAATAATTTATAGATAATTTGAAATAACATTTTTAAATGTTTTAATTTAGATTCTGATTTTAAATATAATCTAATCTTTTGTGCTTTTTGTAAGTTTGTTTCGCGGGATTTACATTTAGAAAAAAATTATATGTTTTCGTGTTTTCAAGATATAAAAAATAATAAAAATACAGTAAAAAAAATAATTTTTCCATGTAAAATAAAGCTCACTTTATCGCGAGTTAAATGCTATCTCCGCAGACATACAGATATAAAATTGATTTTTGAGTGCCGTTTACACTTTCACATGCATTTAGTGAAAAGCTGCTCATTCGAAGTTTTAGTATAGAATATAGATTTAGTTCAAAGTAATGTGTATGAGCTGACCCCATGATCTTCTCCTCGAGCGTGTCCCTGGTGATGAGGCGGTACACGTTGACGACGCGCTTCTGGCCGATGCGGTGCGCGCGGTCCATCGCCTGCAGGTCCTTCATGGGGTTCCAGTCGTGCTCCACGAAGATCACCGTGTCCGCGCCCGTCAGGTTCAGCCCCAGCCCGCCCACCTGCGAACAACATTACAAAGTGGTACCCACTCCTGATGGTAGGCGAAGATGCAATCTAACTTGCTTTCGCGTTAGAAAAAACGTAACTGGGACGCCCCTGTCTCGCAAAATGAAAATTTGTACTGAGCTACTATGGCGATACTTACGTATGACGGCACGCAATAGTAAGCCGTCTCTGTCTAATTCATACAAGTCTTATAGCGTTTTTTATTATTTATTAAATTTATTTAACTTTTTTCTTATTTTTATACTTTTTCACTAGTTTTTTGATATTATTCATCTATTCAATTCTGTACTACTTGTAGTACTACTTCTGTTATCTTGAGCTTTACTAATTTAAATATGATGATGAGGCAAAGCGCTGTGTTGATCGATCCCCCAGTAGGTGGACGTGTCGCAGTGAGCCGCTGGCCCCAGGCGTCCAGCAGTGGACGTCCAACGGCTGTTGATGATGATGATGATGACACAAATTCCACTCACGGCAGTAGTAAGCAGCAGCACGTCGATGGACACGTCGGTGTTGAAGCGCGTCACTATGCTGTGTCGCTGGTGCGGAGGCACGCTGCCGTCCAGCCGCAGGTACGTGACCGACGGCAGGTGCTTCTGCAGCAGGTCCTTCTCCACGATGTCCAGCATCTTCTTGAGCTGGCAGAAGATCAGCGCGCGGTGCTGCGACACTACGGCGACGGCGTCACCGGCGGGAGGGGACGTGCCTATGCCACAGTCCAGGAGCAGTTGTCTACATGAAATAATGAAATAAGTTATATTATAAAGATCATACAGGTAGGATGTTTGGGTGATAGCAGGCTCTTGCCCCATTAGTGTTCACTTTGCGTTATCAACATTACGTGGTGCCATCCTCCGAATGATGTTTTGTTTGTCATTATCAAAAGCTTTTCCATTTTCTACAATTCTCTTTAATTGTGAGTAACTGAGTCCGATCTACTCTCTTATGTCATGCAATCATTTCTGCATTGGACGACCAGGTTCTTGGCGTCATTGTCCATAAATACTTAATAGCATGCCACAATAAAGCGGAGACTTTTTAACAGATCGACGAACAAGATATGATGCGAAGGAAGAATGATACGCTGTCGGAGCTCCGGTGCGATGACGGACTTTTATATTTTTCAGGCTGACTAATGTACGTGCGTAGGGCGTACGGTATCGGCACCAGTTTGGGGTACTTGTACAAGTAGTGAACAAAGTGGCAGGCTTACTTAAGCGCAGGCAACTTGGCGCCGTGCTCGATGTCGTCCAGCGAGGAGTTGTGCGAGGCGAGCTGCTTGGCAACGCGCACCGCCTCCGGGTGTTCGGGCACCAGCACCAATTTGGGGTGGTTGCACACGTTTTGCAAGTAGTGGAGAGCCTGAAAATGTACGACATAAAGTTATGTTAAGGCAACTGCTAATGTCAAGGACCTTGAACTTGGCAGCTAGTATCACCTGGAAGACGTGCGTGCGCGACGACTCGATGTCCTGCGGCATGTGCTCGCGCGAGAAGTGCTCGTACAGGCGGCGCTGCAGCGGACTCAGCTCGCAGTAGTAGTCCTGCGTGATCTTGGGAGGCAGCTCGCGCAGCACGTCCTCCTTCACGCGCCGCAGCAGAAACGGTAACACCTAGATGGTAGGAATAAATTTTAAATACAATTAGTCAAATCACCCTTTAAGTTCTATATCCATAGATAAATATAATATACAGCAGCAAATAAAAAATCTCAAATTGAAAACGCCAAGCAAACTCCAATGAGGAAGACATGTCAAAGTGGCGCCACCATTGCATTTTTGTATAGAAAAATAACTGAGGGTAAGCTGTTAACTTTTTTGTACTGCAAAATTATGTATAGTGCCACTTGTCTTTTGGGCCACATAATGACACTCATCGGAATTAGAAAGTCCACTAGAGACTACAGTTTCCGCATATTGTCCTCTAAGATCACATACCTGTCTATGTAGGGCCTCGCAGGCCAGCGCGCCCGCCTGCAGGTGGTGCGGCGGCGCGCGCGGGTCGCGGGCGGCGAGGATGGGCCGCGAGTAGCGCGCCGTGAACTGCCGCTCGGTGCCCAGCAGCCCCGGCATTAGGAAGTCGAATAGAGACCACAGTTTCCGCACATTGTCCTCTAAGATCACATACCTGTCTATGTAAGGCCTCGCAGGCCAGCGCGCCCGCCTGCAGGTGGTGCGGCGGCGCGCGCGGGTCGCGGGCGGCGAGGATGGGCCGCGAGTAGCGCGCCGTGAACTGCCGCTCGGTGCCCAGCAGCCCCGGCATTAGGAAGTCGAATAGAGACCACAGTTCCAGCACATTATTCTGTTGGAAAGCGTAACAAATGTTGATATCCGACTTGTAAATGAGATCGTTTTACTATATGTGAGATCCACGTTTAATAGACAAAAGATCAAATGTTAAACGAAATACCGTTATTTTCCCTGCCCAGCCAAATTTGGATACTCTAATATGGAGCTTTACTGCACTTTAAGTAAGGCCAAGGTCGTTTAGCAGGCCTACCTCTCGCACCTACTTCTACTGCGCTAATTAAGGAACCAAATTATAACGTAAAATTAATAAAAGAAAATTCCGATATTATTTCAAGAAATATTACAAACCTGAATGGGCGTTCCGGACAGTATCAACCGGTGGTTGGCGACAATCTGTTTGATGGCCTTGAACGCTTTGGTCTTGCCGTTCTTGATGACGTGCCCCTCGTCCAGCACGCAGTAGTTCCACTTGATGCCGCTGAAGAAGTCGATGTCCTTGCGCACGATGTCGTACGAGGCCACGATGAGGTTGTAGAAGTGCACGTGGTTGCGCAGGCGCTCTCGCTCTGCGGGCGGGCCCACGTATTGCAGAGGATTGAGGTACTTCGTTGATATGAATTTGTTTACTTCGAACACCCAATGACCTGTTAAAGAGTAAACAGGAAGGCATTTTTTAGTACACAATTTTTATATATTTTGTAAACAAAAAAAATTTAACATAATTATGTAACGTATTTTTCTATTTTTTTTAACAAAAGTAACAAAATTATCGTTCACTAAAGGTATTTACTTTTTAATTGACTTTGACGATCATCCAAACGTGTCGGCGTTAAAAGACCGACAACGGCACCGCAATTTCTGAACGCTACCGCAACGAGGGACGCCGACAAATTCATTCAGTCATTCAGTTTTAAGTGTTTTTAAGTTTATTTCGTTCTTCATTTATTTATTTTTTACCATTTCAAAAGTGTGCAGGTGGGGACATATCTACTTAGTCTCTCGAAGGTTCCGTGTTCGATTTCTGACAGCCGATTCATATAATTTTTTTTAGTTCAGGTCTGGTCTAGAGGGAGATTTGGTGGTTTGGCTTTTCCTTCCGTATTTTATCTGGTAGTAGTATGTTTAAGACATACGTTCGTTCGGCAACTTGTGGTTAATTTATGAATACCATGGATAGTGCTATGAAAAATGTCCTAAATAAGTAAATATTTGGTAGGTATTTTTAAATTTTTTGTTACTGGTTCCAGAAATATTTCTATCCCGCTCTTGTAATCAGTATGCATTACGCTTACTCCAGTTTCAACGCTGGCAGATAATTCAAACTCACCTTATATAATAAAGTGACAGTTGAGTGTCGCATATGGGCAGGATAGTTTTCACTCACCAGTGAGCGTCGGCGGACACACGACCAGCGACGGCATGGAGGGGTCGCGGCGCAGCTTGCGCTCGTAGTGGGAGCCAGCCACCACCACGATGGACTGCAGCGTCTTGCCCAGCCCCATGTCGTCGCACAGCACGCCGTGCAGCTTGTACTCGTTCAAGAACCGAAGCCAATTCACACCCGCCTGAACGTGGTTTTAAAATCACATAAATACATGTTTTGTATTAAACTTTTTAAATTTTTAGTTTTAAAGTTATTTAATTCGAATCGTACTACCTGTTGGTAGCTCCTCAACTCGGCGGACACGGGCACTGGTATCTTGTAGTCTTTGATGGACTTGGGGTTGAAGAGCTGCTCGAGGAAGTGCTTGTCGCGCGCCTTGCGCTCGCGCATGTCCTGCGAGAGCGCGGCGGGCTCGGGCACGGCGCCGTCCAGCGGCATCAGCTGGATGAGCGTCGCGAAGCAGCGCGTGGACATCATGCGCACCGCCTCGTTGTGGTCGCTCATGCGCCCTGGGACAAACTCACTATGAATACCCACTAGTATCGAACTATTAAACGAGCTCATGTCCAGGCCAGACCAGGCATTTTCTTATAAAAAAGTTAATTGTATGTGGTACAAAATAAACCTATTGAAATATTTAAAATCTACATTTTTGATAAAGCGTATGAGGTCTTCCAATACGCGCTTAGCCAACATGGTGAACCAAGAACGGGTCTCCTGTCAAAAAAGAGAAAAATTTTCCTATATAAGTAGAACCGTGCCTTGTATTTATGATGACGAAATTTCAAAATTTTCTTTAATAAAGCAACGAGTAATTCAATGTGAGGCGATATATACTTAAGATTGCTAAAGTACACGTCCGTGAAGAGCCGATATGATTAAAGTGACAAAGAATGAATTGCATTCACATTTAGCGTTTGTACACTCTGACTAACTCCTAGCTGATCAAAGCAGTATACCTAGCAGTGGCACGACGAGCAGCACGATGTAGGGCACCAGTTGCAGCTGCAGCGAGTCCACGACGCGCGCCAGCGACTCGGCCGCGCCGCACCGCACGCGGTCGTTGCGCATCTCCGACAGCGCCTCGATCAACTGCCCGCACATTATATTTTATCAAAGAATATTTTAAGATATTATTAAACCTGTGTACTATTCCCCTTCCCCCTCTAACTGAGCAAACGGTCGCGAACTGACCTCATCCTTTGGACCATTATCATGTTTACTACAAAAAAGGCCTTTACGACAAAATGGAGATTAAAAAAGGTATACTGGAAAGGAATTCAAAAGGAAAAAATTAGCTCTTACGTGATACATAGCAGGAACGGAATATAAAAAAAAACAATTTTAACCTACACACGACATAATTAATTCGTTGAATAAGTCCTTATACATACATAACATCACACTACATTCCTAGAGGCGTAGGCAGACATATGATGTCTGCCTACGATATCCTACTCATACATATATCCTACTATATGCCACGTTTCCTCAATTCATTAGCTTCTTCCGCTTTCATCAATCCTTTCATACAAGTTCGTCGGTTTATGGCTATACTTTAAAATGTCCAAATTTCGTTCAGGGACATACACCTAGGCCTTCCCCTTCAAACATTTCCATTCACCCTAGCTTCATAAATCTCTTTCGTTAATCTTCTTTCATTCAATCTCCCTACATGCCCAAACCATTCAAGTATTCCTCCCTCAATTTTAGTCAATACATCTTGTTTTACACCACGCCATTCTCTTATCACATACTCCCCAATTCTCTCATTTAATTTACTTATATGCTTCCTCTACCATACCATGCCATAATCCTTAAAGATCTTAAAGCTAATGATGTTGGGTACGCACCTCGTGAACCAACGTGTCCATAACCGGATGCGGGTCCCTCGCGGCCAGAGCGGCCAACGCGCGCGCCGCCATGTGCCTCAGAGCGGTGTACTTGGCTCTAGTGAGCGCCGCGCACGCGCGAATTCCTCCCAGCAACGTCGTCCACAGACCTTTGCCCACTGATGACGCCACCGCCTCCACCACTTGCAACCGCGATATTAACTCGTCGGCTGCTTCCTCTTCTAGAGATTCCAATTCTGTGCAAAAAATTGTAATTATTTATGCGTGTATGTTGTCATGTTGTCTGGGGTTTTTTTTAATTTAATCTTTCAATTAAATGTTGTTAATATTAAAAATTCTATACATTTTTCATTATTTATTTGTTCTTTTATTCGAATTCCAATTGAATGGGGATATGTTAACTACTTTGAATGCTTTATTTAAACAACAAAAAAATCTTTTACGATTGATTAAAATAAAAATTAACTTTATTATATAGAATTAGTAATGGTTTGAACTAAAAAAAATGAACTTACCGCCGTCAGTCATGACTTTCTCAAAAGGGTTAGTAATAAACTCCCACATCTTTGGCAATTTGTCCGGAAGCTGATCTCCAAAATACTCCGTTAGACTAGTTAGCGCCATAGTAGCGCCTCTTCTTTGGATCCTGAGCAACTTACGAGCCTGTGGAACAGAAACAGAATAAAACTTTCCTAAAATTGCACCTGATGAATTTTATATAAAAAGTTAAGTGATACCTTATTGGATTTTACATTTTTAAATTATTGATTTATTAGCACACTTGGATATATCAATAAATATCTCTTCCTAGTGGCGGGGATATCGAAACTATCGTTATTGTTTTTTACTATGAAGAGAAGAACTAGAGGGCGATATTTTGGATTTCAGCGCGTTTGCTAGACATTGTTTTCCTACACGAGATACGTCTAATAGCTCACCCAAAGCGTGCGAGCTGCTGTGCGCTGCTTATGCGCTTTGTGCGCGCAGAAAAGTTTAAGAAGGGATCTCACTATCTATATATATAAATAAAATTGGAGTTTGTTTGTAATATTAAAATAACCGCTTTTTACTACATGCATACAAATATATATATGGCACATACACTAAAATAACATTTTTTTTACAAATTTTGTGACTGTTCTAGCTAATCTCTGAAACTACCAGTAGGAAAAAAACGTTTTGTATATGGCAGCCAGACTTATGAGGAGTGTGAGTAGGGTTTCCACGGGAACAGAAACAACGCGGGGCAATCCGCGGGCAACCGCTAGTATATAACAATAACGTTATAAATAGTTCACCTCGTCCTCGTGCGGGAACAGTTGGTCCACGCTGAGCTCGCCGTGCCCGTGCTGTTGCTGCGAGTGCGCGGCCGGCGGGCGGCCCCGGCGCGGCACCACGCGCTCCGCACTGCGGTGCTGCTCGCGAAGCGTTATGATGCCCTCGTACTTATCCACTGCAATTTATTATCACGGTTATCCCAGCTTTTAAGTAGACGTGTCAGATTTAGTAGTGCGACAGCGCAAACTTGCGTGTGGAAAATAATAGAACATTAGCACACTTAAGGGGCGGAATTTACAAGGTGTTAGGTAAAGTCCCTCTCAAGCTGTAAACCAGGAATCAGAGAGAGAATACGTGCCTAGAAAAATCAGTTTCTTAAATAGAATATTGAAGAAGATATGAGGACTTTAAGAATTTGTCTGAAACTTTGAGGTAGCAACCTGAGCAAAAATTGAGGTATTGGGTGTCTCCAAAAAATAGGAATTCATACATCGTAAGTAGGCAATTAGAGTTATGCAATTGATTTCTACGTAATTTTAAAATTTAACATGAATTTTTTTTTTTAATTTAAATATATCTTTTATACACAGAATTGTAATAACAAGATCGTTATATGTCAGTATGGTCTCTGTTCATAATCAGACCTTGACTTGAAATGTTTTTGGGCTGATTGAAATATAATTATGATTACTCACAGGTGGGTCCGTGGCTAGATAGTGTTTCAGCTTTGCTCTCGGGCCCGCTGTCGCCGCTGCCCGAGTCACCGTTGGCGTCTTGTGTATTTTCCAGTGTTATACGCGGCGTGTACTCGGGGTCGCATCTGGTATAAAACAAAATATCTCAGTACACACAAATAAACATCAATTGCTGAAAGTATATAAATGTTGCAGAACAGCTGGACTAATATTGATTGGTTTTTGTTAGTTGTTGTCCCTATAGGTTGCTTAGCGGTCGGTTTTTAGGACTTCTTTCTCATAAAACTTTTTTTTACACTATTGCAATTACAAAATTTTACAAATTCATCTTCATCATTATCAGCCTATTAACGGGCCACTACAGGGCCTCACCTCCCTTGTCATAGTAGAGGGGTTTACCGATTAGTAAATACATATTGTCATGAATAAAAATTGTATACTAACGTTACAGTAGAGGGGTTTACCAATTAGTAAATACATATTGTCATGAATAAAAATTGTATACTAACGTTACAGTAGAGGGGTTTACCAATTAGTAAATACATATTGTCATGAATAAAAATTGTATACTAACGTTATAGTAGAGGGGTTTACCAATTAGTAAATACATATTGTCATGAATAAAAATTGTATACTAACTTTATAGAAGAGGGGTTTACCAATTAGTAAATACATATTGTCATGAATAAAAATTGTATACTAACGTTATAGTAGAGGGGTTTACCAATTAGTAAATACATATTGTCATGAATAAAAATTGTATACTAACGTTATAGTAGAGGGGTTTACCAATTAGTAAATACATATTGTCATGAATAAAAATTGTATACTAACGTTATAGTAGAGGGGTTTACCAATTAGTAAATACATATTGTCATTAATAAAAATTATATACTAACGTTTTGACAGAATGACATCTATCGGGTCTGCTAGTCCTTAATACGAGTTGTCATAACCAGTTTGTTGTCGTTAAAATATTGCACGGCATTTAAAATTGCTCAATCATCTGACTTACCTGAGGAAGGCCTTCAGGTTGACTAGCACCTTGTTATTGGGGCCGGACTGCCTGTCGACTAGCTGCGCGAGCAGAGCCGCCAGCGTGCGCGCCGATGCTCTCTGCAACTCCTCGGAGGCTTCTTTCTTGATGCTCTCCATGAGAGGCCGCACCACCGGGTTGAGTCGCTCTGGCAACGCGGCCAGTTGCGCCACCGCGCTGCTCAGCGCTGCTTGTACTCTGCATTAACAAGTGCTATGGTTTAATAAGTGTAACTTGTAGTTTACAAGTTACGACTCGGAGCCGGAGCGGTCGCTCTAGGCACCCTTGAGCATGCGGAGAGTACAGGAGGGTGAGTGAAAGGAAAACTACTGGAAAGCTGTTTCACTTGAGTGATGAGAGCACGTTACAAATAATAAAAACAAAAGCGATAAGTAATCAAAGTAAATACAACAGATTATTATCACGTACTATAAGGAGTGTATTGAAACGATTTAATGATAGGGACATAACAATGGGCGGGTGTATAGCTTGAAAAACTAATGGGCAACAGGTTTCCGATATTTCAATTCATTTTTGAAATAATACATAATAAGATCTTAAAAACTAAATGTTTATACATTTAGTTTTTAAGATCTTATGTAATACTTATAAACCTATATTAATGTCTTGTAAACCTACTTTTTGGAAAATACAACATGCATTTTAAGCTGTTATTAACAACTGTTGAAAAGAAAAAAAACCTACTGAAGCTAATAATAAATTATCTAATTAAAATTAATCAACATCTATAATATTGTAAGGTTACGTCCAGAGTGACGGCGCTTGTTTGTGCGCGGTGCGTCGTTACTCAGGACACGGAGTAAGTCAGCGTACGTACGAGACGTTGAGCGTGGCCTGCTCGAGCGTGCAGTTGGCGACGGCGGAGTGCAGCGCGGCGCGGCGCTCCTCCAGCGATGGCGCCGCACGCTTCGCCTTCATCGCGGCCACCAGCGGCTGCGTGGCAGCTGTCATTGCTGACACCTGTGTTAATTATTGCACTTATTAGTATTGAACGTCCGCATTTCGCAACTTTGTCCGCTTGCGACTATGGAGGGTAGAGGAAAGGAGGATCATCTGTGTATATGAAAAAGTGTCCGTCAAAATGTATTAAATTAGGATGGCGCCACGGTTGCATCAAAGGAACTCTCAAAAGAAGCGCCAAATATTGTTAGAGTATATTTTTTTGTTTTGAGATTTACGTCCACTTGGACAACTTTTCACAACACAAATTTTACCCATAACTGTTCTGTTATTCACTCACTTTTTCATAAAATTAAATGTTTATATATCAATAACCGTACTATTTACTGTTTACGAACTAAAATCACTCTAAACGCACGTTTGGTTATAATTCTGTAAGGTTATATTTACCACAATATTTTTTACAACGTAAGTTGTTGAAGTTCTCAGTAATTAACTACTTTAGTCGATAATGATATTAAATTTTTTAACTCGGCATACTTCAATTCATCTACGATTGCTACATTCATACCATACCCTGTGCATCCACTAGCGCGATTGTGGAGGATTTTTGAACTGTTATTTAACGCATACAACTGAACACTTTTTCAACTTTTCTCCCATATAAGATGACTCTCCTTTCCTCTACCCTCCATACTTGCGACGGAGCGCATGGAACCCACAAGCTCAACACAGAGCTACAACCAAAGATTCCAGAGCGAAACTGTAAAGTGTCACTTTCGACTAATATTTTTCTCTATTTATTACGATACTATAGATAAAGAGACAGAGAATAATTTGATACGCATACTCTCGAGTGTCACTTGCGCGCTACAGAAGGACCAACTGCCGTCGCAGACTACCTTAGGGTGCATACCGAAAACGCCGCGCCTAAATGAAATCCGCGTCGCAGTACAAACAAGTACTGCTGAGATATACACAACCCACCATCGCGGTAGTGTGCACTTGTTTCCGTGACCCAATTGTTAGGCGGCGAGAAGAAACGACGTGGGCTTTTAGAATATATATTATTACAAGGGTTATCATAGCCAACGGTTATGTTAACCATTGGCTATGATAACCGAAATCTTGGTGCACACAGACCTTAGTCAGTAAGATAATATAACTGTTTCGCCTCCCCGTGTTAAGAAGCCATATAAGGATTTGCTTAATTATGTACAAGTTCTATAAAGGTTTTTTCTTATTTAAATTGGTATTATTACATAGTACAAAACAAAGTCGCTTTTTCATGTTTGTCCGTATGTATGCTTAAATCTTTGAAACAACGCATCCGATTTTCATGCGGTTATTTTTTATAAGATAGAGTGGTTCAACATGAAGGTTTATGTGTATAATGCTCAATGTAGTAGAGAAACACTAATAATTTTAAAGGTTTCTGATGTGAATGAATGAATGAATGAATGAATTATTCTTTATTGTACACCAAATGATGAAAACAAAGTTACAAAAAGTAAATATCTTAAAAACTAATGTACAATCGGCGGTCTTATCGCTAATGAGCGATCTCTTCCAGACAACCAACGATACGAGGAAAAGTGTACACATGGAGTAGGTTTGGGTGTACGTACACAAAAGTAAAGAAAAAAAAAGCTTATTATCTAATATAAAAATATACTTACATAAAATCTACATAAAAACACATATACACACATATATACATACACACATATATACATACATATATACATGTGATGTCGTAAATTAACACATTTTTTGCGCTTACATTGCCAACGCTGGCTAAACCCTACGAGATATATGTAAATAATGTTCTACAGTATTGCACAACTTAAAAAGGTCAACAAAAAAGTCCGCGTATATCAACAAAAAAGTTGATATATGTCTATCTCTTAGGGATAACCCAAAATAACCATTTTTTTATCTTTTACTTTCAACCAAAAGTAATGGCTTTTTTACGAAGTTATTTTAAGTAATACTAATGTAATGTATTGTAAGATACTCAATTGGGGGAGGATTTATTAAAATCCTCCTCCAATTGAGTATCTTAAATACTTTGTGCATTCAATATAGATCACTATTATTACAGCATATAAGATTCAAGTGCGTGCGCCGCCGTTGGTACCAGCATTGCACCCGTGCGAAGCCGGGGCGGGTCGCTAGTTATATATAAGTACAAACAACTTACTGGCGGTTCGAAGTTCGCCGTGTTAGCTAGCAATATACAAATTCACCAACCTGCTCAAGCCTCACGATGTTGTTAAACTCCTCGTTGTCAACGGGTAGCTTGTAATGCTTCATCATGGCTAACAGATCGCGAGCTTCTTGAAGTATTCTGCGAAAGGAAATATTAAATCAGTTTCTTGGTACAGGTAGTACTTTTTGAAGTCTGGCTGGAAAATGTTTAAAGTCGGGGAATTTTTACATGAGGTAGAATAACGCCAAAGAATTGGACAAGCCGGCCAATCAGTTGCGCTCCTTAAATCCCCAAAATACCGCTGCTCCTGATCCGGCCGAGGTAGTCTGCGGTAGCTGATCCTTCCGGAAACTTAGGGCGTGGCGGTGTCTTAAGATATCGGGTTCTGTATGCTACGGCACAAGATTGAAAAGCACATTCAAAGTTCAACGTACCTATTACAGTTGAGAGCGACCTCGTCGTAGTACAGCGTCTGGTTGAGCGACGTGTGCAGCGTCGTGATGAGCAGCGGCGGCACCATCTTTGATAACTCACTCGCTTGCTCATCTTGCTTTTCTTCAGTCTGTTTACTGTCCTTTACCTGTGTGTGAAAACTTCAATGTTGTATTTAATTTCTCATAAATTTTTTAACAAAAAATAGAACCGACACAAAACGCACTAAAAAGTAAAAAATAACTGTGTCATTTAGTTGCTTTAATTTACTTAAGCACATCTATGAAGTCGGTGCCAGCCAAGTTTAAGGAACATTAATTTTACGTAATAAAGCAGTTTGTGGTTTCTAGGTAACGTCCTTAAAGTAGAAACCTTGGCTGGCACCGACTCCTAGATATGCTTAAGTAAATTAAAGCAACTAAATGACACAGTTATTTTTTTACTTTTTAGTGATTTATCGCCACGTAACGTACTCGTACTATACTGTCATAGTATATTATACTTCACTATTAGCCAAAAAGCTACCGATACCGAGACAAAAACCAAAATTGTTGTAAGCGTGCCTCCAAAATTTGAAGAGTTACTTCAATTTCCCCAAGACATTATCATCAGATCCTAACATGATGACAATGGGACCAACTTGGATGTATGCCCTTTCTAATAAAAAAAGAATACTCAAAATCGGACAACTCTAAAAAGTTATGCGTGGTCATACATAGAAAATATACGTGTCGAATTGAGAACCTCCTTCGTTTATTTTCCTCGGTTAATAAAGTAGTATCCACACGTTAATAATATTCTTTATCGAAAATGTGTTTTTCCGACAATGTATTCGCAAGATAAAAATGACGGCGAATGAAAAATTCCATCCTCATAAGGAATATAAAAATCACTTTCGTAAACTAAGCTTTTACGGATGTTGAAGTTATCTGGGTATACCCCTAAATCAGAGTTCGATTGACTATTTGGTTATGCAAGGCTAATCTGCTGTAGTATAGTATAGTTTTACTGCCATATTTAGTTCTGGTCTTCGGTAACCGTAACTTACCGTACATAACGTAATTTGTGTCTGTTCCTTGTATTTAAATGGGATTTTGTTTTAAAAGTAATTTGTGTATATATAGCTTCGGTGAGTATTTTTCTAATTAATATACATGTTGTAAATTTGTATAATTGGGTAATGGAAAGAACATTAATTTTTTCATAAAAGTCTTTAGTTGGAAAACGATAATCTAGTTGGTACAGGGTTTTTAAGAATTTGTTTTGAGATGTTTCAAGTCCTTCCCCCACCTTCAGTTCGACTGTCAGTCTAATATGGCAAAATGTCATTGGAGAATACCAATTTATTTTACATCCGACTTCAAAACTGACGTTCTTTTCAGGAATCGACGTACTTTTTTTTTTCGACGTACGGTTTTATTCAATGTGTCAGTGTTATAGTCGCTAGCGTACCTCGGTCGCTTGTACGGTGCTCGGCGGGTACAGGCCATACTGCACGGTGTGACGCGCCCACGACGAGATCACCAAGCTCGCCACCAGTCGCTGCAGCGCGCTGCCGGACCGCAGGTACACTACCATCACCTGGAAACGAATTAAGGTTGCCTGTACCAAACCACCACTAAGCGATAAAGCCGCCTATTGTAATTTTTTAAGATGCATCTTTACATTTAACTTGACTTCTGCTGTTTATTGTATGTTCCTATTTTTCTTGCTTTTTGTCAATGTACATACATACATAAACATCACGCCTTGTTCCCATAGAGGTAAGCAGAGACCACATCCCTCCATTTGCCACGGTCCTTGCATACCTCCTTAGCTTCCTCCACTATCATTAATCCTTTCATACAAGCTTGTCGGTTTAGGGTACTCTTGACCTGGCATTATTTAAAATGTCCTGAATTTGGTCCAGGAGCATTCGCCTAGGCCTTCCCCTTCCAACATTTCCATTCACCCTCGCCTTGTAAATCTCTTTTGTTAATCTTCTTTCATCCATTCTCTCTACATGTCCAAACCATCTTATCATCTCTTTCTCAATTTTAGTCACTACATCTTCTTTTACACCACATTTATCTCTTATCACACTATTTTTAACTCTGTCACACAGTTTTAACCCGCACAATTGTCAATGTGGTGTACAATTATATAAAACAGTGCGTGTAAGTAAAAAGGAAACATGAATGGTTTTCTATTTGCTTAGCAATTGAATATCTAAAATGCCAAAATGTATAAATTAATTAAAAAAAAGTGATTGCAAACAAACCTTAATGTAACAATCAATAGGACTCTCGTCTTCAGCTTTATATTCTATGCCGGGGGCCGGCTGGACTAGATAACACGATAAATAACCTGGAACAATACACTTAATATAGAACAAGCTTGGATAGAAAGTGAAATTTAAGTGTCTAATACTATAAATACAATATAGCCACATTATATAGCGAAATAAGGTCACCAAGAAAGTAAATTTTCCAAAAAACTCTTATTAAAATAAAGCACAAATATGTAAAAAACTTTATTTAAAAGTTGAGCACTTGTTGCTTCAGCAGTTTTGGGCCTATGTGCACGAAGACTTCGGTTATCATAACCAATGTTTAAAATAAGCTAACCGTCGGTTACTATAAATTTTACTGTTCACGACAACCCGCACGCCGGTTGAGGCCTGTGTGCACTAATATTTCGGTTATCATAACCAACGGTTAACATAACCATTTTGGCGCTCAAGACAATTTTTAGTCGCTGATTAACTATCCTCTCCTATATAAGTCCTGTTGGAACGAAGTTCCTTATCGCGCGTTGTGAAAGGGGGCTAGACGGAAAAAATTCGTACGAAAAGTTGTCACGACACTTTTTGATCAAAGGATCTTGCCGCCGCCTTTGATATGTGTGCGCGTGAGCGGCGGGGGGCGCCCGCGCTGTATGCTGTCTCGCGCTCTCGTGGCGCCCTCTGGTGTTTCGGTGTACAACAACAAATATTATTATTACTTAAAAAAAATAAAATTTTATTACAATTCCTTCACTAATTAATCGAAACGAACTTCGTTCCATCCGGGTGTCCCTTGACACCTCTCAACTTTTTTTTAAGTGAATTTCGAGTCGAGGCGGTGGTACACTTGCTCACCTAATATTTCGGCAGCGAGGCACCTGGCGCGCGTGACGGCGGCGTCCCTGAGCGCCGCGGGCTGCGACTCGCTGCCGCCCAGGTACCACTTCTGTCCGGGCCGCGGCTCGCTGTCTGCGCAAGCGCTTGCGCCCACGCGACTGCGACGTTCCTGACGGACAAATGTAATCTAATACATAAAAATTCCCAGTATTTGTTATATATATTTGGCTGATGGGAGGCTTTCGCCGTGGCTAGTTATCACCCTACCGACAAAGACGTACCGCCAAGCGATTTAGCGTTCCGGTACGATGTCGTGTAGAAACCGAAAGGGGTGTGGATTTCACCCTACTCCTAACAAGTTAGCCTGCTTCCATCTCAGAGTTCATCATCACTTAACATATGGTGTGATAGCAGTCAAGCGCTAACTTGTAGTCTAGCTTCTGTTGCACTCTCGTACTATACCTTGGGCTCGGGCGGCGGCGGCGGATTTAGCAGCAGCGCGGCGTCGAGGGGGAGGCGCGCGGGCTGCATGGCCAGGCACAGCCACAGCGACAGCATGGGGCACGCGGCCACCAGGATGGTGCCCAGCGGCGCGTGCCGTAGGAGGTTCTGCCACACCTGCGACACAACACTGAATATTAGAATATGTCGTCGTGGTAATGTAGATAAACTTCATTAATCTGAAATTTATTAGTAAAAAATTATTGAATTGTCTCTGGTGTTGAACAAAAATGTTAAAGGCAATGGTTACATTCTAAGTAAAGATAGTTCCGAATTATATAAATCATACTGACCAAGATAAAAAATTCGTAAATAAAATAAGAAACCTCTGATTCACACATATAATAATATGACAGCCTCCCACGAGGGACCACGAAACCACGTAATTTAATCCTCTCATGAGTGCTGGTAACGATTAAGTTATATATGATACCGGCCCAACCCGATTTCAGGACAAACTAGTTTTGCCTACGCTAAACTAGTTTTTCCTATACGCGTTAGGATTAACTAGTATAGCCTAGTCCAGGACTTAGGATAAATTAGCTTGGACTAGGTTAATCCTAACGCGTATAGGCAGAACTAGTTTAGCCTAGGCAAAACTAGTTTGTCCTGAAATCGGGTTTGGCCGGTAACATATATATGATAGATTAAGGGGTAATATGAAACATGTAAGAATCAAGCAACAAGCGGGTGTTTTCTTCATTATTTAAAAGGCGAGCATATAATTTGGTATGGAGTTCCAGGGTGATTAACACTGGAATGGGCACTACGCAGGTGAAACCGCGAACATCGTCTAGTCTGCGATAAATATATAGTTCTCTCGCCTGGCATACAGAAATAAGATTCAAAAGAAGTCTCACCTGCACAGCAATCTCCTGTATCTCAACAACATGCTCAAAGAGCACCCTTTGGTATATGTGTCGCATCGTCACCTGCAGCAGCTCGGCCGTCCACATCAGATACTGACTTACTTCACCGTTGCTCTTCACTTCGTGTTCACTTTTACTATCAGTGTTCACTTTTGTTTCACTTTCAATGTTGTTGTTACTGTTGGTTTTGCCGTTGATTTCTGAGGTAACTAGCGGTTTTGTGAGCGTGCGAAGGGTTTGTAAGGTGGCCTTTCGGACCGAACTGGCCGAGTGGTCGAGGTATGGCCACAGCCTTGGTAGGACATCCGTTAAATCGATGGGACTGAAAACAAAAAGAATTAAGTAAGCGAGGAAAATAAAATGACTCAAAATGACCACCATTGATAATTTACATTACATTTTTGTCTGCCTCTCTTCTCAGAAAAAAACGTAATATTCTCACTTTAACGTCGTGGATCCCGTCATTTTGCAGAGTATATGTATTACACCTTTTAACCAATTGCGTTGTGTTTGTGTGGTGTTGTTATAAACTTTAACAGTAGCAAAATACTTGGTGAAGTCAAACTTTCATTATCACTATCAGTTCCTACTAATACAATATCAAAAAAATGTCAAAGAACGTACTGCAACTTAGTGGCAGCAGCTGGTAAAGCCATCAGCGCCGCCAACAGCGCCATGTAAGCGTTGGCCGGCGTGGCCAGGTCGTCCTGGTCGCGCAACAGTTGCCACAGCCGCGCCGCCAGCCGCGCCAGCCGCTCGGGCCGCGCCGCCGCCAGCGCAGCCGCCGCCGGCGCCAGAGCCCCCGCTGCGACTCCCGACACGTCCTCCGCGCCGTCCTCCAAGCCCGCCATCAGGTATTCCAGGGCTCCACAATCCACTGCCAATTCCTGTACAATTTTGTAATTAATTCGATAAAAATTATATCATTTTCCTTCTTAGGGAGGTTTTAGTGTATGATTTTTTAAGGTTTTCTTTAAATTGCCACTATGTATTTAAAAAATCCAGCTTTAGTTAAAAACGCTGCCTTAACCCTTTGAAATATAATACAACAATGTAAAGAGGGTTTATTCCTGTTTATTTACACTACAGAAAAATCCGCAATAGCACATGTCCGTCTTCCAAAGATAAGTCGCTTCTTTTAAAAACAATACGTATTTTTATATTTGTTTCCGTGTTCTCGGAGGACTGTTTTCCTGGAAGCCGATGCCGCGAGCGTCTGCTAGTTTAGCAATCCTGACCTGTCTAGCAGCCAGCAAGTACTTGAAGGCCAGCAGCGCTCCGTGGCGCGCCTCCCACTGCGCCTGGCGCGCGAGCGTGGCCACGCGCTGCGCCACGAGACGCACGCGCGGCGCACGCATCTGCGCCAGCGCCACGCCCAGCGTCTGCGCGCACGTCTCGCGCACCGGCGCCACCACCTGCACGTGCCATATACACACATCATTCATAACATAATACAAAAATCATAATTGTATAAGTATAGTAAACTGCTACGGAAGAATGCGTCTGCAACACAATCTCTTCAGTCTCTTCTCAGCTGACGCCTCCATTAAGCAAAGGTATGCGCAGTGGATTTTTAAAACGCAGGTCCCGGGTTCAATTCGGGTTAGGGTTGGTTGAGAATTTCTTAATTGGTCCAGGTCTAGCAGGTGGCATGTTCAGCCCTAGCTAGTTACCACCCTGACGGTAAAGACGCACCGTTAAGCGATTAGGCTTTCTAGTACGATGTCATGCAGAAACCGAAAGGGGGCAACAAGTTACCCCGCTTCCATGTTACATTGTATCATCACTTACCATTAGGTGAGATTGCAGTCAATAACTTGTAATAAAAAAAGGTGAATCAGAAAAGAGAAGAAAGCTTTGCAACGCATGTCAGTCGATAAAACAAAATGGCCATACCTGATCTGACACGAAATCGCCAAATCTGTCCAAAGCGAGCACGCACAGCAGCCTCAGCGCCATGTCCTCCAGCCACTCCTGATGCGCATCCTCCATCTGAGGGATCATGTCACATCGAATAGAATACACGTTTTATTAGAGTATGGCAGAGCAAGAATGAAAGTAAAATGCAGTAGCAATGAGAGCATTGAGGGGTATGAGTTGAGTAAAACAGAGACAGAATTAAGAATAGTGTGTATAGTGGTATAAGAGAAGAAGTAGTGACTAAAATCGAGAAAGGTACGCTGAGATGGTTTGGACATATGGAGAGAATGAATGAAAGAAGACTTACAAAAGAGATTTATAAGGCAAGAGTGAATGGAAATGTTGGAAAGGGAAGACTAAGGGGAATGTTCCTAGATCAAATCCAGGACATTCTGATTAAGGGCCAGGCCAAGGGAAGTACCATAAACCGACGTAATTGAAGGAAAGGTTCAATGAAGTTAAAACAAGCGAGAGGGATTTGTAAGGATTGTGGCAAGTGGAAGGACGTGGTCTTTGCCCAAACCTATAGGAACAAGATACGATGGTATGTATGTGTTCAGCTTTTGGACGAACCGTAACGGTTTGTATCATTGTGATTTTTAGCAGATTCGCACTTTCTAGGCAAGCGCGTTTTATCGTAGACTGCATTGTCGCTTTAAAAAATTATTAGATTAACTGCAACCAAAAGCTAGCTTATGCAATAAGCGTTGTTCTGAAGGATTTTTACCGATACGAGTCATACAATTAATAATCAACTTTTACTTCAACGGTTAAGGACCACATTGGTAATTTCGGTAACGAAATGGCAGTTTAACTCGCACGACGAGCCTACATCGGGGATTCGTGCAATACCTACTCAACTACTACCTAAACGACAAACAATGAGCTAAGAATACGAGCGAGCAGAACTGTGCGGTACCTGCTGCGGCGTCATGCCAGCGCGGTGTCCGGCGGAGGCGGCGAGCGGCGCGCGCAGCAGCTCCCGCAGCGCGCTGGCGGCTCCGTGGCGCGCCTCCCACGCCGCGCTCACCAGCTGCGCCTGCAGCGCGCTGCACCACGCTTGTAGCGGCCAGCGCGCGCCCTCGCCCCACTCGCCGTCGCGCCCCGGCACTGCGCAGCCGCCCCACGACATGTCCGCTGCAGGAGAAGGATCGACTATCAAGTGTATGCTACCTCTTTTAAATTAATCTATCTGTACCTACCATATTATTCAACATTGTCACAGTTAGGTGAGACGGCAGTCTGAGCTAATATATATATAAATGTGTGATCGTGGCATCAATAAATTTCTTTATGTGTCCTTTAACTTTTAATTTTCGCCTTACTTTACACTTGAACCATTTCACTGCCATCCATCTTTATTCATACTCTCTGCCCCTGCATTTACGTTCTTTCATCTCTCTTACTGATCTTAAAGGTTCCATTCCTACCTTTATAAATAAGGCTTTACTGGCCCTATGGAACGAAGTTCACTCGAATACTCGTGCGCTCGAGAAAGTGTTGGACTTACTACACTTCCCGATCTAGCCTACATCTGCTCAAAGTGTATACCGCGCGCAAGGAACCTCGTTTAAACAAAAAACACTCACGCAGGTCGTCAGGCGGCTCCAGCTTGATCTTCTTCCGCTCGGGCTCCAGCGGCGCGAGCACGAGCGCGGGCGGCGCAGGGGTGGTGGGCGTGGTGGGGGTGAGGGGCGCGGGGGACGCGTCGTCGCAGTCGCGCGACTTCTGCTTGCTGAACGCGGCGCGCGCCTTGCGCTTCGCCAGGTTCATCTCCCGAGAACTGAGGCCTTTCGACATCAGCTCTTGGACTGGTCTCTGGAAGGAATTGGTAATTTCATAATCATTATTATTATCAGCCTATTAACGACCCACTACAGGTCCAGGCATCCTTGTAGGAGATGGGATAATATGGGTGCCACCCATGCTTTCTACTTAAAGAATGTTACTACAAAGTGAAAGTAAAACTCACGAAGTGCTTTGCTACTTCATTAAATAAATTTAACATAAACTTGGATGGCACTGACTTAATACGATGAGGAAGTAAATTAAAACAAGTAAACGCCGCAATTGTTTTTAGTGCGTTTTTAAAGTAGTTTTTTTTTATTCAAAAAGAAATGAAATGAAGGACGACCAACTAACAGATAGTGTAAGTAGTAGTAAACTCACTCTGGTAGCTTCCGACTTTACAGTAGGTTTGACGGGGATCAGGTCTTCGTTGTTGTAAACACCACTGATGTCCATACCCAGTGAGGACGCCACGTCCAACCCCAGTCTTGAGTTCAGCTGCTGACGCTGCTTCGCCAAACGATCCTTCATATCTGACAACAAATAAAATATACTCAAAACTCATCACCACCATCATCATTATCAGCCTATTAACGACCCACAACAGGGTCAGGCATCTTTATAGGATAAAGGATACTTATACTTAATAATAAATACTGTAAATAATTTTAAATAATGACCACAGTACACCAGTGCAAATAAAAATAATAAAAAAAAAATCGCAGTAGGATAAAACCCATCGGAACAGGAGGATAATATTATAAAAATAAAATGATTTTTTTACATAAATTTTGAGGTTATGTAAAAAAAGTAAAAATACAACAGTTTTAGATCTTTTTATTAACCGACGAAAAAAAACGGAGGAGGTTCTCAATTCGACACGTATATTTTTTTTATGTGCCACCACGCATAACGTTTTACAGAGTTGTCCGATTTTGATAATTCTTTTATTATTAGAAAGGGCATACTTCCAAGGTAGTCCCATTGTTAGCATGTTAGGATCTGATGATGCTATCCTGGGGAAATTGAAGGAACTCTTCAAATTTTGGAGGCACGCTTACAGCGATTTCGGTCTTTGGTAGCTTACTACTACTGCTACTAGTGCCGTATAATATACTATGACAGTATAGTACGAGTACGTTACGTGGCGATAAATCACTAAAAAGAAATAAATAATTTTAAGAAAAAATAGAACCGACTCAAAACGCACTAAAAAGTAAAAAATAACTGTCATTTAATTACTTTAATTGTAATAATAATAAAAATAAATGTTCCTTAAACTTGGCTGGCACCGACTTCATAGATATGTTTAAGTAAATTAAAGCAACTAAATGACACAGTTATTTTTTACTTTTTAGTGCGTTTTGAGTCGGTTCAATTTTTTTTAATAATTTTTATTTTCTACAACTTTGCCATATAACTCTTTTCCATAGGACTTTTAATTTTGCCGGAAATCGAGAAGAACCGTTTTCTACCCCTAAAACCTCACCCCTGCCCCTCCCCGATCTCAGATAGCCCGTAATTTATTTTCCTTTCATTTTTATAATATTCTCCTTTTCCAATGGGTTTCGTCCTATTGCGATTATTTATGGTTTCAAAAGCTATCTGCACTGGTCTACAGGTCAAGAGTTCCTACACAAACGGACTTGCATTACTTAGAGCGGAGGCTAAGCGACCATATTCACATTGTAAATATGTAATTGTAAGATGAAAAATTTAAATGTAATCTAATCTAAATATATTTTGTTACTTGTAATTTCGAGATAAAATATTTTGTAATGTTGTTATCATTTTGTATTCTGATATGTAAGCTATATTATTGTGAAATTTCATCAAAATCCATTCAGTAGTTTCTGCGTGAAAGAGTAACAAACATCCATCCATCCATCCATCCATCCAAACTTTCGCCTTTATAATATTGGTAAGGATTTACGATTCATACACTTAGCTGAAGAAGCTCTCGTTCCCCTTACAGAATGTTTATACCATTAATTGCACAAATCACAATACAATACCGTAAATGTATCACATTAATGTTTGACATTACGAGAGAAAGGCGTTTACAATCCTGTTTCAGTTTAATGTTGATCGTGTCGGCGCTTACCATACTTGTATTCACACGGCAAAACTCATGCCGCTTTTTCCAATTTAAATGTTTACCTTTTGATAACAAATAGTTTTATTATGTCCACCTACATACATATTTTTACTCTCATTTATTTTTATTTACATATTTTTTTTCAATTTTTAACGATGTTATATAATACAAAAATATATAAAAAAACACTATTAAAAATTTATAACAAATATCTGCTCCTTCACTTGCGGGGCCTTTGCGGGCCCAAGCAACCGGTCAGGGCTCCAGAGTGAGGAACCTCCTCACAATACGCGCCGTTTCAAGGGCTACTGCCCTCTGTATCCGACCCTTGATCCAACAATTAAGCGAAAGCTTCTTCTGTTGGTCGAAGCTTTTTGCAAAAAGACAATTGAACGAAATGACTATCGGAACAATAATAGTTGACTCAACATTCCACATGGCTGTAATCTCGTGAGCAAGGTCTAAGTATTTTGATACGTTTTCCTTTTCGGCTTTCACGAGGTTATCGTCATGAGGAACAGTAATATCAACAATTATTGCACGGCGTACTGATCGATCGACTATCTATTGGCTACAATATACCTATCAGTGATAATCGTTCGATCCCAGTAGAGCAATGCACTGTCATTTTCAAGAACTGGCGCTGGGTCGTACCTATAGTAAGGTACCTCAAAATCGACAAGACCGTACTGAAGAGCAAGTTGTTGTTGTTATTTATTATATTGTAAATTATATATAGTATTTGTAAAATTATATATTTAATTGTTATATTTAGTTTATCAATATTTCTCTATCATTTATTTATTTTTACATTTTTTTTTATTTCCAACAATGCTTATAAAACAATTATGAAAAACACTATGAAAAATTTATAAAAAAATCCGGACCGCCTGCTGCGAGGCCCGGGGGTCCAAGCAACCGGTGGTCAGGGCTCCAGAGTGAGGAATCTCCTCACAATACGCGCCGTTTCAAGAATAACCGCCTTCTGTATCCGACCCTTGATCCAACAGCTAAGCGAAAGCTTCTTAAGGGGTTGGTCGAAGCTTTTTGCAAAAAGACCTTTGACCGAAATGACTATCGGAACAATAATATTTGACTCAACATTCCACATGGCAGTAATCTCGTGAGCAAGGTCTAAGTATTTTGATACGTTTTCCTTTTCGGCTTTCACGAGGTTATCGTCATGAGGAACAGTAATATCAACAATTATTGCACGGCGTACTGATCGATCGACTATCACTATATCAGGTCTATTGGCTACAATATACCTATCAGTGATAATCGTTCGATCCCAGTAGAGCAATGCACTGTTATTATCAAGAACTGGCGCTGGGTCGTACCTATAGTAAGGTACCTCAAAATCGACAAGACCGTATTCAAGAGCAAGTTGTTGTTGTTATTTATTATATTGTAAATTATATATAGTATTTGTAAAATTATATATTTAATAGTTATATTTAGTTTATCACTATTTCTCTATCATTTATTTATTTACAATTTTTTTTTATTTTCAACAATGCTTATAAAACAATTATGAAAAACACTATTAAAAATTTATAAAAAAATCCAGACCGCCTGCTGCGAGGCCCGGGGGTCCAAGAAACCGGTGATCAGGGCTTCAGAGTGAGGAACCTCCTCACAATACGCGCCGTTTCAAGAATAATTCCTTCTGTATCCGACCCTTGATCCAACAACTAAGCGAAAGCTTCTTAAGGTGTTGGTCGAAGCTTTTCGCTATAAGACCATTAACTGAAACGACTATAGGAACAATAATCGTCGAGCCAACATTCCACATGGTAATCTCGTGAGCAAGGTCCAAGTATATTTATCAATATTATTATTTACGTAGCATTTTAGTAGTATTGCGTTAGGAATACGGTTTCCTTCTTTTATTTCTTATACTTATTCGTCTTTCTATAATCTTCTCCCACTGCTAAGGGTCACTGGTACAGATCTCTTAAAGAGATAAGTGTTTCGTTGTCCAATTTACATTTTGTTACAATCTTATAAATCGTAACATTCGATTTTTTAGTACAAAATAAATTAAAAAAAAAACCACAATGCTGAAAATATGTTCTAAATATTTTTTTTATTTAAGAAACTCAGAAGTGTGCCTGGTTTAAATATCCTACTATATGTATAGGCTGCTCCATGAAATTCGCAGGCTATGAATGTAAATCTTTGAATAACTATTACTGTCAGGTGACAAATATAACGACAGATATCGATGGCGGCGGCAGATGGTGTTCTTCAAGACACTAAGATATAAACCGAATAACGTCTTAACTCCGGGCTTCTATATTTAATAGCCTGACAAGCCCTACCCAGTTTCGCACTATTTTACTTTTTTTTATGATCGATAGGCTTGCGCTTGACTAGAATCAAACCTGGCGAAAAGCAGTAATGAGGTCTGAGTTGAAACGCTCCTGCCTAGACTCCGCATTGTTAGTTCTGCGTCAGTCAGTCAAAACAACGACTATATATCGATAGATATTAGAGGGATACGTCGCCAATACAGCATAAGTGCATAATATTAGCGGTCAACGTACAGAAGTCATAGTCGACCTCTACGTTTTGTGCCTACGCGCTTTGTTTCCAATATAGATCCAAGTGAAGTGAAGGTGATCCCGACACTTTGACCCCGGACTACTGTGTTTGAGACGCTCGGCGTACTGACGGAGATCGTTATTTATAATAAATTGTATTGAAATGTATTCCTAAATAGTGCTTAAATATAATATGATTATTATTCAACCTATATTCCTTTTAGATTTATAAATATATTGTAGGTACCACCTATTCAGTGTATTTTAAGAAACTGCGGTGGCATGTTTTGCCGAGCGATGCGCAAAGCCGTTTAGTTTTGATGTATATAAAACATAGCTTTTTTTCGGTATATGTTACTTCAACCAGGTTTAAAATCTATACTAATATAATATTACAAATGCGAATGTAACTCTCTGTTTGTTACTCAATCACGCCTAAACTAATGAACCGATTTAAAAGAAAGTAGATGTCACAAAACTGCCCCAGGGTGGTTTTACATAAAAAAACGCCAAGAGACCTAACAAAATAAACGAAATTAAATAGCTTTACAATTATAATTTTATTTATTAATTTATCAAATTTTTAATATATAAATCGAAACGTTGAAACTAGCGGGGTTTTTAAATAAAACTTCATCTTTTCCCTCGCATCTTCCCGTTACGCGGGGTCTACTTTCGCAATCATTCGGCGCCACTTAGATCGCTGATAAGCGTCTTCGTCAGAGAGTCCCAATTCCTTCCGGTCCTATTGAACCGTCGTCAGCCGAGTGGCCAGAGGTCTACCCCTACCTCTTTTTATTGTGGCAAAGGAGAGGCATCTTTTTACTAAATAATCGTCTGGTCTACGCAGAACGTGCCCGTACCATATTAGCCTGCTTTCTTTTATCTTTTAAGTTACTGGTGCAACTTTAAAAGCACACCTTATATAGTTATTGTTTATTTTATCTTTAAGTGTGATTCCGCCAGACCACCGGAGCATGCGCATGTCTGCTACATGTAGTTTTTGTTCTTGCGACTTCTTAATGGGCCACAGTTCACTGCCATATAACAAAGCTGGACGGACTGCCGTTTTGTATACTTTGCCTTTAGTTCTTATGGGCATTTTGCGATCGCACAGAACACCCGCTAGGCTACGCCATCTATTCCATGCTGATGTTATTTGTTGTTGCTGGCACCGACTTCATAGATATGCTTAAGTAAATTAAAGCAACTAAATGACACAGTTATTTTTTACTTTTTAGTGCGTTTTGAGTCGGTTCTATTTTTTGTTTTCGGTAGTTCAGATAGCGCTTAATATGACATAATAAAATAATTAATTCACTTTGTGTTTGTTAAATTACCTTTCAACAATATTTTTACTAAAATAACCTTTTAGTAAGTAGTTATGGTACTGATTTTGCAATAACCACTCTATCTAGGGTCAAATATATTATTTTTTATTAAATTAGATAGGATTACCAACCCAAAGGTAAAAGTTTCATTAAACTTTTTTTTGCCTGAGGCAAAAAATGTATAGGAGGTGGGCCATCGCCTTTGGTACAGAGCCAAAGAAAGGACATAGGCTACTTTTTCGAACTATCACAAAACATAATATCTCGCAGACTGAGTCGCGGACATCCGCTAACATTTTTATGCATTCCTTAATCCAGAGATTAGCTTTAACAGACAAATACGAGTAAATCAAAGATCTCTTCCGAACCATATCATTATATGTAAATAAGTTGTATCAGAAACCTCTACATCTACATACCTACACATGCTTATATATCGTCTATGTTGAAAACAAGATGTCATATTTAGTGACTGTTCAGTGCGCTGTCAGGTCCTTCGCTTCATAGACACAATGTGTTAACACAAGTGTCGGGTAGAATTAATGCAGATATAGCTGTGTTCAGTGGCACGTGTAAACTACCACGACAAGAGGCGACGCCGAGACTGGAGTTGCGGTCGATGTGGAGACGTAACAGGCGACCCCACAGCTCTTTGGTCATAATTAGGTTGACTGAGCGGAGGCGTGGTGACTCCAGGGGCCGGAGCATATCTGGAGATGAACAGCCGCGTTTTTGCGTTCGGGCTGTTGTTGATGCTGCTAGCGAAGAAATTATTACTACAAGCAAGTGACTGCAATCACACCTCATGTTAGGTGATGATGGAATCTAAGACGGAAGCGGGCTAACTTGTCAGGAGTAAGATGAAATCCCCTTTCGATTTCTACACGACATCGTACCGGAACGATAAAGCGCTTGGCGATGGGACGGCCAAAGCCTGCCTCCAGCCAGACCTTTTATTTATCGTGGGGAAATCCTCATGGATACCCGCTTGCCAAGGTGCAAGCAGGTTTTGTCGGACTCCTACCCACAGTTTAACAACTCTTTGCCTTGACACTGAACCGTGGAAACGACCTCGCACTCAACCGCAACCCAGCCAGCTATCATGCCCACTGATTGATACCAGAGAGACCTGGATCAATTTAGAAACTCTAGGACCAACTTATTATAAATCCACTGCGCATACTACTGCACCAAGGAGGTCGTCTATAAGAACAAAAACTATGTCTCTCGATTATTATCTGTCAGATTAGTAACAATGCATTGTATTAGTGGTATAGATGATTTCATGATAAAGTTGGAAAGTGGCCAGACGAAATCATAAACAGAACAAGGAAGCCCATAGATTTTAAACAATTTCGTCAAGTTTCGGTAAAGCAATGTTAAACTATCCATATAAAAAAAAGAATTACACACATACGAAGTCTAAAGTTTTGTTTTATCTATATGACAAGTTAACCCTTGACTTGCAATCACACCTGATGGTAAGTGATGATGCAATCTAAGTTGGAAGCGGGCTAACTATACTAAAGCCAAACTCGATTGAGAATGCTTGTCAACAAAGAAAATAAAAATGAATGTAGAAATCAGTAGTCATTTTACACTTATTTTTTTAATTAATTAGTTAATGACGAATTCATGACAGTAAATTAGATTAGCAAGCCTAAAACTAATTAATATATTGAATATCTTTTAAATAAGATTTTTTTAAATAACAAAACATAATTTTAAATATATTAGGCATAATATGTGTTGCATTTTCTACCTTCATTATAAATTTGTTTGTTGACAAGCATTCTCAATCGAGTTTGGCTTTAGTATAGTTAGAAGTAGGATGAAATACACAACACCTTGGGTTTCGACACGACATCGATAAGTATTCACGATTCATTAAAAGTCAATAAGCGTCGGATCAACGATTGGACGTCCGTAACTCTCCTACCGACACATATAATATGTTGATGAGTAAAATTCCATTACCTTCATAACAAACACCATAATGTTATTTGTTACCTATTTTCCGTTGGCGTTTCCATAAACCGAATCTAATATTCGCTCCCTACATAACATATTATTGGGTGTCAGTAAGATGTAGCCCGTAAAATTCCTGGCTTATGAGGCCTCAGACCCAGCCCTGAACTTCAGAGTCACAGCGCATAGCTTACGCGGATTCAGCGGCATTTTTGTTTAATTTTATGATACAATTACTGGACCTGTTTTAATTCTTCTTGAGCGCGAGCAACGGACACGTTGACGTTCTTTTAAAAGTCATTTCTTGAGCAGCGGATTTGATAATTAGAGTCACTCCTAGCATGATTCTCCATCGCCCACTGAGCGACTTTGAGCCTTTCTAATAAATGAGGCCTACACTTAGGTCATAGTTAATTTCATCAGAGTTTAGCGTGTAGCTTAGAGTTCAACAATGTTAACTTACGATCCATTTTATTTTCTCGTTTCACATAAGCACACATAAGTGCAATACCTACTAGTACTAGTTAGTGTGACTGCCTCGTTGGTCTAGTGGTTAGCCTATCTGGCCTCGATCACGAGGTCCTGGGTTCGAATCCTGGGTCGGGTCACGGAATATTTCTGAGTTTTTCATTCTCCTATGAAATTCTCAGTACATTCCGAGCCCGGAGTCGGGAAGTTGGTGGTGATACACCCCCGTGCCTCGGAGAGCCGTCGGTCCCGGTCACTGTCATCAACATCTGATAGTGATCGTTAATAAATAAAACATTATCACCCTAAGCCCACCGCATCGGAGCAGCGTGGTGGGCCTACGCTCCATATCCCCTCTCCTATAAGGAAGGAGGCCTGGCCCTGTACTGATAATGATGATGATGATGACTAGTTAGTGTACATAACTACTTACACGATACGTTAACAGCTATAATTGAAGAAATTGATAACAATTGCTTTCAATTAGTGTTCCCTTATAGTTCAAAACCTATAACTAACCTATTTTAGTAATAGTAGAGCTCTGTGGCAAATATGTTAACGAATTTACCGCCAAACAATATTGCTGTTTTCTTTCAAATATTTCAAAATGGCAATTTTTTTATACTCTATCGAAAAAATCAATAAGATTTCAAAGTTTTACTATCGTCCTACTAATAGGTGTAGAAAAGGGATAAAGAATGACTAATTTTCTGGCGGATGCAATGGCGGACGTCCCCTAGTTAAGTGCCATGTTAATTTCCATGTTAATTTCCATTAGGTGCAAGTACTTAAAGCTTCATGCGAACTCCATCACCTCACTGCGTACACGCCACTCCTAGAAACATGTTCCTTACCTGTAGCTGAAAGCGCTGACTCCTCGAGGTCATACTCCTGCCCTTCGGGGCCCATGAGATGTGAGCCTTATTCTTGATATAGCTAGATGTTAATTCCGTCCTCTCACAGCATACCTGTAGCTGAAAGCGCATCCTCTTCGAGATCATACTCATGTCCCTCTAAACCTACGAGACTTTAGCCATATTCTAAAACTTGCTAGATGCAAATTATCGTCCCACAGCATTCCAGAAACTTCTAGAAGCATATTCCTCACCTGTAGCTGAAAGCGCTTCTTCTTCGAGATCATACTCGTGCCCCTCCGAGCCCATGAGATGTGCACCATGTTCTAGAACTTGCTCGATATTGAACGACTCGCATCTCAGCCGCCCGATGTCATCTTGATCCGATTCCTCTTCTATCAACAAAGAAATAAGACCCATTTTACATTGATGTTACAAGTGTAGTCACATAAAACAGTACTGTAAGCATTTTTGATGGCCATATAAATTTCAAATTCACCAGCAGTTTTCTGCATTTTAATGGCCAGACGAAAGACGTAAAAAATTCAAGGTCAACGCTGAACTACGTGAATTTTGTTCACATAAATTTCTATAGATAAGCGTCGTGTACCTACATTACAATAAAAAATGTACATTTCTCAGTCGAGGATACATTTATACCGACAATCCGACATAGACATCCTTTAATACAGGTTGTTTGATTTTCTGACATCGTCCATTTTCTCGTAATGAACCAGACCGCCAAAGAAATTACAAATTTGATCGTCCAAACACTTTATTTTTTTGTTTAAGAAGAGTTTGTTCACTACTACAGCGTTATTTAAATATTTCTTTATTTCCTTTTTTAATTTTGGACAGAGACGCTCCGGTTTTGACTAAAATATATAAATAAATAAAAAAAGAATGGATGGATGTTTGTTTATCTTTCACGCAAAAACTACGAAATGGATTTTGATGAAAGTTCACAATAATATAGCTTACAAAATAACACATGGGCCAAATCCTCACGGGAAGGAGAATTACGCGGGTGAAACCGCGGGCGTCCTATAGTTAGATATATTTTCTTTATTTTGTTTCATTTATTCGACTTTAACATCAATATAGCTGTTTTATTAGACAGTAAGTAGTACTACCTAATCAGTAAGCACCTAATTTATTTATGGCACTTTGTTAGGCAACCTAACCTAACACAGTAATCGTTGGAATTATTTCATTTTGTTCTGTTAATTTATTTGATAAAGCAAATCTGCAATATTGTTCTTTGTTACATTGGAACTTGTGTTTTTATTATTGTGCAAGGATATCCGGCTTAGATTAACTTTTGTGGTTCTACAAATACATAGATACGAATAAATAATTTTATGTAACAAAGTTAATATTGTAAAATTAATGATTTTAAAAGAGCAACTGTCGAGTTTCTTGCCGGCTCTTCTCAGCAGGACCATCCGAGCCGGTGGTAGAGTCACTACAAATAGTCTAATTTGACGTTTCAAAAGTTTATAACTAGCCTTGAAATAAATGATTCTGAATTTTGGATGTGTGGGCGATGGATTGGCGATCCCTCACCGGAAAGTGCAGTGCACTTCGACCCCACACTACGTAGGCTGGTAATATGCCCTCTGCTGAAAAGCCTTGTATTTTCGCCATTTTGCACAATATGTCAAGTATTTTAAATGTGAGGGACATTTAAAATACTTGAAGAGTAAAAATTTGTTAAGCTTCTGTTTCTCAATTTGACTGTAGACTTAGTAGATGGCCCTTTTCGGAAGAGAATTGTGTTGAATTTTAAAAAATCTAATAAATTATTTATTTTATCAAATTACAGCTTTGTTTTGTTTTTGAATTGATAATAACTGAACCGAAAGATCAAGGAATCGCGAATAAATAAATAAACAATTCACATAAGGAATAAAGCCAAAAAACAATTTAAGGTTGACAATTCTGTTTCTTTCACAAGGTGAACAAGCGGCGTCTAGCTATAAGAACCCTGAAGTGGCGTAAATTTTTACTAAGTCAAAATACCATCACCATCGATTTTTGTTTCAGAATAATGTTGGTTTATATAATTGTCATTTACAGACAAAATTAAATAATTATTTACCATACATGCATATGTCATTTACCATTAAATCGATTTTCTATCAAAAAGCAGTATTCTAATCGAACCATCCGTTTAATAGGTACTTACCACAACATGTCAATTTACAATTCCTGTCCCCTTGCGGTGGGGGTTAAAATTAAAGAAGTCGCGAAGTTAAATTAAAGAAAATGGACCTATTAGGCTATTGTAGCGATTTAACGAAGTGGCAAGGTCGACTAATATCTACGCTATTTCAAATCTAGGCCACTCTCTGGTCGATCTACTTTGAGACATTGAATAAACTTCGATATGATTTTTCCTGACAGGAAAAATGTTTCATTCTTTACTGTCAACTCGGGTCTAAGATTCTACATGTTTAGGTAACTTAATATTATTTGTACGTGAAATAGATTTTTCCTTTGTGGGAATTAAATATTGTTTAGACGCTCAATATATAACTTTTTATAACTTTCTATACAAAACCTGGGTTAAATCCCCGATTTCTTTTCACACAGATATATAAACTTCTCGCTTGGATTAAGCGAAAATCGCCATGTTGGTCATTTATTTTATTTAATGAAAGATTACTTGGGTGCATCCCAGTAGTACCCCCTAATTTTAGTTCTATAGATTACTTTAATTAGAACTAATGGGACAAAATTAAAGAAATGTCGTTATCAACATCTTGTTTGCACGTTACATATACATTACCTAGTTTTTAGAAGTATATCTCTTTTGATTGCAATAATAAATGTCCACTTAAATTTGAGAGTATTTACGCAAACTGAAATTCAATATGGTGACGAATCTAAACATACTAGGTATATCGAATACAGCTTTGCTTGAATTGTACAAAACGTCAGCAACAATTTATTTCTTCCGTTCTATAGAACTACGGTATGGGGTACTACTGGGATGCACCCTATTACTTATATCTGATAACTTTTCGATCATTCGACATTTTCGATCTTCCACACTGTTCTGTTATTCACTTTTAAAAAAAATCCAAGAGGCCACTCCAACTATCGCTTCGTTGGCTCAAAATCAGCACATTATTTAATTAAGTACCTATAAATTATAATTATTTTAATACTTATACAAAATTCTAATTACCTTTGGCAGCAAACGGCGGTGGATGCCACTCGGGCACTTTAGATAGTATCGCCTCCACAGCCTAAAACAAAAATATAAGAATCTTTATGGTTTCGTCACAATGCTGTTAGGACAAGACAGCACGACTCTTGAATTTACAGAGTAAGGCAATCAGAGGACCAATCAGATGGTATGTGCAAAACTGTCACTTATAAAACTCAGCAAAGCATACGTGGAACACGCCTTACAAAGTGCCGGTCTGTTTCCAACGACCAGGAGCTGTAGGTTTTTGCCTCATATGCCTGTAATTACACCAGCAACCATACACTTCCAGATCGCAGCACAGGAATGTTTCTCGATTTCCCCAGACGAGCTCACTCACAAAAACTCTGCTGTGCAACCCTGTCCGGGATCCGGATGGCCGGAGGCATCTGCACGCCTTATGAGAAGCGCCAGCCGGCGGTGCATCTCCACGAGTTTTGCAGCGTGAGAAAATACGATAGGTGGTGTAGGTACCTGCGTGGCTGCGACCCTGGTCTCCCAGGCAGCGGCGCGCAAGTGTTTCATGAGGCGTGCCAGCAGGCGGTGCAGCTCCTCGGGGTGCGCGCGCTGCACCTCGCCCAGCTGCAGCGCCGCCGCGCGCCGCGTCGCTGCGCCCGCGCCCGCCTCCAGCAGCACAAACAGCCGGTCCAACCTGAAACCCCACAACATTGAACACACTGGCCCGAGATAGAATGCCCGCAGATGCAAGTGCTTACACGTGTACGTAGATGCAAGTGCTTACACGTGTACGCAGATGCGCGTGCAATCACTGAACGCAAGCGGCGTCTTAATACGTTTGAACTACACGTGTCAGATACCGATTAGTACTTGCACCCGTCCATACTTAAGAGCCGGACCACACTCTAGTCCTGCCATGTCAAACATGCGGTCTACAGTCTCTACAGCCCAGTGCACATTTTTCTGCAGTGCGATTTAACTTTGAAAAAAGACAGCTGATAAGGCGGCCCACGAGCATTAAGTTTTTTCGCTACGATAAATGTACTCTATTAAAAACTAATAACTAAATTTTTTATGAAAGGATCAAAAACAGTACATTTGTTTTACAGTCCGCCTACGGTTAATCTTGACCTACCAGTGAGTCCTATCAGTTTGACATATTGACGGCCATTTCATCGTTCTGCACGTCTCATAGTAATAACTCTCCTATGTTAAAATTGGTAGGAAATACATCAGCAGCAAGTTGATTCCATAGTTTACAAGTGTACCATTTGAGCAGTGTGGCAAGTCTAAGCTCTATATGCCCTCTCATACTAAGTTGGAGGTCTTATAATGATGATCACATCCAATGTATGATCATGCATATTCACAGGATTGACATTACTGGCATCGTGTTTTAACACAATGAGCTTAACTTTTTCACGCCTCTTAACTTTAAAGATAAGATTTGATAATTTTAATTTAGTTAAAATGTAGCGAAGTAATACTTTTAAGGGATTTAAATATAATCCATGCATCAGAATACATTAAACTATAATTATCGAGATTAATAGGCGCAATTAGCGAAAGAATTAACATGTAATGAAGTTCGAATTCGAAAAATTACTCTAATAAACTGTCGGTCCAGTGGTTACCCTTCGGATCACGAGACACTGGGTTCGAGTCCTTTGTCGGGATAAGAAATATTGAGGTTTTCTTTCTTCCAAGAAATACTCACTAACTCTCCATACAGAGCTGGAAAAATCTCAGATGACTTAGCCATCTGTCCCAGTCATTACAAGAGTTAAAACATCATTACTCTTATCCCGTTAACAGCGTAGAAGCAGCAAATGTAAAAATTTAAAATTATTGGAAAGCTCCTGACAGTCAATAGAAGCTACGAGATACTCTGCCGATTACGAACCGAGTAGGACTGATTCCGCTTCCGTAAATAGAAATTGTTTTACTTTCGCAATACAGTAGTCTGTTATCCCATGGACGCATAAAAAACGTTTTGGTTCCTCGTTGCTGATTCGAACTGCGAAATTATAGAATACCCTTCCAGCTCTCGTTTTCCCTACCACGTAAAATGTGGGTATCTTCAAGTCTAAGCGTACATGGCCACCTTCTAAGCAAGCGCGTCCCATTTGTAGGCTGCATCATCGCTTAGTAGGCGTGATTGTAGCCAAGCGCAGTATAAAAAAACAACAACAAGAAATTATTGTACTTTTGCAATATTTAATAATAACTGTAGTATTTGGACCTTGTTCACGAGATTACCGCCATGTGAAATGTTGAGTCAACTATTACTGTTCCGATAGTCGTTTCAGTCCATGGTCTTTTTGCGAAAAGCTTCGGTCAACACCTTAAGAAGCTTTCGCTTAATTGTTGGATCAAGGGTTGGATACAGTAGGCAGTAGTCCTTGAAACGACGCGTATTGTGAGGAGGTAACTCACTCTGGAGCCCTGACCACCGATTGCTTGGACCCGCAAAGGCCCCGCAAACGGAGGAGAACATTTTTTTATAAATTTTTAATAGTGTTTTTATATATATATTTGCATTACTTATAATATTGTTAAAAATTTTAAAAAAATATGTAAATAAAGATAAATGAGAGAAAAAAAAACTGTAGCACTTTTACAATGTCTAACAATAATAATATTTATAGTAGGTACTTTGCAATCACTTCGTACTTGTAGAATAATCAGCAAAACTACTAAAAGTAATTGCCCTTAATCCGTACATACTATGAGTGTATGTAGCTGATTTGCTAATTGGTAACTGACCTAGCAATTATTTTTCATGAGCTATTTGTATCAATTTAATTTTACGCGCAAGCGTTAATTTGTATTATTGTAAGAAAGGAAGGAAAAATAAAATACATATTTCGATAATAATAACGGACGCTACAGATTGTTCAATCCACGAAGGCTCGTCGTTTTTTTGTTTTTCAAACGCTTACAGTGCAAGTGTGCAATACAAACTGCAAGAATATGAGTTGTATTACACATTGCTACTTGTCACGTAGTAATAGAACTCACATTCTTGCAGTTTTTATTGAACATTTTAACCGTAAGTGTTTGAAAAACAAATTACGACGAGCCCTCGTGAATTGAACAATCTATAGTGGCGTGCACTGAGCAGCTATAAAACACGATATGACTCTAAAAACTGTAGTTTGCAGCGCGTTTTTATTGAGAAAACATATTTGTTAGTCCGCTTCCATCTTAGATTACATCTTCACTCACTATTAGGTGTGATTGCAGTCAAGGGCTTACACTTGTAATTAATCAAAATAATTATAATCCTATATACTATAGGTACTTGCCATCGACCATATAGCTCATAGGTCGACGGTACTTGCATTTGTTAGCATTATTTTTCTTCTTATTTTATTCTTCTTAGCGTAGTTTAATAGATCTAAACGAAAAAAATAGATCTAAAAAAAGTTCCATTTTACATTTTTTTGAACGTGCTCTCCAAGGCACTGGGGCCTAACACCACTTCCCGAATCTGGGCTTGGAATGTGCCAATTTCGTAGAAGATTGAAAAATTCGGAATCATTTCAGCGACCCGACCCAGGATTGGCACACTAGACCGACGAGGCAACGAACACAGTTATAACAGTTACAATCCTTATTTATATTATAAAAGCGAAAGTTTGCATGTATGGATGGATGAACATTTATTATGGCCCAAAAGCCCACGACGGCCAGACGTTCCTTATTTTATAAAAGTTGAAATTTTCTCTGTACATGCGTCCTATACAGGTAAGAACGACTAGCGACTATAGAGTTTGGGTTGTGGTTACCTGGGCAGGTAACAGGTAGTAAAAGTGTATAAAATAGTACTTAAAATTTGTTAGAGTATGATTATAGGTAAAAAAAATATTTAAACTTGTTTATTAATTTAAGCATTGTCGTCGATGTTTTCATTTTCTTCATCACTACTACTCCAGTCGATGGCATGATCGTCTTCAACAACACCTACAGTTATCCCGAAGATAATATAGAAAAATTGAGCTTTATGCTCTAACAAATTTTATGTACTATTTTATACATCTTTACTACTACCTATTACCTACCCAAGTAACCACAACCCTAACTCTATAGTCACTGGTCGTTCTTACCTTTATAGAAGACATGTACAGAGAAAATTTCAACTTTTATAAAATAACGAAGGTCTGGCCGTCGTGGGCTCTTGTTCTATTACTCTATCATGCAAAAACTCGAGAATGGATTTTAACGAAACTTCACAATAATATAGCTTTCATATCAGAATAACACATTGGCCACATTTTATTACGAAATTCCCACGTGAACGAAAACTACGCAGTAAACCCGCGGGCGTCCTTTAGTAATATGTAAAAATGTATACTTTAATAAAATACATCCTTTACAAGGTAAAACATCCTTTTCAGAGAGTCGAAGGTTGCCTGGAAGAGATCTTTGTACGGCGATAAGGCCGCCTATTGTGATGGTAATTCGCTTATGCGTTATTGGATTTAAGAGTACACATCCATCTGTCATGCAATCGCACACTTCCAACCTAGCATGGGACATACTCGCAATCAGTCAATGTCATATTGAAACGCCATTCATTGGTGTTTGTAACGTTTTATTAACCGACGAAATAAAAACGGAGGAGGTTCTCAATTAGACATGTATATTTATATTTTTTTTAATGTATGACCACGCATAACTTTTTACAGAGTTGTCCGATTTTTATAATTCTTTTTTTATTAGAAACGGCATACTTCTAAGGTGGTCCCATTGTCATCATGTTAGGATCTGATCATGATATCCTGGGGAAATTGAAGGAACTCTTCAAATTTTGGAGGCACGCTTACAGTGATTTCGGTTTTTGTCTCGGTATCGGTAGTTTGGCTACTAGTACCGTATAATATACTATGAAAGTATAGTACGAGTAAGTTACGTGGCGATAAATCACTAAAAAGTAAAAAATAACTGTGTCATATATATAGTTGCTTTAATTAAATCCTCGGTTAAAGTCCTTGGTAGCTTTGAAGAAAAGAGGCCTAACATTTTCTGAGCTTTTTTTAAACACACATGTTAGCCCTTGACTGCAATCACACCTGATGCTAAGTGATGATGCAATCTGAGACGGAAACGGGCTAACTTGTCGAGAGTAGGAAGAAAATTCCCACCGTTTCGGTTTTTACACAACATCGTACTGAAAAACTAAATCGCTTAACAATACGTAATTGACGGGCGGTTGATATCTAGCCACGACTGAAGCCTCCCACCAGCCAGACCTTGACTGAGAGAAATTGCAGATTAATCTGCCAATCCGAGAATCGAACCCAGGACTTATTAAAAAGAAAGAAAAGCTCAGCTCGTTCGTACGTTCACGTCGCGTCGTGTTCGTAGCTTACAAAGCACCCCATAAGTATAGCAAGCTAGCCCGTATTGGAGCTCCGTGGAGTCTAAGATACAAATATCTTTTCTCATAATTTAGATTATATTAATGTTTCAAGAACAGTATCATCAACATTTAAAAACTTACCGCGATGTCATTTTGTTGATTTAATATCAACGTCGATTTTCTACGTGTCCACCTGAAACAAAAATATATGCGTACTTGAATCACTTACAGTATAATAAATAAGCACAATTATAATAACAGCATAGCGTTCGACTCTAATACTCGTAGAACATCATCAATTTATTAACCTACGAAAAAAAACGGAGGAGAGAGTTTTACAGAGTTTTCCGATTTTGATAATTCTTTTTTATTGGAAAGGGCACACTTCCAAGATGGTCCCATTGTCATCATGTTAAGATATGATGATATTTTGGGAAAATTGAAGAAACTCTTCAAATTTTATAGGCACACTTGCAGCGATTTCGGTTTTTGTGTAAGTATCGGTAGCTTTTTGGCTACAAGTGCCATATAATATACTATGACAGTATACTATGAGTACGTTACGCGGCGATAAATCACTATAAAGTAAGAAATAAAAATTTTGAAGTAATAAAAGAACAGTACTAAAAAGTAAAAAATAACTTTCAGTTGCTTTAATTTTAAAGCATATCTAGGAGTTGGTGCCAGCCAAGGTTTCTACTTTAAGGACATTACCTAGAACCTACAAACTGCTTTACTATATTAAATAAATGTTCCTTAAATTTGCTAGCACCGATTTCATAGGTAGGCTTAAGTAAATCAAAGCAACTAAATGACACAGTTAATTTTTACTTTTTAGAGCGTTTTGAGTCGGTTCTATTTTTTGAATATTTATAAAAATTCAATTCAATATGCATCATATAAAATTTATAAAAAATTTATATGATGAATATTGTAAACGAGCTAATTGATGAGCAATTAACATTCGTTAAACTTTCTAGATAGTAATCAAAATTAATTTTTTAAGTTATAATATTTTGGTCAGTATTTTTAAACAATCTACTTACTCGCTATATATTTTTTTAAAAGGTTTCGCACATTTTTGTATGAGCGATACTGATACGAACAGCATATTGCAACCGGCAGTCATTTTGATTTTTTTTAATTTAAGTCACTCTTGGGTGATGGGAGATTCCAACACCCAACAGTGACGTTATCGGCTGATAATGACGACGATAAGTGAATGTAGCGACATAATACTGTGTACGGTAAAATCGCTGGCGATATTTAATTATAATATACACAGAGCCTACTTCAAATAATAGAATTAGATTTGATTTAACCAAAAAGGTAATCAGAAATAATCAGCGTGCATTCTACGTGTGTATGGCAGCTGCGAAGAATTGCTGTTACCATAACATTGAGGGCAAAAAGATAAACTAGTGGATAATCAATCAGATACGTACACGACGAATACAGAGCCTCTTTTTTGAATCACTTAAAATTTTATTAAAAAAAAATTCAAGTATGCTGTTTTACAATTTAAAACGTCAAATTTGTCAGTACGTAGTGACTCTACCACTGGTTCGAAAGAAGAGGCGGTCAGAAACTCAGCAGTTGCTCTTTTAAAAATTATCGATACTTAGTAAATGGTTTTAAATACATTTTTGAATATAATTTTCAGGGCACGCGTCGGCAAATTCAAGAAACTCATACAACACAGTAATCTTGATAGATCGCGCAGATGTCTGTGATAACCTATTCTTGAAACGTCAGCATCGTTTTGAGGTCAACAAACGTGTTATCTCGACGCACTAACACCGACGGCACACTTTCGATTTTGATTTTGTTGACGAGAAATTTATAAAACGATTCGTATATCGTTCACCTTTTGATACCGATTACGTTATTTTTATTTTAATATTTTCTTATTCTTTTGATACGATTCAAATGGTTAAGAAAAGAGAGGAGCTGATGGAAGTTGGGGGCCCAAGGTGCTACAATGGCGACTCCGCACCGGAAAGCGCAGTATTGGTCTACCACGACTATACTAAAGCCAAACTAGATTGAGAATGCTTGTCAACAAACAAATTAAAAAAAAGGTAGAAAATCATTATTAGTCATATTACACCTAACCTTTTTTAGTTAACTTGTTAATGACGAATTCATGACAGTAAATTAGATTAGTAAGCTTAGAATTAATTAATATATTTAATATCTTTTAATTAAGATTTTACAAAAAACAAAACAATTTTAAATTCATTAGGCATTGACATATTAATACTATGGACTTCGGGTCAGCGATAAAAAGTGTCCGAACCAAAAGTAAGCCAAAACGCGAAATGAAATCCAATCGCAATTCAGTCTCATATTAGCTGACTGACAGAATACACGTCAATAATGCCGTAATGTGTTATAAAAAACTTGTAAGAACTACCCGAGTAAGGTGAGAAAAGAAGACGGTGTACCATATTTTCAGTAAGTAAATATTTACTGATGATTTTAAAGTATTATTTTGCTTAGAAACAGGCTATTTTATTAAAATTTTAATAAACTATAGAAACGAATTGCATAACCAACCAAAATGAACAAAAGTATCTATCTGTCCTTTTCCCATACGCTACCCGCGTATAGGATAGAAGGAGTGCAATATGTTTATCTAATTAACCACATTTAGTTCGGATCTGCCGTGAGCAATAGAATGTTTTAGAACAACGACTGCATAGAGTTATTTTGTTGTTTAACATTTGAATTATTTAATTACTTAATTTTTGAATGAAAATAATTTGATTATTTTCAATTCAAAAATTTTTATTTTTTATGTCAACTTTTATTTTTTATGTCATGAATATTAATCAAATAACTTTTACCATAATAGTATATTAATTTGATAATTATAAGAATTATCTACATGAAATTAGGAACAGTTATTTAAAAAAGTGATCTAACGTCATTGAAGTAAAAAAATATATTTTCAGTTTAATTAAAAAGAGCAAAATATCGAGAACTTAAAATTTCAAAGTAAAGAACTATGTCGAGTGACATATCATTTTGTACATTAGTGGATTTGGTTTGTAATTAATTATTATTATAACTAGATATTATTTTATACAAGATAATTACAACAATTATTATTTGGTACAAGATTTATCCCAGCATATAGAGGTCAGGTATATGTAAATATAAATTAAAATTTTCTGTAAATATAATATATAAATATAAGATGCCAAAAAAATTTGAAAGCTACCGACTCCACACCATTTATGTTGTCCTATTTTCACGAGAAGCTGTCATGTCAAAAAAAGGCTGCCATGGTAACCGTCAATCGAAGCTTTGAGATTACTTATTGCATGCAATGAGACCGTTGCAAATTAGACTGTATAACAATGCGATAAGACATACATTACAATGTTATTTTGTGTATAAAAACATAAATACATCCTAGTGTGTATAAAATATCTTGGGACACTTTTGAAGTAAATTTTGCATTAGACCCGAAGTCCATAGTATTAATATGTCAATGTCATTAGGCATAAAATGTGTTGCATTTACTACCTTCATTGTAAATGTTTAATATTTAAATTTTAAAATTAAATTTGTTGACAATCATTATCAATCGAGTTTGGTTTTAGTATAGATGGATTGACGACGTCAAACGTGTCGCTGGGAGCCGCTGGCCACTGTCGGCTCCGGATCGTTGTTTGGAAGTTCCTAAAAAGGACTATGTCCAGCAGTGGACGTCCATCGCTTGTTAATGATGATATTGGTGATACGATTTATCACAACTTTTCGGATTACGTTTTATTATATTAGACCATGTATTCAAAGTGAATAAATATTATGACCTTACTAATGAACTAACCAAAAATGGCTATGTGGTTAGTTTATACGCGGTAGAAGTGGGTGCGAGGGGTATATCAGCGAAGTCTCTCTACAACCTGCTAAAAGACCTTGGCCTTACTAGAAGTGCAATAAGCTCCATATTGGAACGAGTATCCAAAGCTGCACTAGTAGGGTCCTTCCGAATTTGGCTGGGCAGGGAGAATAACTTGAACAGAGGAGGTGAGTGTTGACGCGCGTCACTAAGGGTACCCTTAAACCTACACCCGTGTCACAAGTCTCGGGCTCTGTTCGGAGTTTTTCTCTCAGCCACGCGATGGACCCGGCACCCGCACGGTGAATCCATGGAATGCTAAGATATTCGTCTCAACTATCTTTCCTAGGCATCATCTCATTGCCATCATTGCTTTCTGTCAAACTTAACTTAGGTATTAACTATTCATTAAGAGTGAGTGTGCGTTGTCAGTCAATTATTTTTTCATAGCACGAGAATTGAAGGTACCGAAGCTCATAATGCTCTTTTGTTGATTTACTCTTACTCTATACTAATATTATAAAGCTGAAGAGTTTGTTTGTTTGTTTGAACGCGCTAATCTCAGGAACTACTGGTTCGAATTGAAAAATCTTTTTGTGTTAAATAGACCACTTATCGAGGAAATCTTTAGGCTATATAACATCGCGCTGCAACTATTAGGAGTGAAGAATTAATGGAAAATGTGAAAAAAACGGGGAAAATTATTCATCCTTGAGGGCTTCCGTTGCGTGCGCTGCGAAAACGGTTCAAGATACCAAAAATATATGTATGAAAGAATTATTCCTTTTGAAATGATCTAAAAAAATGTACGCGACGGTATATGTCCATCTTTTAAGATTAACTCACTAGAACCGTTTTTATGGTAATGAAATTTGGTCGAAATTAATGGATTTGGTAAGAGTTGTATCAACGTAATAATATTAATTATTTATACAACTAAACTTAAATCCTTATTAAAATAAATCATTTAATAATCACAAGGATATTATAGAGATAAGATCTGCCTTTTACAGTATGTTAATTAGTTATATAGTTTCGGAGAAATTACAAAATTTCTAAAAACATAACACTGCCCCTATATCGTCCAAATTAAGTTGACCTTCTTTGTGTTATGTTATACGTGCTGAATAGGGGACAACATTTTTGGTACTGATATTCTTTGAAAATTCGATCTTTGATCTTTTCTTTCAATCTATTTGGTATGGCAAACCATAATTTATATAATATACGAAAAAGTTTGTTCGTTTGTTTAAACGGGCTAATCTCTAGATCTGCGTGTCGGATTGTAAATTATTTTGTTAATTACGAAAGCTAGACTCAAAAGTGAAATAGACTATTTAATACAAGCTATACACATCAGCTTGCCATAAATATATATTGTTAATGTTAAGGTACTGTAATATCGTACAATGTTTAACAAAAGTAGACCTTTAGTATACGGGACGGGACGGAGAAAATTGGTTGACGGGAAACTAAAAAAAAATTGAATTGGAGGGGTAACGGGAAAAGAGCACACTTTATATAAAGTCTGTCTTTAAAATTAAAAGGGTACCTAAGGGCTAACGCTAAAACTGTATAATGAAAAATAGTATGGACAGCGCGACGGAGCGCGGGCTCGGGTGGCGGATTCGCAACCGCGCGGCGGGCGGCGGGTACACGGCGCGGGCGCCCGCCACGGGCACACGCGAGCGGGTTTGTTTCTACAAATCAGTCGAGCGCCGCTAGATGCTACGGTCAAATAAATATTTGTTGATTTTATTGAATAAAATTATACTAGCAGCGCTAACTGAGACGGGCGCATGCGACGGGTGCCCGCGCGCGGTTTTGTGGCCCGCGGCGGTCGCCCGCGGCGGGCGACCCCGCCAGTTTTAGCGTTAGCCCTAAGAGGTTTTCACGCGGGCGACTGCTAGTAACTCTATATTAAGACCGCAGCGAGATGCAATTTTAAACGATTTTAAGTACCTACTAAGATTGTACCTTTAACAAGTTAGCTACTTTAGACGTAATAATGAAACTGCTGAAGGGCGACAGGGCCTATGTCATTTGCGTTTTCGTCATTGTTAGATAACCAAATTTCCTCTGAAACTAAAAGCATAAAACAAAAGATAATAAAAATTCTATAAACAGACCATCGTATAAAATTCGCATTCAACTTTAGTATCGCATGACACATCAATCTTGTTTATTGCTATGCGAATAATTTTGGAAAAAAATCGGTTCCATTGGAGGAGATTGAACCCGCGTGAAGTAGTCTCTCCTTGTAACAAATTAAACGGCCTCGGTAGCGCAGCGGTATATGCGGTGAATTTATAAAAAAGGGGTCCTGGGTTCGATTTCCGAATGAGCCCATTTAATATATTTACCTACATGATTCAGATCAGGTCTGGCTCGTAGCTGGGCTGGCTGGGAATCTTCAGCCGTGGCCGGTGCCGTAACCTTGCGTCTGAGCACTGCTGGCATTGCTCTATAGTCCGACCATATAAATGGCAAGAAAGGGCGTTGAACCCTGACAGCATTATTAACAATACCAACCGGCGAAACTTATTAGGTATGTGGAGGAAGTGAGACTCGCCCAGAGTATTGCAAATACATAGGTAAAGCAGAGATAGCTTTAGTAGTTTGTCTACTCTTTTTCTTTCAAGGGTTCCCTTTATTGTCAATTTATATGGTTTTGACTATAGTTACGGCACTTGCCGTGGTATCATCTTACCGGCAAACACGTACCTACTCGTACTATCGCCAAGCGATGTGGCGTTCCGGGACCGTGTCGTTTAGAAGCCGATAGGGGTGTAGATTACACACCCCTTTCGGTTTCTACACGACATCGTACTTGAACGCTTAGTCGCTTGGCGGTGCGTCTTTATCGGTAGGGTGGTAATTAGCCACGGCGAAAGCCTCCCACCAGCAAGACCAAGACAAATTAAAAAAATCTCAATCTGCCCCGCCGGGAATCGAACCCAGTACCTCCGTCTTATGAATCCACCACGCATACCACTGCGCCACGGAGGTCGTCGAAATAGCAGAAAAGTTGACCAGCATCATTTAATGCTCCAGTAATAATACCAGGATCAATAATAGTTTCGGATATGGGGACGAACCCAGATGGTACACTGGTTTGATCATTATACATTAGAACCAACTTCTTCTTTAATAGACTAATAGGATTGCGTCCCAAAGAAATTAATAAATATCTATGAATCTCGGCAAACTTCTTATCCGCTTTGAAGTCTGAACACGAGAAAAATTACTGCGCAGTGTGCAGTTAATTTGGTTCTAGGACAAATCAGTTTTCAACGGGGCTATTAATCTGAGCAGTTTACGCAACTAAGGAGCGGTACAGTTTGGCGTAGACTATCTCCTACATACGTAGTCGTACATAAGCTCGAAAAACATAACCCTCATTTAGTAGTCGGGTGAAGAAGCCCAGTTGATGTAATCATCGTGATGTTATTACCCTATTGCGATACTGACTCAAATACTTTATTCCATGGGTTATCAGAGGTCATTGAAGAGTGGTTATCTCGGCCCCGGATAGGTATTTTGTAATTACATTATACTTGTTGCCGAATGCATCATCTCATACTCTTTTCGTATGCTTTAAATTTAAGTTTATCATTTTTATCAGCCTAGTAAAGGCAGTTGGCCTTTACTAGGCTGACCAGGCCTCCCTCCTTATAGGAGAGGGGGTATGGAGATACTTAATACTTATTCAGACGTTCTTATACTAAGACAAAAATACGAAATATTAAAATCGTATCGTCTTCAAGTACCAAACTAGTTTAATTTAATTACAGTTTTAACTCAATGAAGTCGGTTCGATTTGAAATTCGGATAAATTACGATTTATTAATTTTAACAGTGAGGGTTTAACATCTGGAAAAAATAAATCATTAGCTGTTCATAATAAACTTCCACAAAGTAACGCCTGCTTCTATTGAATGTTTCTCACAGTTTTCAGTTTTATCTGATATTAAGTTTCCTGGGTCATACCGGAGCTCTTAAGGCAGTTCCCTGTTGCTGATCGACTCATTAGAATGATAGTAAAGTGATGGCACCGACCCTGTTGCCCCAGTCCCGAGTGTAAACTGACTACAAAACTCGAAAATTTAATGCGTCGAAGCGCATCCGTTGTGTGCAGCAGTGGACCTTCCTCAAGCATGCCATATAGATTGAGAGATAATTTTAAGTGATTGACAAGACAGCATAACATCTTAATTACATACATACATACATAACATCATGCCTCATTCCCATAATAGTAGCTACAGACTATATCCTTCCAATTGCCATGGTCCTTACATACTTCCTTAGCTTCTTCCACTCTAAGTAGTCTTTTAGTACAAATTTGTTGGTTTAGGGTACTCATGACCTTGCCATATTTTAAAATACCCTGAATTGGATCCAGGAACATTCGCTTAGGCCTTCCTCTTACAACATCCATTCACCCTCACCTCATACATCTTATTTGTTAGTGTTCTTTCATCCCTTCTCCCTATATGCCAGAAAATATCTAAGCATCACTTTCTCAACTTTAGTCACTACTTCTTCTCTTACACCATTTTCTTCTTAATAACACTAAGATTTTCTAATGCCTTACTATAGGTACAACCCAGCATCAGTTCTTGAAAATAGCAGTGCGTTGTTCTACTGGGATCGAATGATTATCACTGATAGGCATATTGTAGCCAATAGGCCTGATATAGTGATAATCGATCAACGCACTGTGCAATGATTGTTCATATTACTTTTCCTCATAACGATAATCTGGTGAAAGCTGAAAAGGAAAAAGTATCAAAATATGATGGTTATTTTGTTGTACCATTTATTAAGCATTCTTGATACTTGCTAACTGTGTTGTACTATTACAAATGGCATATGATCTGGAATGCATAAGGCAGAACTCTTTGTCTGTGAACACTCTTATGAACATAAATAGAACAATCATATTATTCTAAATTTAAATGTATGATTTTAATCTCCAGTTCTATTTGATTTTATTACACTAATATTTTGTTTTAGATGGAAATGTCCTAAATTTAAATTGGATACAGATGTATATTACATGGAGGTGACCTGATTTAATATACTGTTTATTGTACTCTTAAATTATTTTGGCAACTAGAATAGAAAGTATCAAGGTTTATGTATAACAAGACTAATTAAAGCCACTACTATTACTTTTATTCATACGTCACACTTAATAGATGGATACGTGTGTACTGCAAAGAAAAGCTATAACATTAAAAACATTTTTCATATAAACCATCAAAATGCGTAGGCTTGAAACATCGGACGCATTTAACCAATTTTCTGTCAATCTCGAGAGTCATATTTCCGTACTATCTGTTGTTGTAGGCGAATTCGTAGAATGCGATTAATAGCCCATTATTCAACAGATTCAAGAGAAATGAAATAGAATTCTAACGGTATGCGTAACATGAGCCGCTCTCGCGTGCTAACATATGGTTCTATGGTTCTTCTTAACAGTATTGATTACCAAAAATTATTTTTTACTGATTCTCTTGCAACGCATTATAGCGCTTTCCATTATCGATAACGATACAAAAAACACGCAATTCAGTATATTGGCTTACTATCCAAATATTCTTCCTGATATTTTTAGTTGACAGAACTCTTTCATATTTCGTACAAAAATTAAGTATAATTGATTAATTATTAACCTCACCTTGCGTAACAAGACACATATCACGTCACTGCACCGAAATATTTCCATATTTCATCAAACCACTCAAATTCACACACGATAACATTTTTGACAAAATGCACAAACAAAAAAAACCAACGTGACGAAAGGAAGCGCATCGTCCAAGTTTCAAATATATACTGACAGCCATGCTGCGGATGAGTCCGTCTTTATTGTGCACTTGGGTGCTGATTGGAGGAAAATGGCGAAAAAAAAATGAAGTATATACGTATGTGCTCGGTATGAGCCAATCATGTTAGTGTATTTCAAATTCTTGATTTGGTGCCAAAAAAATTGTCTTACAAATTAAAAATACAAAAATTACTCAAAGTTCTCTCGTCTTCGGGAATTATACAAGGATTTAGATATAATATAATAAAATCCATAGGGTATCTACCTACTCAAGGTAATATATCATTTTCTGTAATAAGGTTAAGAAATGATTATAAAAATTATACTTCATTTGTTTTCAATCGTAAATACAAACAAATTTATTTATAACTTGATTTTATTATAATATCATTCTTCTCCAATAAATGTAATTGGTAATACTAAATGAAGTCCTGTTTTTCTAAAAAACTTGTTCTAAAAAATTTTCTCTAAATGTTAATTTTAAAATCATCTATTAAGAAAACATTACAATCATATTAGAAGCCAACGACATAAATTATAAAACGTTTTATCCTAAAAAATAGCTATAATTTTGATATAAATTGTTGAAAATTATATAGAAAACAGGATTTTTTGTCTGTCTTAAAACATTGTTTTAGGTTAACCAAAGATAACACCCGAAATTATAGTCAAGTAACTTGTCAATGTCAACCGGATTATATTAAATTATTAATTACCCTTGTAGTCAACACATGTTTTTATTTACTTTGTATATTGAAATTATCAAATAAAAAAATGGGTAAGACTCGTAAAAAAAATACCGAAAGAAAGCGAAAAATAAATTTAGTTTTTGATGAAGCCAAACGAAAGTGAGTAAGAAACGTGACAACAAAAAACGTGATGTAATTAGAGTCAGACTAATTCATACTTTACTTACAATTTTAGGGATTTCCTTTGTGGTTTCCGAAAAAGAAAATTAGAGAGGAAGAAGAAGGCACAAGAGGAACTGCAACGAATGTTGAAAGAAGAAAAACGACGAATAAAACAAGAGGTAACCTTATTTGTAACTTTTTTTATGGTCGATAGGCTTGCGCTTGACTACAATCACGCCTGATGGAAAGCAATGATGAGGTCTAAGTTGGAACGCGCTTACCCAGAAGATGCCTCTTCACTCTTGCCTTGAAGATGTTCATATTATAGGTGGTAGGAAACACTGACGCCGGAAGGGCATTCCACACTTTTGCCGTGCATATTAGGAACATGAATGCAAAAAGTTTAGTACGAGTTGCTTGGATGTTAACCACGTAAGGGTGCCAGTGTTCACGGCGTCTAGCTGTTCGGTGGTAGAAAGGGGAGGGAGGGAACAAGATCATGCAGTTCCTACCACACACACTCCCCAAAGTATATTCGGTAAAAAATCGATAAACAAGCAACATTGCAACCGTGTTGCAAAGTTTGCAAGCTAGCCTGTGTTATTGATTCAACTCTTTCTCAACTAACTCAATCCAGAGTTACTTTTATAATAATAATTATTTGAAATTTCTTGTAAACCTACTTAAATGGAACTCGCGCATATGAACACTTCAAGTTACAACTAGACCATATACAAACAATACCTTATTTAGAGTCAGTCACTGTCTGTAGGGTTCAGTTACTGATGTTGGCACAGGGCGCATTTATTGCTGGTTACAGCTCTGTTTTTGAGACATATTCACATTCTGATTTGTGACTAATTGTGTATGCCGGATCTAGATGTCTTCCAAGTCAACAAGTTAAATGTCCTTTAAGTAAGAAGATGTGTGATATATGCCAAATCACTATCCTCCATGAACTATGTAGTGCTATAATGTGTAGTGCTATATATAGTCTAATATTTTATTTTTATGTATGACTAGAAGATGCTAGCAGTTTCACGCAGGAACGGGAAATATGTGGTATTTCCCGTTCCCTAGAAAATTTCAGGATAAAAATTAGCCTGTGTTAACTATATTATTGTAAAGTTTCATCAAAATCCATTCAGTGGTTTTTCCATGATAAGAGTAACAAATATTCATTTTCATAATATATATATAATAATGTCCTTATTACAAAATAATACCACTTATTTCAATCTTTCAGAATAAGGAGTCATACAAAAAGCTTGTGGTGTCTAGCCGCCCTATTCCAGACATAGAACAACTGCTTCAAGAAGAGTATGAGGATGAAGATGTTAATGTTAAAATTGTCGAACTGTCATCAGATACATTGCAAAAAAAGGATATTGTTATTGGAGAAAACAGACCAAAAGTAACAGTGCAGAAGAAACAAGAAAAAATAAAAAGTAAAACAAATGAAATACCTGGTATGAATACAAATGAAGAAAGTGATTCTGAAAAGGCAGATTCGGATAATGAAGATAAGGATTTAAAGTCAAAGAAAGAAGTAAAGAAAATATTAAAAAAACAGGCTACTAAGAAACTACAAAAAAGTAAAGTTTTTCAAATGAAGTCAAAGTTAGATAGAATACAGAACAAGAAGACACAGAAAAAGAAAGTTAAAAATGATCAACGAAAAGAGAAATCTAAGAAGAAAAATCATAGAAAAAAGCATTAATAATCGCAAGTTACAATGAACAATTGTATATGATAATTAAAAAAGACAAAACAGAAACAAGTTTTTTTAAATAATTATACTAGATCTACGTCTCCATTTGTTAAGATTACGAAAAAAAATAAAGTTTCAACAAAATAGACATGATTTTATTTTAAATCTTAAACTTACATGCAGAATCAATATTATTTGACACATTTTAAACTGAGTCATTAGGCAATACATGTCACATAATATTTATATAGTTAATTAAAAGCTTTATGTAGTTTAGGATACTTTATTTAACGAAATTAATACACCTGCTGTTAGTTAAAAGTTGTTAAGCAACACTATTTAAAACTATGACTGACCCACCCAATGGCTTGATCTCTTTTTTTATTGGCAATTTTTTGTTTGGGTTATCTCTTCACCTACTTCTAGATTTTTATCAGAATTTTCGACTTCGATCTTCCTTTTTTTAACGATTTGTTGTTTGGTTTGTAAATCTCTTCAATTACTTTTAGATATTTATCAGATTTTCGACTTCGGTCTTTCTTTTCATTGGTAGTTTTTTGTTTGGTATGTCAATCTCTTCAATTACTTCTAGAGATTTATCAGATTTTTCTTGAATCTCTTTTTTTATTGGTGATTAGTTTGTAAACCTTTTCAATTACTTTTATATATTTATCAGAAATTTCGACTGTGATCTCGTTTTTTATTGGCAATTTTTTGTTTGGTTTGTCAATCTTTTCACCTACTTCTAGATTTTTATCAGAATTTTCAACCTTGATCTCTTTTTTTATTGATAATTTTTTGTTTGGGTAATCAATCTCTTCACCTACTTCTAGATATTTATCAGAATTTTCGACTTCGATCTTTCTGTCATTGGTGATTTTTTGTTTGGTTTGTCAATCTCTTCAATTACTTTTAGATATTTATGAAAATTATCGACTTTGATCTCTTTTATTGTTGGCAATTGTTTGTTTGGATTATCAATCTCTTCACCTATTTCTAGATTTTTATCATAATTTTTGACTTTGATCTTTCTTTTATTGACCATTTGTAGTTTAATTTGTGAATCTTTTGAATTACTTTTGGATGTTTATCAGATTTTTCTTTTTCTATACCCTATATACATCCTACTCTATGGTTAGTAGCACAGAACACTAATAACTCACTTGTCTCATGTCTGTGCTGTGTGGTTTGACTTATTATTTCCTAATTTCTGAATATTTATTTTTAATTAAAATTTATACAAACTATTTCATTTCACCTCAACAAAATAAATATTAAAAAGTGCTAGGTACTCTAAATAACCATGGCGGAGTTGTTATTGGATCCAAACATTCGGTTATGGGTGTTTTTACCCATTGTCATCATCACATTCTTGGTTGGAATTGTAAGGCATTATGTATCGATTATACTCTCTTCTCAGAAGAAAATTGAGCTTCTGCAAGTACAAGACAGGTATATATTAACAGCCTAAGGCTCTAATTTGTTTATTTATGTTATAATTTGATAATAAAACTCATAAAATTTACAGCAAAGTAACTCTTGTAACCTTTGCAGCCAGGTGATGATAAGAGCTCGATTACTCCGTGAGAATGGCAAATTCTTGCCTCGACAATCGTTTGCGATGCGGCGGCACTGGTTCAATAATGAAGACACTGGGTATTTCAAAGTTCAGAAAAGACAAGCGGCTTCCCAGGTATTTTACCTTTATTTAAGTTGAATATTTGTTCGTTAGGTACTTGAATATAATTTGTCTACAGATCAGGCAGATAATAATGAAATAAAGTAACATATAGAGCAGTTTATATTGTGTGCTAAATTATATTTAAATGACATTTAGAAAATCTGACTTAAAAAATGAAAGTCCATTTTACTAACAACAGTATGATATTACTGACTAGGGAAAATACGGAGCTTAAAAATTAACAAACCCAAAAATGCTCTGGCTTGAGAATTAATTAATTAACAATTATTTATTTTGTCAGCCTCCATGGCTCAGTGGTTTGCACAGTGGATTTATAAGACAAAAGTCCTGGGTTCAATTCCCGGCTGAGCCGATTAGGATTTTCTAATTTGTTCTGGGTCTGGCTGGTTGGAGGCTTCTGTTGTGGCTAGTTACCACCCAACTGACAGAGACACCATGCAATTTAGCATAACCAGTTAGACGTCGTGTAGAAGCCGAAAGAGGAGTGGATTTTCATGTTGCTCCACAACACTCACTTAACATCAGGTGTGATTGCAGTCAAGGGCCAACTTCTAATGAATAAAAATAATATAAAGTTAAATGTAAATAGAGAATGTTAAACAGTTTACAATGGCTTGTCATTAAGATTCATATGTCACAGAGAATAGCGAAATAACTGATTTTGTAATTATTTGTAAAAGTATTCAATATAAAATTATATGTTTTCAGAATCCCATGACAGACCCTGGCATGATGACAGACATGTTGAAGGGCAATGTGACTAATGTGTTGCCCATGATAGTCATTGGTGGCTGGATCAACTGGATGTTCAGTGGCTTCCTAACAAGTAAGTTATAGATATTTACTAGCTCTTCATCCCGATAGGGTTGAAAAGGGGTTGAAAGTTTGTGTGGAATTTGTAATTTAAATATTCAAATCAAAACATCAGATGCTTGCAACATCGCCCCAAGTGGTAAATAGTTTCACTATTCCACACAAATCACTATTAAAGTCTAAAAACAGCATGAAAGTCTGTTCAGTAGCTTTGGAGTTTATCGTAAACAGACAGACAAACATGGTGGGAACTTATAATATATAAGGATACATCTACGATTTTTTACTGTCAAGTGCAGAAGCTTGGCCGTTGTGCGTAAGTGCAGAAGCTGTCCAGTCCAGTTTAAAGAAGAACTAGCAGTTTTTGCTTCAACACAATGCATTTTTTATAAAACTTAACAAGTTAACACACATCTGCTAATAAATGATGTTATATTAATTTTCCAGCTAAAGTACCATTCCCTCTCACTCTCCGTTTCAAGCCCATGTTGCAGAGAGGAGTAGAGTTGGCATACTTGGATGCTTCCTGGGTATCTTCAGCTTCATGGTATTTCCTCAATGTGTTTGGTCTGCGCACCATCTATACCCTGGTGTTGGGAGAAAATAATGGTAAGAAACTTCATTATTAATTGGAGGGCATCCATAAAATACACTTGTGAGGACTTTGGCAAAATGTCAGCCCTGAACAGTGTAAAATTACAAGAAATTTGAGTTGTAAGGAATGTTTATGCCACAAAAAATCTTTTAAAGTTACTTAACAGGGTAACAGTGATACAAACTAGTAAATGAAATAGATGGCCACTATGGAGCAATGTATTTATAAGATAGAAGTTTTGGGTTCGATTCCCGGCAGGGCCAATTTGGATTTTCTGTATTAGTTAAGGTCTGGCTGTTGAGAGACTTCAGCTAAAAAATTAAATGCATGCATTTTGAAAATCTGATGTAAATTCATGGAAGGGGGAGAGAGTTGGTCAAAATCTCTTCAGGTTTCAAAATAATCGCCATCAGGTAATTGATCAATTAAAAAGGCGTGTTTAACGCTCTAGCAGGCTTCTACTATTTGGTTGAGATTTGAACAGAGAAGGAGAGTGTTGACCGGTTACAAAAGTTAAAAAGTCTACATCCGTGCCGCAAGTCTCTGCCCCGGCATCCTTAATTTCCATTCATGTAAATCTCTGTCTCGTTTTCAGCTGCGGATCAGTCAAAGGTGATGCAAGAGCAGATGTCGGGGCCGGCGATGGCCATGCCGCCCGACTCGAAAGCTGCCTTCAAAGCTGAGTGGGAGGCTCTCGAGATCACTGAGCACCGCTGGGCATTGGCTTCCTCCGAGGCAGATATATTAGCCTCCACAGAACGACCCCAATAGTCAAATTGTAGGATAAGATAGATATGATTTTTTGATATAAGTAATCTTAGTAGGTGTGTGACTAAATGAATTGATTGGAACATACAAAACAAAACAACATTTTGTAATTGTGACAATCACTATAGCATTTCCTCTACATTCAAACATAATGAAATAAGATGTATATACAAACTTATGAAAATTTGTTTGGTACTTGAAAACATCAACAAACTAGAAGTGGACAAGCCCATCTAGAGTATGGACAATACTCGCGATAGTTTAAATTTAAATTGTAAACATTTAGATAAAGGATACAATGTTTGCGTTCTTTTATCATCGTCATTTTATCAGGTGATTTTTTATACAATAATACAAAACCAATTAGTTGCAAGATCTTTCTGCGACTAACGCTTCTTCTACTGGCAACTTTTAGGGCTAACGCTAAAACACGGGCGGGTGCGGGCGCGGGCCACAAATCCGCGAGCGGGCACCCGTCGCGTGCGCCCGTCTCAGTTAGCGCTGCTAGTATAATTTTGATGACGAGCGTGTACAGTTGTGTGGAGTAGATTACCATGGATTATTTATTATTTGGCAAACAGACGTCAGCGAAAACAACGTCGACTGCATAACCTGTTCTTGATAAGTAGGTTACTCAGCGGAGAATTCGATAATTCATTCGCCATATTCCATAATATTGGCCGAAATTGCACCTCAATTATTACGCGCTTTATATCAATGTTCATGATTGTACCTAGCCCCCGACGCGTGTGACCGTGGCATCTAGCGGCGCTCATCTGATTTGTAGAAACAAACCCGCTCGCGTGTGCCCGTCGCGGGCGCCCGCACCGTGTACCCTCCGCCCGCCGCACGGGTGACAATCCGCCACCCACGCCCGCGCTCCGTCGCACGCGCCTGCGCTGTCCATACTATTTTTCATTGTACCCCCGCGAGCGTGCACCCGCGTGAGTTTTAGCGTTTGCCCTTACTTTCAATGAGTTGTAGGAGCGCGTATCTCTCGTGTCGTAGCACGTGCCCCAGATACGAAACTACAAAAGTTCACGCTTCTGATTCACGCGGCGCAGAACTTCAACATTTGTCACTTTGTCAGTCCAACTGATGGCCAGCATGCGTCTAAACGCCCACATTTCGAACGCTTCTACACGTTTCCTGATGTCCTCTTTTATTGAGAAAGAAAGAACAGAAAGAAGTCTTGGCTGAGAAATATCGGAGAGTGGACCGGAATCGCGAGTGCCGCACAGTTATTTCGCCTCGCGAAAAATAGAGAGGAATTTGCGAAACTGACTGCCAACCTTCGTTTGTCAGAAGCACTCAAAAAAGAAAAATAATTAGTTGTAGTTTCTAATAAAATAAGTTCATGTTATTTGTATATGCGTTTAAAAATCTGAATACGAGGCGTTTTCCTGCGCAGTAAACTAATTAACTTTTATAATAAACAGTGACATTTGATATTTCGAACACCGCAAGCTACACAAGCGCCCCTTGCGGCTAATTCATTCGTGATGACCCTCATTTGGCGTGTTGCTTTATCAAACGGGACTCTACATTAGGCACAAGCCATATCTATATTCTGGGTATTTGAGTTTCTCGTTTTTATTGTTTCAAAGTGAATAAATATTTACGATATTTAAACGGAGTTTTATATTTTTGGGATGCCTTAACCATAGATGTCTTGGGTTTTTCAAAGTTGGACATGTGAAGAGAATGAATGACAGGATACTTACGAAAGAGATTTATTAGGCGAGAGTGAATGGGAATGTTGGAAAGGGAAGACCAAGACGACAGTCTAGTAAAAGACCAGGTGAAGAGTACCCCACACCGACAAACTGGCATGAAAGGATTAAAGAAAAAAGAAAATTGGAGGAAGCGAGAGATATATGCACGGATCGTGGCAAGTGGCAGGAGGTGGTCTCTGCCTACCCCTATGGGACTGAGGATATATGATATGCCTTACGTTTGTTATCAAGCTGCGGTACGAGGCGTCATGCTATATATGTCTGTATGTTAATTAAGCTGCAATACATCTTTAATGTTTATCAGAGAACTATTTAAGAATCTTAAGGAAACAGGATTAAGAAAACAGTATTATCAGTTCCAATACATAATTTATTGTAATATAGTTTGTTACGTACAATCAAGGCTTACTTATATCTGTTTAACGAAAAATAATAATGCACACTTCAAAGATATTGAGCAGGCTATTGAACTCTTTAAAACATTGTGTGATCAACATCAGTGTCATAATAATTATAATGTCCATATTGACTTAGATGCTTATGTTCTGCACATTTTAAGAAAATACTAAAGAAACAATAGTAAAATTATATTTCAACAAGAAACCGCATGAAAATTTGTTTAGCATGTATAGTTCTAAATGCACATTGCTGCACGAGGGGATGGGATGGGTATAGAAGTGATGCAGTAGTCGTGGACAGGCTACTTCTTGATGAGCTGCACGACGTCCTGGTCGTGCACGTCGTTGCGCGAGGGGATGGGATGGGTATAGAAGTGATGCAGTAGTCGTGGACAGGCTACTTCTTGACGAGCTGCACGACGTCCTGGTCGTGCACGTCGTTGCGTGAGGGGATGGGATGGGTATAGAAGTGATGCAGTAGTCGTGGACAGGCTACTTCTTGACGAGCTGCACGACGTCCTGGTCGTGCACGTCGTTGCGCGAGGGGATGGGATGGGTATAGAAGTGATGCAGTAGTCGTGGACAGGCTACTTCTTGACGAGCTGCACGACGTCCTGGTCGTGCACGTCGTTGCGCGAGGGGATGGGATGGGTATAGAAGTGATGCAGTAGTCGTGGACAGGCTACTTCTTGACGAGCTGCACGACGTCCTGGTCGTGCACGTCGTTGCGCGAGGGGATGGGATGGGTATAGAAGTGATGCAGTAGTCGTGGACAGGCTACTTCTTGATGAGCTGCACGACGTCCTGGTCGTGAACGTCGTTGCGCGAGGGGATGGGATGGGTATAGAAGTGATGCAGTAGTCGTGGACAGGCTACTTCTTGACGAGCTGCACGACGTCCTGGTCGTGCACGTCGTTGCGTGAGGGGATGGGATGGGTATAGAAGTGATGCAGTAGTCGTGGACAGGCTACTTCTTGACGAGCTGCACGACGTCCTGGTCGTGCACGTCGTTGCGCGAGGGGATGGGATGGGTATAGAAGTGATGCAGTAGTCGTGGACAGGCTACTTCTTGACGAGCTGCACGACGTCCTGGTCGTGCACGTCGTTGCGCGAGGGGATGGGATGGGTATAGAAGTGATGCAGTAGTCGTGGACAGGCTACTTCTTGACGAGCTGCACGACGTCCTGGTCGTGCACGTCGTTGCGCGAGGGGATGGGATGGGTATAGAAGTGATGCGATGGTGGTGGAGAGGCTACTTCTTGATCAGTTTCACGACTTTTATTTTAAATCTTAAACTTACATGCAGAATCAATATTAATTATTTGACACATATTAAACTCAGTCATTAGGCAATACATGTCATATAATATGTATATAGTTAATTAAAAGCTTTTGCAGTTTAGGATACTTTATTTAACAAAATTTTTTGTAACTATGACCAACCAACCCAATGGCTTAGTTTAGGCTTGTGTGCACCATGATTTCGGTTATCGTAACTAAAGGTTAACATAACTTTACTATAAATTTACAGTTCACGGCAACCCGTACGCCGGTTAAGGACGTCAACCGGGCGGTTATTTTAAACGAGCTTACGTCCTTTAACCGGCGTACGGATTGTCATGAACAGTCAATTTTACGTTTAGCTTATGTTAACTATATACATATGTATATAATATACATTACATAAAATATAAACAATTTATATGTAAAAACTTTATTACTGTAAACTTTAAACTTAATAACACGGAAGAGTTTATTCATTTGTTTAAACGGGCTTATCTCTAGATCTGTCGGATTGTAAATTATTTTGCTTATTATGAAAGCTAGACTCAAAAGTGAAATAGACTATTAAAAGCTATACACATCAGCTTGCCATAAATATATATTGTCTGTTATAAATCATTTAATTCATGTGCTTGAATTAAATGATTTATAACAGAGTCGCACTTTTTAGAAATTTTGTTATGTCTCCGAAACTATATAAGTAATTAACATACTGTAAAAGGCAAATCTTACCTCTATAATATCCTTGTGATTATTAAATAATATATTTTTATAAGGATTTAATTTTAGTTCTATAAATAATGACGTAAACCTGAACATATGAATTAAATGAATTTTAAAACACAAAAAGTTATATATCTGCCAAAATATAAAAGATATATGCTATCGAGGACATTTTTGTAGAACTTTTTAATATACATAAAGTTTTCATACAATGTTTTCAATTATATCCAATAGATAAGGCAGCGTACGCGTACGTACGTAAATTTATTAAATTTGACGGTCCGACTCGCGCGACAAAAACTGTGTAGTTCCAAAGATTAGCCCCGACAGAACTTTATTTACAAACTTAAAAACTTTTCTTCTTTATAATATTAAGTATAGAGTATAATTTGTTGATGTTTTTGGTTTGGTTTGTAAATCTCTTCTATTACTTTTACATATTTATCAGAATTTTCGACTTCTATCTCTTTTTTTTTATTGGTAATTTTTTGTTTGGGTTATCAATCTCTTCACCTACTTCCATATTTTTATCAGAATTTTCGACTTCTTTCTTTTTATCTTTCTCTTTCTTTCTTTTTATTAGTGATTTTTCGTTAGGTTTATCAATCCCTTTAATCACTTCTAAATTTTCATTAGCCCTAGATTTCCTGCCCTTTTTACTAGAAGGGCAGATAGCATTATTCAAACATTCATTGCAATTAGGGCCCACTGGTAAACAAATTGTTTGTCCGAATCCGACCATTAAATGGTTTACTTCACTCCATAACTCAAATGGTAACCAGGCTTCTAGGCCTTTGCGAGTGTCCTCTGGTGTGGAAGTGGGTTTTTTAACCCAGCCTATCCTGTTGCTGATCCTGTGAACGTGGGTATCCACACCTGCAAATGTTTAATTATAGTAGTTTCAACATATATTATATTTATTTATATGCACAGTGGCAGGTGACACACAAGACAATCTATACTAAAGCCAAACTCGATTGAGAATGCTTGTCAACAAAAAAATAAAAAATGAAGGTAGAAATCATTAGTCATTTTACACCTAATATTTGTAGTTAACTTGTTTATGACGAATTCAGTGCAATAAATTAAATTAGTAAGCTTAAAATTAATATATTCAATATATTTTAAATAAGATTAAAAAATAAAACATCATTTTAAATTTGTTTGTTGACAAGCATACTCAATCGAGTTTGACTATAGTATAGTATGTCACTATACTATAGTCAAACTCGATTTAATATTTCCAGTTGTGTTGTTAATTATGTTCCACGTGGTTGGAATCTTATTATCAGATCTAATTATTTATCATCTCCTTCGTGTCTATGTTATTACATACGCGTTTGAAAGTTTTTGAATAATTTTTAACAAATTCAGAAAAAGTTCGAGTGTTATTATATTGTCTTTCATCAACGCGTACAATTTATCCCTACTTTTATAAATACCTACAGTAGCCCAATCACTTTAATTTTTGGCTTACATTGCCATTTTTAAAATTGAATATTTTAGAAAACTCGCTATCTATTGTTTTAAAAAGTGCACCAAAAAGCACACCTGGGTGACGATTTTCAAAAGAAAGACTTGGAATTTTGCTACAAATTACGCTTTTAAATCTCTCTAGTTTACCCTCAGTTATTGCCACGAATATATAGTGATAAGTTGACCACAATGATCAGAGCTTAATTTATTTATTATCATCTTGACAACTATATCACAATTGAAAAACATATTGTGTAAACAGGAAGCAGAAGTAGCTGTTATTCTAGTGGGTTCATTAAAAGCGTGTCCTAAATAAAAACATTTAAATAAGTTAAGAAACCTAAGAGACATTGAGTTTACTTTTAAAATATCAACATTAAAATCTCCACATATCAGTATTTTTTTAGCAGATGTACTCAGTCGCCTCATCACCTCCTCCATAATAACCTTCCTTTATAGGTAGGTTATTTTTTCGATATTCATTCATAATAAGGTGAAAAAATAAATATTTCAAATCAAATCAATTATAGCGTGTTTGGGACATTATAAGGCAAGTTTTCACCAAATTTTGTGAAAATAAAATTTCATTTGTAAAAAATTAAAATAAAAAACGAAAATCTTGGTTTTTTTAATTTTTCACATAAATTTTGAGGTTATGTGAAAAAAGTGTAAGTGTAAATACACAAGTTTTAGATCTTTTTATTACCTACAACTTTGCCATATAACTCTTTTCCATGGGACTTTTAGTTTGCCGGAAATCGAGAAAACCCGCTTTCTACCCGTAAAACCTCACCCCCTACCCCTTCCCGACCTCAGTTCGCCCGTAATTTATTTTGCCTTTCATTTTTATAATATTTTCCTCCTTTTCTGATGGGTTTCATCCTACTGCGATTTTTTTACTTTTTATTATTTTAAGGCTATTTGCGCACTGGTGTACAAATATTATAAATGTAAAAGTAACTCTGTTTGTCTGTCTTGCTTCCATGCTAAAACTACTGAACTGATTTAAATGAAACTTAATATAGAGATAGTCTGGAGCATGAGAAAGGTCATAGGCTACTTTTTGATGAATTATCACAAAACGTCGTGGGCGTCCGCTAGTGCATTATAAAAATATCAATTGTACATGGAATCTATAGTTTTACAAATAACTTACCAATACCAGTGACTTTATTCCAAGCTACTTTCATACAAATATGTGCCATCTTTGGTCCAACACCAGTTAACTTGCAGAGTTTCTCAACTGAATCTGGGATGTCACTATCATACTGATCTTTCAATGTCTGAGTTGTTTTCTTTATGTAATTCACTTTGGTCTGTTAACAAATTAATAAGTTACACTAAAGAAATACATGAAAGATTTGCAAATACATGATCAATTTCCAATTTTCTGCTTTATTTCTACTTTCAAATGTCTTAAAAATCAAGTCAGTTGGGAACATTTGTAAAATCCAGTATCAGAAAATTTTGAAAACAGTGTAACCAATTTTTAATAACTTTGTTTTGTGTAAAATTAATATATTTAAAAAATGTAATAAATAGAGTGATTTAAAAAAATACTAAAATAAATGCAAATAAAGATAGAACCTTCCAAAAGCCAACAGGATATATCAATTGGCCTAATTCTTCATCACTCATGTTAAGCACAGAGTCCACAGTGAGTCCCTTCTCCCGGAGGCGTTTCATTGCTGCAAATGTCACTTGATCTTTGGTCTGACTTGACAACATCAGTGATATTAGACTTTGATATCTTATGACCTGCAAAGTAATCATTTAATATTTTTTAGTATTAGTTATTGGCTTTTCTGATGTTAAGTAAGCCATCACCTATAATAGAGCAACACTGTATGCAAGCATCCTGTAACTACATACTGCCTCCATGTCTATCAACTTAGGGTGTAAAAGTTCTTAAGACTTATGTACCTGGAATTACCAACAACTGTACCCTTGACCCCAGAACATAACAAAACTACTTAGCAGCAGAAATAAGCAGGGATTTACATATTCGTCAATGTTTTATGACTGTTTATTAAATTCATGAGTTTTTACTTTAAGCTCTAGTAATGGATTAGTAATTGTGTGATTTGTACTAATGTTTGAATTACAATCACAAAGCATAGTAGATAATTCAATTTCAGTATACTGATAGATAGTAAGTACCTTTGGAGGAGCATCTTCATCCATGCACATATGACACCCCATGGAGTCCACTGGAGCATCATTATAAGATCGCATCTTTCTCAAATTAGTAAGAAATTCTTTCCAATTTGGGGGTTCCCATAGCCCATTGCTTTCCTGTAAAATTATAAATATGTCACCATCACTGAATTTATACAAATCCTGAGTAGCCTCTTTTCTAATGATAATTGTTAACTATCATACTTTTGTTGCTTGCAAAAATTGTGATAGAATCAATCATATATTATATGCCATCAGTTCAATCAGAATGTTTGCTTTGAATCTCTTTTGATGAGGCCTGGATATACTTTCTATACAGAATGTATCCATCATAATATTAAGTACTTTTGCTACCGCCCCTACTACCTCTGTAGGTACACATAAATCGTGTGCGGGATAATACGAGTGGAGGGCAGAAATTTAAAAAAAAAATCATACAATATATAGCGAGCAGCAACAAATGAGTGTTAGACATTCAAAGAAAAGTTTTTTCAAAGATTGTATGATAAGTACCTTTTTAGTAGAAGAGTCCTTTTCAAACTCAATTTTCACATGAGGTTTTTTCTGAAATTTAAATTTATTTAAGTCGGGAATATTATTAGCTTCAGATTCTTCAGCCAGGTCTTTATCATTGCTTTTAATTGTATTAGAGGCACTGCAGCTGGTTGAAACGGTTTTCATTTTACCACGTGGCATTTTCAGTATTAATCTAGCAAATCTTCCTATTTTTACTTTTTAGTTAAATAAAATTACCTACTTCTTTGTAATAAAAATTTTAAGAAAATAATTGTTTATGGTAAATTCAATGTTTGAAACCATAGAGCAGGATGTATATTGTTGATTGTAGATAGAGATGGGATTTTACCCGGTAAATACCCAGGAAAATACCCGATTGGGTAAATATTCGAATATTTTAAAATTAGCTTTCCGAAATGTTCCCAAACTATTTTTGCAGTTACAGTTACAGATTCTAAAACTTTTTTGTTGAAACTATTTAATCAACGTGTCCTGAGACTTAACAGTGTATGCAGAGTTTTTGAAGCTGTCGATAGCTCCTTATGCGGGCTCCGGCACTTCTTTTGTCGGCTTCTAGCGTCGCCTTGCCAACAACAAAGCGCGCAAACGGTGCAAACGATTTTAACAATAAACTAGTTGTCGCCAAACAAAAGCAAACTACCAACTCCGCCCTACTTTGCCCCGTAAACCTCCTTAATTATAACCTCGTAATTTTGCGACAAGCTTTGTAAAGATTGTGATAAGGAAAGTGATGACAGTAATTACACTTCACCGGCGGTGGCTATAAAAGGCAAATTTTATCTCTATAATATCCTTGTGATTATTAATTAATTTATTTTGATAAGGATTTAAGTTTAGTTGTATAAATAATGACGTAAACGTAAGGTCACGCGCAAATTTTGGGGATTTAACTGATTGTACATTGAGTTTGGAAGAGCCATGGTGGCATATCAGTTGTCTGGCGTAGGAAGTAATCCAAAAGATATAAGAGAAGACAAACCCCCTAACAGCAGGGTAGAGGCTGTCACGCCGCGCGAGGTCGCGCGCTAAAATTGGTGGATTAACGGATTTTACATTAAAAATGACAGGGCCCCCTCAGGCATGAGCATCAGAAGTGTTTGACGCGGAGTGAAATCCGAAGAAAAAGAGAGCAAACTCCCGACCCATGGGTGGAACCTATCACGTTACCATAGGAAAAGGCGAATACTCTGCGATTTACTGATTTCATATTACGACGTCACGACTCTATACCCTATATACATCCTACTCTATGGTTAGTAGCACAGAACACTAATAACTCACTTGTCTCCTGTCTGTGCTCTGTGGTTTGACATATTATTTCCTAATTTCTGAATATTTATTTTTAATTAAAATTTATATAAAACTATTTAATTTCACCTCCACAAAATAAATATTAAAAAGTGCTAGGTACTCTAAATAACCATGGCGGAGTTGTTATTGGATCCAAACATTCGGTTATGGGTGTTTTTACCCATAGTCATAATTACATTCTTGGTTGGAATTGTAAGGCATTATGTATCGATTATACTCTCTTCTCAGAAGAAAATTGAGCTTCTGCAAGTACAAGACAGGTATTAACAGCCTAAGGCTCTAATTTGTTTATTTATGTTATAATTTGATAATATAACTCATAAAATTTACAGCAAAGTAACTCTTATAACCTTTGCAGCCAGGTGATGATAAGAGCTCGATTACTCCGTGAGAATGGCAAATTCTTGCCTCGACAATCGTTTGCGATGCGGCGGCACTGGTTCAACAATGAAGACACTGGGTATTTCAAAGTTCAGAAAAGACAATCGGCTTCCCAGGTATTTTACCTTATTTAAAAGCACATATGAGGTACCAAGACAGGGGAGGCTATATTCAGATCCTCATTCACTAAGGCCCAATCCTCTGGCAAACTTTCAAAGTATTCCACCCACCATAGAGGAAATAAACAATACTATCAGGAAGAAAACATCTAAATCTGCACCAGGCCCTGATGGCATCCCCTATATTGTGTACAAAAAATGTGCTTCAGTCCGTAAACATCTCTTAAACATATTTAATAAGATCTGGCTAGGACAACAAATACCAGCGACATTTGGCGAAGCGATTTTTGTCCTCATCCCAAAAAAAGCCGAAGTAACTCATCCAAAGGACACTAGACCGATAGCTCTAACTAATACTATTTCTAAATTATTTTTCAGTATATTGCAAACAAAAATGACAAAGCACATGATAAACAATAGGTATTTCAGGCCTAATCACCAGAAAGGGCTTTTGCCCGGAATTTCTGGTTGCCTGGAACACAATTCACTTCTAGGCGAAAGTCTCAAGGATGCTAGAAAATATGAAAGGCAAATTACGATCTGCTGGATAGACCTAGAAAATGCGTTTGGTTCTGTCCAGCATGATCTATTGACTTTCGCCTTGAGGTGGTACAATTTTCCTGATCTAGTTATTGATTTAATCACTTCTTATTATTCAAAATTGAAATTCACCATAGCAGTAAACAATGAGTACTCAAAACCCCTACATTACAATGTGGGGCTGTTTCAAGGTTGCTGCTTATCCCCAATAGCTTTTAATGTAGTCATCAATATTCTAATAGATAAATTAATTGTTCAAGAAAAGAAATGGGGCTATCGGTTTAAAATCAACAATAAATATACAGAGTCCATCTTAGCTTTTGCAGATGACCTTGCTTTACTGACACGAAACCCAAAACACTGTCAGGAGCTATTGAATGTAGTGGATGAGTTCTGCTCATGGACTGGTGGGCTGAGGGTAAAGCCAAGCAAATGTCACTGTCTATGTCTGGGGAGACGAAATACTAAATTTACATCTTATGATCCGGGTCTCTCTATTAGTGGCCAAAGTGTAACCACCATTGCTGAAGCATTGCCTTTTAAGTTCCTCGGTAGAAAGATTGATTACAAAGGACGCACACCATCCCTTGAGGTAGTCGTCGATAACTTCATAAATGACCTCAATAAGGTAGACCAACAGCCCATTAACAATATAAAAAAAGCGTGGGTCTATGACAACTATCTCACTTCACGTCTGACTTGGCCATTCCTCGTTTATGATATTGGCAGAACCCATCTGGCAAAACTAGATGCAAATGTCATAAAAACATTGAAGTCTTGGTTTGGTCTAGCACTCTCGGCTGACCCATCAACTCTATTCAGAGATTACAATAATTTTGGGTTAAAACTAAAAAGGCCATCGGAACTCTATAAACACCTCAGGATTACCAGAACGCACATTCTAGTTAAGTCCCAGGACGAACTAGTTGCATCACTTCCTAAAGACGAGGGTGCCGGAAAACTTGACTCTAGGCTTCAATTTTACAAGCAATTTATGGCAGGGGCTCAGGTAAATAGAACCGGGTTTGGTGCAAGACGTAAAAAGGAAGACCAAGACATAATAAAATCTTTTCTTAAACAAGATGAGGACGACAACTACAAAGTGCATGCCATGAACCTAGAAATGCAAAACGAGTGGTTAAACTTAGGCGAGTTCTGCATCCCACTGGCTCTGAAGTGGCGCGCCTTGCTGTATGATTGGTCTCCTGCCTTATTGAAATTTTATCTTAATGCCTTTCAACTGACTCTCCCAGATCAGAGTAACCTAGTAAGATGGGGAAAAGCCTCGGAAAAATCTTGCTATACCTGTGGTGAGGCAGTGGGCACTGCAAGGCACTTATTGGTAGGATGCAAGGTGCTCCTGGACAGGGGTCTCTACTCACGCCGCCACGACAGAGTACTAGAAATCATACGTGAAGCTATAAGCCTTTCAGTAGCTAGGGCTCAAAAAGGGTTGACGACGAATAAAAGACAAACTAACTTCGTTAAAGCAGGCTCAAGTACAAATTCCACCAGCAAGCCTTATTCAATTCTGGGCTCTGCTCCTGATTGGACTATATTAATGGACACGTATGATAAGCACTATAAAATCCCGGAAGACTTATCTATTACGACATCTAGACCGGACATATTTCTTTTTTCCAAACAAATTAAACGTATAGTACTTGTCGAGCTTACAGTGCCGTGGGAAACAAACATCCCTAAAGACCATGTATTCAAAGTGAATAAATACTATGACCTTACTAATGAACTAACCAAAAATGGCTATGTGGTTAGTTTATATGCGGTAGAAGTGGGTGCGAGGGGTATACCAGCGAAGTCTCTCTACAACCTGCTAAAAGACCTTGGCCTTACTAGAAGCGCAGTAAGCTCCCTATTGGAACGAGTGTCCAAAGCTGCACTAGTAGGGTCCTTCCGAATATGGTTGGGCAGGGAGAATAACTTGAACAGAGGAGGTGAGTGTTGACGCGCGTCACAAAGGGTACCCTTAAACCTACACCCGAGTCACAAGTCTCGGGCTCTGTTCGGAGTTTTTCTCTCAGCCACGCGATGGACCCGGCACCCGCACGGTGAATCCATGGAATGCTAAGATATTCGTCTCTCTCATTTAAGTTGACATTTAGAAAATCCGACTTAAAAAATGAAAGACCATTTTACTAACAACAGTATGATATTACTGACTAGGGAAAATATGGAGCTTAAAAATTAACAAACCTAAAAATGCTCTGGCTTGAGAATTAATTAATTAACAATTAATTATTTTGTCAGCCTCCATGGCTCAGTGGTTTGCACAGTGAATTTATAAGACAGAAGTACTGGGTTCAATTCCCTTGCTGAGCCTATTAGGATTTTCTAATTTGTTCTGGGTCTGGCTGGTTGGAGGCTTCTGTTGTGGCTAGTTACCACCCAACTGACAGAGACACCATGCAATTTAGCATAACCAGTTAGACGTCATGTAGAAGCCGAAAGAGGAGTGGATTTTCATGTTGCTCTACAACACTCACTTAACATCAGGTGTGATTGCAGTCAAGGGCCAACTTCTAATGAATAAAAATAATATAAAGTTAAATGTAAATAGAGAATGTTAAACAGTTTACAATGGCTTTGTCATTAAGATTCATATGTCACAGAGAATAGCGAAATAACTGATTTTGTAATTATTTGTAAAAGCATTCAATATAAAATTATATGTTTTCAGAATCCCATGACAGACCCTGGCATGATGACAGACATGTTGAAGGGCAATGTGACTAATGTGTTGCCCATGATAGTCATTGGTGGCTGGATCAACTGGATGTTCAGTGGCTTCCTAACAAGTAAGTTCTAGATATTTACTAGCGCTTCATCCCTATAGGTTTGAAAAGGGGTTGAAAGTTTGTATGGAATTCGTAATTTAAATATTCAAATCAAAACATCAGATGCTTGCAACATCACCCCAAGTGGTAAAAAGTTTCACTATTCCACACAAATCACTATTAAAGTATATTACATAAAGCTTGTTAGATGTTATTCTGCATAAAAAGTGTGTTGCAACAATCAATAACACCAATAACACAATTGTTTCCCTTTTTTTAAAAGAAAAATGACTGTAGCAGTTATTCCCAGCAGATAGATAAGCCATCACAAACTCTTTTGTAGTCCCAATAAAGAGAACTAATTCTTCCAGCAGCAGCTTCTTCTTCATTCCTTCTTCTTCATTCCTGGGTCTTTTCCGCACTTGGTCAGTAAGTTGGCCGTTGTGCGTAAGTGCAGAAGCTGTCCAGTTTAATAAAGAACTAGCAATTTTTGCTTCAACACAATGCAACGATTTTTCATTTTCCAGCTAAAGTACCATTCCCTCTGACTCTCCGTTTCAAGCCCATGTTGCAGAGAGGAGTAGAGTTGGCATACTTGGATGCTTCCTGGGTATCTTCAGCTTCATGGTATTTCCTCAATGTGTTTGGTCTGCGCACCATCTATACCCTGGTGTTGGGAGAAAATAATGGTAAGAAACTTCATTATTAATTGAAGGGCATCCACAAAATACACTTGTGAGGACTTTGGCAAAATGTCAGCCCTGAAAAGTGTAAAATTGCAAGAAATTTGAGTTGTAAGGAATGTTTATGCCACAAAAAATCTTTAAAAGTTACTTAACAGGGTAACAGTGACACAAACTAGTAAATGAAATAGATAGATAGATAAGAGATGGGGGAAGGGGGAGAGAGTTGGTCAAAATCTCACCAGGTCTCAAAAAAATCGCCATCAGGTAATTGATCAATTAAAAAGGCGTGTTTAACGCTCTAGCAGGCTTCTACTAAATTTGGTTGAGATTCGAACAGAGAAGGCGAGTGTTGACCGGTTACACAGAGTAGCCTTAAAAAGTCTACATCAGTGCCGCAAGTCTCTGCCCCGGCATCCTTAATTTCCATTCATGTAAATCTCTGTCTCATTTTCAGCTGCGGATCAGTCAAAGGTGATGCAAGAGCAGATGTCAGGGCCGGCGATGGCCATGCCACCCGACTCGAAAGCTGCCTTCAAAGCCGAGTGGGAGGCTCTCGAGATCACTGAGCACCGCTGGGCATTGGCTTCCTCCGAGGCGGATATATTAGCCTCCACAGAACGACCTCAATAGTCAAATTGTAGGATAAGATAGATATGATTTTTTGATATAAGTAATCTTAGTAGGTGTGAGTATGACTAAATGAATTGATTGGAACATTTTGTAATTGTGACAATCACTATAGCATTTCCTCTACATTCAATCATAATGAAATAAGATGTATATACAAACTTATGAAAATTTGTTTTGTACTTGAAAACATCAACAAAATAGAAATGGATTAATTGAATTGCCCATCTAGAGTATGGACAATACTCGCGATAGTTTAAATTTAAATTGTAAACATTTAGATAAAGGATACAATGTTTGCGTTCTTTTATCATCGTCATTTTATCAGGTGATTTTTTATGCAATAAAACAAAATCAAGACCTTCCTGCGACCAACGCTTCTTCTACCGGCAACATTTCCTATCAATGAGTTGCAGGAGCTCGTATCTCTCGTATCGTAGCACGTGCCCCAGATACGCAACTGCTAAAGTTCACGCTTCTGATTCACACGGCGCAGGACTTCAACATTTGTCACTTTATCAGTCCATCTGATGGCCAGCATGCGTCTAAACGGTAAACGCCCACACTTCGAACGCTTCCATACGTTTCCTGATGTCCTCTTTTATTGAGAAAAAAAGAACAGAAAGAAGTGTTGGCTGAGAAATATCAGAGAGTGGAGCGGAATCGCGAGTGCCGCACAGTTACAGTGCGTAACTGACTGCCAACCTTCGCTTGTCAGAAGCACTCAAAGAAGAAAAAGAATTATTTGCAGTTTCTAATAAAATAATGTTATTTGTATATGCGTTTAAAAATCTGAACACGAGGCGTGTAAACTAATTAATTTTTATAATGAACAGTGACATTTGATATTTCCAACACCGCAAGCTACACAAGCGCCCCTTGCGGCTAATTCATTCGTGATGATCCTCATTTGGCGTGTTGCTTTATCAAACGGGACTCAAATTAGGCACAAGCCATATTATATTCTGGGTATTTGAGGTCAGTGCTTTTATAAGTCTGAAGCAGAGTTTCAAAGTTCAAAGTTTCAAAGTTGGACATGTGGAGAGAATGAATGACAGGAGACTTACGAAAGACGATTTATAGGCAAAAAAAGTACAAAAATCTTTCGTAGGATTGGGTGTACTCTTCTACAACAAGATGCCCAATTCAGTTTTAGATCTGCCATTGCATAAGTTTAAACAATGTATTAAAACTCACTTACTGAGTCAGGGTTATTATACTATCGATGAATTTTTAAATGACAAAGATGTTCAAAGGCAATTGGATAGGCTTTCAACTTCACACAGGAAGTAAAATAAATAACTTTATGTAACAACACACTTAATATTGTAAAATTGATAATATTATAAAAAGAGCAACTGTTGAGTTTCTTGCCGGCTCTTCTCAACAGGGCCTGCCTTCCGAGCCGGTGGTAGAGTCACTACAAATAGTCCAATTTAACGTTTCAAAAGTGCTTGTAATAAGCCTACTTGAAATAAACGATTTTGAATTTAGGCGAGAGTGAATGGGAATTTTTTTTATCGACTACAGGTTGGCCCTTGACTGCTATCACACCTGATGTTAAGTAATGAAGCAGTCTAAGATGGAATCGGGCTAACTTGTCAGGAGTGGGATGAAAATCCACACCCCTTTCGGTTTCTACACGACATCGTACCGGAACGCTAAATCTCTTGGCGATACGTCTTTGCCGGTAGGGTAGTAACTAGCCACAGCGAAAGCCTCCCACCAGCCAGACCAAGACAAATTAAGAAAAATCTCAATCTGCTCCGCCGGGAATCGAACCCAGGACCTCCGTCTTATAAATCCACCGCGCATACCACTGCGCCACGGAGGTCGTCAAAATGTTGGAAAGGGAAGAAGACCAAGACGACAGTCTAGTAAAAGACCAGGTGAAGAGTACCCCACACCGACAAACTTGTATGAAAGGGTTAAAGAAAAAAGAAAATTGGAGGAAGCGAGAGATATATGCAAGGATCGTGGCAAGTGGCAGGAGGTGGTCTCTGCCTACCTCTATGGGACTGAGGATATATGATATGCCTTACGTTTGTTAATCAAGCTGCGGTACGAGGCGTCATGCTATATATGTATGTATGTATGTATGTTAATTAAGCTGCAATACATCTTTAATGTTTATCAGAGAACTATTTAAGAATCTTAAGGAAAAAGGATTAAGAAAACAGTATTATCAGTTCCAATACATAATTTATTGTAATATAGTTTGTTACGTACAATCAAGGCTTACTTATATCTGTTTAACGAATAATAATAATGCACACTTCAAAGATTATTGAGCAGGCTATTGAAGAAATATCTTTAAAACATTGTGTGATCAACATCAGTGCCATAATAATTATAATGTCCATATTGACTTAGATGCTTATGTTCTGCACATTTTAAGAAAATACAAAAGAAACAATAGTAAAATTATATTTCATCAAGAAACCGCATGAAAATTTCTTTTGTATGTATAGTTCTAAATGCACATTGCTGCTAGAGGGGATGGGATGGGTATAGAAGTGATGCAGTAGTCGTGGACAGGCTACTTCTTGATGAGCTGCACTACGTCCTGGTCGTGCACGTCGTTGCACGGGAGGATGGGATGGCTATAGAAGTGATGCAGTAGTCGTGGACAGGCTACTTATTGATGAGCTGCACTACCTCATGGTCGTGCACGTCGTTGCACGGGGGGATGGGATGGGTATAGAAGTGATGCAGTAGTCGTGGACAGGTTACTTCTTGATGAGCTGCACGACGTCCTGGTCGTGCACGTCGTTGCACGAGGGGATGGGATGGGTATAGAAGTGATGCGATGGTAGTGGACAGACTACTTTTTGATGAGCTGCACGACGTCCTGGTCGTGCACGTCGTTGCACGAGGGGATGGGATGGGTATAGAAGTGATGCGATGGTAGTGGACAGACTACTTTTTGATGAGCTGCACGACGTCCTGGTCGTGCACGTCGTTGCACGAGGGGATGGGATGGGTATAGAAGTGATGCGATGGTAGTGGACAGACTACTTCTTGATGAGCTGCACGACGTCCTGGTCGTGCACGTCGTTGCACGAGGGGATGGGATGGGTATAGAAGTGATGCGATGGTGGTGGACAGACTACTTTTTGATGAGCTGCACGACGTCCTGGTCGTGCACGTCGTTGCACGAGGGGATGGGATGGGTATAGAAGTGATGCGATGGTAGTGGACAGACTACTTCTTGATGAGCTGCACGACGTCCTGGTCGTGCACGTCGTTGCACGAGGGGATGGGATGGGTATAGAAGTGATGCGATGGTAGTGGACAGACTACTTCTTGATGAGCTGCACGACGTCCTGGTCGTGCACGTCGTTGCACGAGGGGATGGGATGGGTATAGAAGTGATGCGATGGTAGTGGACAGACTACTTCTTGATGAGCTGCACGACGTCCTGGTCGTGCACGGAGTGCGCGATGCCGACCCGTTGCGGCGAGTACTTGGTGCTGGTGCCCCACACCAGCGCGTACTTCAGCGCGCCCGCCAAGGTGCGGTGGATGGAGTGGCACACGTGCTCGATCGTCACGCCCTGAAACACACAAGAGTTTCACTAACGTTCTGAGTGACCTAGTGTGAGTTTTCTTATATGGAATGGAAACAGCGCCATCTTGTTATAACGAGGGGAAACACTTGTATTTGATGTTAATAGTGGTTTCATGTCTACGTTCACATTTTTATTTGGCTTCTGTTGTGGCTAGTTACCCTACCCACAAGCGATTTAAGTTTCCGGTGCAATTTAATGTAGAAACCGAAGAACATATGGATTTCATCCTACTCTTAACAACTTAGATTGCATCATCACTTGCCATCAGGAGTGATTGCAGTCAAGGCCTAATTTGTAATGAATAAAATAAATTACCTTTCTTAGAATAAGTCCGTCGTCAAAGTCGGGTGGTTGTCCGGGTTTCTTGGTGTAAACCCTGATGAGGGCGAGGTACTCCCACAGCGTCTCCAGCAGGAAGTCCAGGTTTAGTTTCATGTTACAACTGTAAAGAAATTACAATTTAATGTTATCGAAAGTTTTTCTATTGCGCGTAACATATTAAACCGAAAAAAATGTAACAAGACATTTATTTGACACTTTGTAAAGTGTCAAATAAATGTCAAAGATAATGGTTCATAGATTCCCCGCCCCTTTAGATAATAGGCACTTCTATCTTTGTTCTGATTAGTACAAAACTAAGAGATTGATTTTCCAAAATGAATGGAATGCTTAATTGATAAATAAAAACATTTTATATTCGATAAATATTGTAATTTCCTAATATTATTTTAGCAGCCCAGTGCTACTTCCCTAACTTCTAATAGGTGATTGTATTGTATGTGAGAGTCAATTATTATCGATTGTGTGTGTGTAATCTACTCTTTTCCATACTTGTCTTATCACGTAAACAAACACGTCTTGTCACGAATATCACATTTTTTTTCAGAAATCACTTGTTTTAATTTAACAATAAATGTCTTGATCTCTTTATTAAACGCGTACAATGCACGATACACTGTAAACTGCTTAAAATTTTCCTGTTTATCATATATATTTTCACAAAAGAAAATAATAACAAGACTCAATTCCACAGCGTAACTATTGACATTTTGTAACGCCAGATTTTCTATGAATTTATAATGATGGGAAAAATACATCGAGCATAAACTTGTCGATGAAATATAATAAATTATTATTTATTGATTTTATTATTGTTATTTTAATGGTAGAAATATATTCTATTAAATGATTTCACATTCAAGACTCAAGAGTGAAATATACTATTTAATATCAATTTATACCCATCAGCTTGCTTTAAATATATACTGTTAATGTTAATGTGCTGAAATGTCGTACAATGCTTAGCAAAAATGTAGACATTTAGTACACGGGACGGGACGCAGGATATTGCTTCACGGGAAACTATAAAAAAGTAAATTGAGCGGGGAAAGAGCACACTTTATATGAAAGTCTGTAGTCTACAATTGTCTCTGGTTACGAGTCCGCCATTATTGTAAACCCGTTAAGACATTTATCAGACATTTATAAAAATATGTATGTTTGTTCACTGCCACGTGATACCTGACAACAACAGAGTGCGGTTGTCGCGCTATCCTGTCCACCTCCTGTATGGAGATCTGATCGATCTTGTTGTACACGTAGAGGCACGGCAGGTACACGCGGTTGCCGAGGATCACGTCGATCAGCTCGTCGGCGGTGCAGTCCTCACGAAATAGCACCTGTCATATAGAGAAAGTATGGCAATAGTCATATAGAGAAGATACTTTATTAAATACTAGGGGACGGACCACTTCAATTTTATATTGCATCATCACTTACTTGATAGTAAAGTTATAGTAGAAGATCCGAACTAAGATCGACCTTCACCGAACTGATAATAGGATGAAATATATTTCATGACAAATTTAGTATATTAGAAAATATATTAAAAATAGGTTGCCTAAAAAAATCCTGGACAGACTATTTTTTATTATTTTTTAAAAATAATTTTTATATTCTAGTAAACAGTGAATGTTATTTTGAAGCAACTTATTTCTGAGTTGTAAAAAAATAATAAATTCAATAAATATAAATCATATATATTAAATATAATACTAAAACATGACACCATATAAAATCAGCTAAATCAATAAATATTTATCAAAATTTATATATATATTTATATTGACAATTGAATTTATTATTTTTTTTACAACTCACGACATAAGTTGCTCCAAAATAACGCTCACTGTTTACTAGAGTATAAAAATTATTTAAAAAAAACATAAAAAATAGTTTGCCCAGGATTTTTTTGGGCAACCTATTTTTAATATATATTCTAATATACTAAATTTGTCATGAAATATATTTCATTCTATTATCAGTTCGGTGAAGGTCGATTTTAGTTCGGATCTTAGACTATTAGATCTCGACTTACCATTAGGTGAGCTTGCAATCAGTAACTTGTAGGCTGGGTGTGCTTGTAGTAAATAAAAAAAACCCTGCTTTTGGACTAAAAGTATAAAATAGTTGGCGTATATTTGCCTAAGTTAATAAAGTTACCTCAGCATTGAATATTTTGTATTCATGCAAAATCATCTGCACCATCTTTTCATCCACCTTAGTGAGTTGCAATGTCGAGTTGAATGACAGGCCGCCACCTTTCTTTATCTGAAAATACAATTTATAGCTTTGTACAAACCAAAAATAAATCTTTAAAATTTTGTTTGCAGGGGGTTTTGGGTGGGACGATCTAGGCTAGGTTTAATTTAAGGAAAACTTATAATTTCCAAATTAAAAATACCAAGCAAAGTTCGGGCAATCAGATATTAATATATAATTATTTTTTTATGTAAAGAGAGGCCTGGCAGTTTAGTAGGCAGGTCTTCTTTCTAAAATACAAACTTCTTTACAAATTACTCTAAATTTAATACAGACAGATAGAATTTCAAAAATTTGCTCTTTTAATTTTGGTTTCAGCTTTCTTGTTATTATTATGTTCATGTAAACTAACCTTATATGAATCAAGAGTGCTCTCAATATAACCTTAAAAACCTTGGTATAGAACTAGAACTGCAATAAGTTTTGTATTCGAAAAACTTGAGCAGAGAAGGTCGACCTTCAAGGAGTACCTTTTAAACTTATATTCATGTCCCAAGTTTCGGGCTATATTTAGAGCTTTTCTCTTTTCTAGCTTTATAGATGGCCATGAAATATATATTGGGCTTGTTCTTGTTCAGTCTGATGCCCACACTCTCCAGCTCGCGCTCCAGCAGCTGGCGGTGCACGTAGGGCTTGGTGGCGTCCAGCATCATCAGCACCAGGGTGGCGGTGCGCGCTACTGCTATTATAACCTTACCTTGAAATATATATTGGGCTTGTTCTTGTTCAGTCTGATGCCCACACTCTCCAGCTCGCGCTCCAGCAGCTGGCGGTGCACGTAGGGCTTGGTGGCGTCCAGCATCATCAGCACCAGGTCGGCGGTGCGCGCTACTGCTATCACCTCACCTTGAAATATATATTGGGCTTGTTCTTGTTCAGTCTGATGCCCACACTCTCCAGCTCGCGCTCCAGCAGCTGGCGGTGCACGTAGGGCTTGGTGGCGTCCAGCATCATCAGCACCAGGTCGGCGGTGCGCGCTACTGCTATCACCTCACCTTGAAATATATATTGGGCTTGTTCTTGTTCAGTCTGATGCCCACACTCTCCAGCTCGCGCTCCAGCAGCTGGCGGTGCACGTAGGGCTTGGTGGCGTCCAGCATCATCAGCACCAGGGTGGCGGTGCGCGCTACTGCTATTATCACCTTACCTTGAAATATATATTGGGCTTGTTCTTGTTCAGTCTGATGCCCACACTCTCCAGCTCGCGCTCCAGCAGCTGGCGGTGCACGTAGGGCTTGGTGGCGTCCAGCATCATCAGCACCAGGTCGGCGGTGCGCGCTACTGCTATCACCTTACCTTGAAATATATATTGGGCTTGTTCTTGTTCAGTCTGATGCCCACACTCTCCAGCTCGCGCTCCAGCAGCTGGCGGTGCACGTAGGGCTTGGTGGCGTCCAGCATCATCAGCACCAGGTCAGCAGTGCGAGCCACTGCTATCACCTGAAAGACGTAAATTATTCTAGAACTAAAGTACAGTTCATACCAATCATCTAGCCCCCTTTGAATTTGCAACACACCAAACTGTGCTGCTTCCATGGCGGCAATGCTAACTATTTTGTACTGAAGAATCAATTTGTATAATGCTCAGGCACTTATGTTCAAAACAGACTTGATGATTGGTTGGACTATACCTACTGTGGTCCCAAGAGACTACTATTGAACCTAATGATCTATTCAGTTAAAGCAAGTATACATAATCCAACCTGAGTATTTAAAGGTATGAACAAAGATTTTGGGGTTTGTTTTTATTTTCTTTTTTTTTCCTCTTACAAGTTGAAAGTACATATTACATAAATAAAACAAATCAGCACTTACCTGTCTTCCTCTACCCTTGCCCTGGGCAGCACCCTCAATAATTCCAGGAAGGTCAAGCAGTTGTATGTTGGCACCGCGGTACTCTATCACTCCAGGAATACATGTCAGAGTCGTGAACTCATAACTCGCTGCCTCCGAGTGTGTGTGGGTCAGTGTAGACAGTAGGGTAGACTGGAAATCACAGGGCATACTTTTTTACGTCTTCATTGACATAAATATTCATATTATGACCTTACTAATGAACTAACCAAAAATGGCCATGTGGTTAGTTTATACGCGGTAGAAGTGAGTGCAAGGGGTATACCAGCGAAGTCTCTCTACAACCTGCTAAAAGACCTTGGCCTTACTAGAAGTTCAGTAAGCTCCATATTGGAACGAGTGTCTAAAGCTGCTCTAGTAGGGTCCTTCCGAATTTGGCTGGGCAGGGAGAATAACTTGAACAGAGGAGGTGAGTGTTGACGCGCGTCACTAAGGGTACCCTTAAACCTACACCCGTGTCAAAAGTCTCGGGCTCTGTTCGGAGTTTTTCTCTCAGCCACGCGATGGACCCGGCACCCGCACGGTGAATCCATGGAATGCTAAGATATTCGTCTCTATACTAAGTATTAATAATACTGTATTAATATTAAAATTAACAATTGTGAGACTATGTTTGATTGGTCTTTTACTCTGTAGATAAACAAAATACTTTTTTGCAAATGTGCAAGAAATCAAATACCTCTTATCTATCTGTCTAATAACTTTAAACAAGCAATTGTTGTACAAATCTAAGTCTTGGAAATGCTAATGAAGTTTTGTATGCAAGCACTCTCACCCATCAACCCACACTAGAGCAAGAAGGTGGGTCTAATCTGTTGGAGTTTAGCTTAAACTGCCATAACAGTAGCAACCTAATATTAGGTTAGCATACAATTTGGCCTAACCATCACTGAGCCAGTATCGAGTCCATCCCACTGAAGGGGTGTGAACTGTACTTTTGTATTGTTACAAGTTTTGTCAGAACATGTTTGGACCATAGATAATTAGAATAAATTTTCCATTTAAAACAAATAAAAATCTGGCTAGTTCTGAAAGGAATAAAACAAGGCATTTGAATCAGTGCAAATTGTACATTAACATACAACTATATTTTTTATCTGCTTTCTAATGGCAATAATAATAGTTTTGCAGTAAACATCCTTCCAGTAAAAGCACACAAAAATTTCATTCTTTCCATTTGTAGGTTTATAATCTTAAAGTTTCACAGCCTCGAGGGGTCCCCTGGCAACCGTCAGGCAAATAATGACAGCTGTCATTATAGCTCCGTCGCTACCCGGGTAGCCGCAGGCCTCAACGAAGGTTTGAGTTAAATTAACCCCCAGGGGTTAAGAGGTTTTATATATACAATACAATACAATATTATCATTACAATATCATCAAGATAAACTATTTAAAGTGTGAATATTGTGTATCAAACCTTGATGTTTTGGATACTTTTCTATAGGCATTTTGGAAAAAAAAATTGTACAATAATAGAGTGCACACATGTGAATGCTCCCCTATATACTGAAAAAGCCTGAACCAACAGTAGGCCTGTAAAATTTTTTTAAATAATACATGTTTCTTATGCTATGTGTATATTTTCTTGTGTTATTATTTATGTTTTTAAAATATATTATTTGTAATTATATGTCTTAGTATCATTATATAGTAAGTATTTACAATAGTATTTATTAAATATATATATATATGTATATATAATAGCTATTTATATTTATCGATATATGTAGTATGTATATTATTATTGGTATTTTATTTAATTAGTTGCATGTATGTTTTGATTATGTAGTTTATTGCAATCCCGTCTTACACAATTATTCTTCTATAGGATGGGTAGCCTGGAAGAGATCACTTTTAGTGATAAGGTCGCCCCTTTGCTTTTTCACTATATCTTGTTGTATTGTACCTTTCTTGTTTTTGTTTATGCAATAAAGTTGTTTATTATTATTATTACATTTTCTTACCTTACCAACTGAGGGAAATCCTATAAGAGCAACTCTAGCATCACCAGATTTCAACACATCAAAACCTTCCCCCTTGTCGCCACCCTTCTTCGAGGGTTCTAGCAGCTGAGATCTGTACTTCGCTAACTTTGCTTTCAATAGACCCAAATGGTACTCAGTTGCTAAAAATGATTAAATTTTAGAGAGTATATTCTAGAAACATGCAAATAAAATACAAATTCTAATAAAAGTGAAATCTTGCAGACATTTGAAGAAAATTGAGTAGCTTCTGACGAATGGAAACCTGAACCACTCATAAGCGCAAATTATTATTATAATAATTAATATCGAATTATACAGCTCTTTGTTTCGTTAAAATTCGAAAACAGTGACGGCTTTTTGTGGTTAGGCGTGTCAATGTTTTTGATTAGATGTAAAATGTATCCTTAAATGGATAATATTCCAAAAAGACCAATCAAGAGCTAAAACTAAAAAATATATAAAAATACCTTTATTTTTCTGTGTTCTCGCAATTTCTTTCTCGATTTCGGAAATCTTTTCCAAAATACCCATGGTTTTGAAAAATGGTTAAATAACAAAACGAACTTTACGTCTTTTATAAACTAACACAAAAATATCTCTATACAAAGCTTAGATCTAATTATTGCATAAATTATTGAATATATATTCCAATTTAAATAGAAGTGATGAAAGTTACAGGTTATTATTTCGTGATGTCAAATGACACAATTACAATTATTTGTCATTATTAGCAATGTCATTGTCAGTTTTGAAACCACAGCTTAAGTTAAAATGGTGGTGGCCATGCTATTATTGAAGCAAAGGATTATTTTCGAACCTGAATTTAGAATTATTACCTACATGGTCTACTATTCAGAGTTATTTTAGTAGTGATATGAATAAAATTAAATCTGAAAAGTATTTTGGTAGCTTAATTTAGCAAAATAGTATCGCATCTTTGGTCTAACTCGTTTTCTAAAAAAAATAATAAAAATATAAAACGATCTTCAAAACGCACTAAAATGTAAAAAATAATAATTGTATCATTATTAGTTACTTTAATTAACTTAAGCATATCTATAAAGTTGGTGCTATTTAATTATAAAAAAAGTTAGTTTAAGGTATAACGTCCTTAAAGTAGAATTCTGCCTTCTAAACCAGCGGTAGTGTCGCTACACATTGACAGACTTGACTTAGCAAAAGTACGTTTATAACAGCCTTCTTAAAACAAATAAAATTATATTTAGAAAGTATGGGTGACACCAACATGCTTAAGTAAATTACAGTTACTAATAATAATAATAATGCAATTATTTTTAATTTTAAGGGCGTATTGGATTTGATTTTATTTCGCACAGGAAATCGTGTGTCTATATAAAATTTAAACGATTCGTTGATTTTCTCAGAATTCCACCATCAGATCCTAGCATGGCATATTTATGCGATTTTTATGTCGGTTAAAAAGCATAATTATGTTCAGTTTGCATTTGTAGGTTAATCGTAAAGAAAAAATTAAGATAAAACCACGGGTACCTTTATCGCTAATACTGGCATTTTTCGTGATTATGTATATCATAAGACAACTTGATCATGAGCCCTTACATAAGATATTACAATTTTATAAGCTGCTACTAAAATTTCTTGGGAAAAAAAACTAATGGTTTAAATATAGAATTGTGTAAACATAATTGAATTTTAGACATGCATGCATTGATTTAACGCCAATTGTTTTCCCCGATTTTGTTAGGAGTATAACGTAATATAGTGAAAGATGAAGACAAATGAACGTGCAAAATTTTTTTTTAAACCTTCATTTTATAGAACAGAATGCTAAACTATGCATTTCCCATTGAATATTGAAACCAACGAGATTTGGTATGACACTTACTCAATCGATCAGTAAAAAAATTCCCACGATGATTGTAAGAGAGTTTTATTTACTCCTCTTTATGAAAAGGTACCTATTATTATAGTTTTATTAGTTTTTTAGTATTATTACTTTTTAATTGTAACCATAACTCCGCCTTATATGATACTAGCAGTCACCCGCGACTTCATCCGCGTGAAAACCTCTTCAGTACCCTTTTAATTTTAAAAACAGACTTTCATATAAAGTATGATCTTTCCCCGCTACCCCTCTCAATTCAATTTTTTATAGTTTTCCGTCAAGCAATATCCTCCATCCCGTCCCGTGTCCTAAAGATCTACATTTTTGTTAAACATTGTATAATATTACAGTACATAAACATTAACAATATTTATTTATGGCAAGCTGATGTGTATAGCTTGTATTAAATACTCTATTTCACTTTTGAGTCTAGCTTTCATAATAAATAAAATAATTTACAATCCGAGACGCAGATCTAGAGATTAGTTTTTCGTTTAAACAAACGAAAAACTTTTTCGTATATTAAATAAATATGGTCTGACATGCCAATTAAATTGAAAAAAATCAAAGATCGAATTCTCAAAGAATATCAGCACCAAAATGTTGAACCCTATTCAGTAGGTACATATAACATAATACGGAGGAGGTCAACTTTATATGGACGATATAGCGGCAGTGCTATGTTTTTTAGAAATTTTGTGATATCTCCGAAACTATATAACTAATTAACATATTGTAAAAGGCAAATGTTATCTCTACAATATTCTTGTGATTATTAAATAATTTATTTTGACAAGGATTTAAGTTTAATTGTATCAATAATGACGTAAAATTAAGCATATCAATTAAATGATTTATTACAGAGTCGCGCTTATTAGAAATTTTGTAATATCTCCGAAACTATATAACTAATTGTAATAATATCTTCTAAGATGTTCATTGAAATTAAGTGATGTCAAAGACAATTTTGTTCACAATAAAATACTCTTAATCAACAATACCTTTATTTGGATAAAGATTAATATTATTACGTTGATACGTTGATACTCTTAACAAATGCATTAATTAATTCCGACCAAATTTGATTACCATAAAAACGATTCTAGTGAGTCAATCTTAAAAGATAGATATATACTGTCGTGAACATTTTTTAGATAATTTCAAAAGAAATAATTCTTTCATACATATATTTTTCACATTTTCCATTATTTCTTCGCTCCTAATAATTGTAGCGTTATATTATATAGCCTAAAGCCTTTCTCAATAAATGGTCTATTCAACACAAAAATAATTTTTCAATTCGAACCAGTGGTTCCTGAGATTAGCGCGTTCAAACAAACAAACAAACAAACTCTTCAGCTTTATAATATTAGTATAGATAAAAAACTATTAAAAAACAATTATTGAAGTGAAACTTCTTTATTTTTTTTAGTGTTTGTGTTTTCTCACTAGAAAGGCAAACCAAATCATTAGAAGATTTGGAAATGCACTATGAGGATGAAAAAAACTCCATGATTGCAATTAGTGAAACAGGTAGGTTATATTATTATTATATCTATATATTATGTTATCTCTAATATATAAAACCTGTCACAATGCTAGTTACCGTACTCCTCCGAAACGGCTTTACCGATTTTTACCAAATTCTGTATGCGTATTCAGCAGGTCTGAGAATTGGCTACTATCTAATTTTCATCTATCTAATATATAAAATTTCCCTGTCACAATGTTTGTTACCGTACTCCTCCGAATCGGCTTTACCGATTTTAACCAAATTTTGTATGCTTATTCAGCAGGTCTGAGAATCGGCTACTATAATTTTTTTTTTATAATTTTAGTGCAAAACAACGTTTGCCGGGTCAGCTAGTTATTATATAATGTTGATTAAAATTGATCATAAATTTAATGCTTTCTATTATTGTAGACAATATAATATACGACGAGTTTTATGACGAAATGGATAATAGAATAAAAACGGACAATTCAATGGATATTATCTTTTTTGGACCTGCAAGTTCATTTTTGAGATTAGATTCTGAAACGATTTTACATTTATTAACAACTACTAAAAAAGATTATATACCTAGATCCAGAGCTCTGCTAGCGTGGGACATTATTACAGGTAAACATAGATATTTAGTTACAGAAAGCTGGCTTAACAAAATAATATTACGCTAATATTAAAGAGCCAAAAGTTCGTGTGTATGTTTGTTACGTAGTGACGCCACAAGTAATAAACCGATTTTGTTGTAATTTGGAATAGAGATTATACGTGAAATTATAATATAATAATAATTAATTTAATTAATCAATAATTTTTATATTTCGGCGTAGATAACGCGGGTAGTTAACTTTTTTTTAAATTTTCGCTACAGTAATGGTTTATAATTAAGTAACTATATTTTGTTTAAATTTTAGATGGTAAAACTGCAGCATTTCTACAGGGCAGAGAATTTTTAGCATTTGAACGGTTGTTAAATGTTATACCTGAAGAAGATTTGTATTATGTCGATTTCGGAGACTCATCTGTGTTTAACTATTTTTCAAAACGTTATGTTCCTTTAAGTAATAGAAAGGTTTGTTGTATTTTTTTTAAAAAAAGAGTTCGTATTTATCCAATCATTACTCTTACTATACTATTTCTTTATTATATTTTATATTATAGTATTATTGTTTTACTTTCAGTTCGGAATACTAGCCGCTGCGTATAGGCGTTATTATGGCAATGATTGGTACAAAACTGCTTCACATATAAACGAGCTAGGTTATTTATTATGTTCATTTCCTTCACATGATCTAAAAAGAATAGCACCAAAGACATTTAAAGAACTTACATTTGACGTATTGAGTAGGCTAGAAAGATGTAGCTTGGAACAAACTAAGGTAATTATTTATAGAGAGAAAGGGTTATAATTAGCAGTTTTGGTTTTGGCTTACCACAATTTGTTACATTTCAGACTCTCTATGATATTGCTACTCATCCTGACGCCTATGGCGAACCATATAAGTGGTCTTCACATGAAGTTGGACGTTTGAATATACTATTCAATTGTAATGTTTAAAAAATTTTATTTATTTGAACCATTAACTACCTATTTTAACTTCATTACATACGTAGCTAAAGAATTTAAATCTTAGTTAGACTTTACTTATCTACTTGACTGAATTTATTCCAAAAAGTATGTATTTCCATATCATTATCGATAGATCTTTCAATTGTTTACCTGCACGCATGGGCAAAAAGACACAAAACTGATTTGTTATATTAAATGGTAACTATATTGACGGCCGAGTGACGCAGTGGGTAGTGATCCTGCTTCAGCGTCCTAGGCTGTGGGTTCGATTCCCACGCCTAGAAAAATGATTGTGTGATGAGCATGGATATTTTCTAGTGTCTGAGTGTGTCTATAATTTATATGTATTTGTGTATAATAGGTATATATAAAATATTTATCAGTTATAGTGCTCATAACACAAGCTATCTATGCTTACTTTGGGGCTAGATAGCGATGTGTGTAATTGTCCTATAATATTTATTTATTTATATTTCAGGTATACCAAGTCAAAAGATTAGTTCTATACAATTAGAAGCTATTACAGCAATTAGCGCAATTGTTATGAAAAGTATGAATCAGAAAAAACTGGGATTTTTCACTATGCAGCAAATTTTAAGAATGAATCCCAAGACTCGACGTATTTATATTTTAAGAATACAACTGAAAAATAGTCTCGATACAAGTCAAATTACCAAGAAAGGATGTAGTAAAATTAAACCAAATATTTTTGTGATATGTAAAGTCATGGTCACCCTAATTACAGCTAAAATTTTAAAATTCTTTTAGGAAGATAAGAAAAGTTCCGTATTATTTTTTATTGTCTAAAATATCCAAAGAAATATTTTTTCTGCTTACATTTTGATTAGCTCTTATATATTTAAACTGTAAATAGGTCTCTGGTGTATCTCTTTTAAACCTACATGATAAATTCTGTTGTTATTTATTTAATTAACAAAAATAGAACCGACTCAAAACGCACTAAAAACTAAATTAACAAAAATAGAACCGATTCAAAATGCACTAAAAAGTAAAAAAAAAACTGTGTCATTTAGTTGCTATAATTTACTTTAGCATATCTATGAAGTCGGTGGCAGCAAATTTAAAAAACATTTATTTAACGTAGTAAAGCAGTTTGTGGGTTCTAGGTAATGTCCTTAAAGTAGAAACCTTGGCTGGCACCGACTCCTAGATATGCTTAAGTAAATTAAAGCCACTAAATGATACAGTTCCTTTTACTTTTTAGTGCGTTTTGTGTCGGTCCTATTTTTTGTTAAAAATTTTTATTTCTTACTTTTTAGTGATTTATCGCCACGTAACGTACTCGTACTATACTGTCATAGTATATTATAGGCACTTGTAGGCAAAAAGCTACCGATACTTACACAAAAACTGAAATCGCTGCAAGTGTGCCTATAAAATATGAAGAGTTCCTTCAATTTTCCCAGGATATCATCATGAGATCCTAATTCCTAACATGATGACAATGGGACCATCTTGGAAGTGTTCCCTTTTTAATAAAAAAAAAAAGAATTATCAAAATCGGATATAATGAATGATAACCTCCTCCGTTTTTTTTCGTCGGTTAAATACAGGTACATAGATATTGTAATTGTTAGTTTTTGATAATTTATACAATAAATTATAAAAAAAACTTTCAGAAATTTAATTTTTATATAAAATTTATATGTATATACCTATTTCAAGTTTGAAACAAACATAACAAGAAAAATCTTTTCTTGGGTTCTTATACTTTCTTTAAGGAACCATAAAAAAACATTCGATTCTAAGAAATGCCAAAATTTAAAATGTTGACATTAAAGAGTAAATTCTTAACTTCCGTTTTGATTAACTGTTTCGACTAATTTTACAAAAAATATTAATTGAAACATTTATAAATTGATTTAAAATTTTGTCGATTATTCTTTTATATATTTTTAAGTTATTTGTAAATAAACAGAAATTTATTTAAAGAGTACTTTGATAAAATCAGCTAATCAGTTGACTTTCTTTTTTGCATTAACTTCATTTCAAGGTCATATTTAGGATTTTATTACGCCATTTTGAGTAGTTTTTAAATACGTTATATGCCATTTTATTATTTCTATGAAGTTCGTACGTTTTAGACGCTCGGTATAGGGCTCTTCGCAGTTTATTATTATTATTATTTAAGATTAAATTTATTTATAATCTAAATAGAAATGCCTTCTGTTAAGCATTATCCATCAAGTGAAGTGAACCAAAAGGATTTAACGACAAAATTACTCTCTCTAACGGAAAATACTTCTTATACACTAACGCAAATAAATGGTCAGCGGATTTATAAAAAGGCGCCCCATGCGTGGAACGGCCCACAACCTCACAGGAATTGTGAGGTAGGTATACGATTTATCTATTTTGTTCAAATACCTTATGTTAATTAAGTAAGTACTACCTATTACGTACTTAATAGCGTGCGTTACTGCGTTATTCGATTTCCGCCCTGACGCCATCGGCCATATTTGTTTTACAATGTTCAATAGTATAGGGTTTAGGTCGTGCTAACTTCGAGTCCCCTGCGAAGTTTTAACTCTCCGAAATGCCCTGGTTCATGGCGGCGCTGCGAATAATTTTATTTTACAACAATCTATTGATATAGTCGCAGGCAGAGGCGGCGTAAGGCGTTTGCCACCGCCTACGGCCACGCGGTGTAGTAAAGGGCCCCGCGTCTTACAGCGGAAAAGAAATTTCAAGTAGATTGACGCTCCTAATTACCAACCAACCAAGTGGTTCAGTAAAAATAAAAGTAGAAAATTTCCGTTTCGTTAAAGTTTCATTTTAGCATTTTAATTTTTTTAATGAATAAAAAAAACAAGTGATTTTTATATTAAATTCTCTTTTTTCAATATCAGAGGCCCTTAGCGGGCTTCAAGAAATTTACATTGGTCAAATTAAATTTAGGTCATGAGTCGCTACTAGTCGCAGGTAGGTATACGTACGTACGACTCTAAGATTAGCATGACTTATGCCTAACCTACCTATAAAATGCCAATTTTATAGGTAGGTTTATTAGACCTAATAAAGCTTGAGTGTTATTTGACCTCATGCTCTCGAGGTTTCACTAAGTGCGATAGCAGTCAAGGGTTAACTTATAATGAATACAAAATGGCGATATTTCTCACTTACTATGAAGCCATGTGCTAGATCTGTCAATTTGTACCTGCTTTGTTCTTTTACAATCCTTTAATTTTAGCTAGGTAAATAAATATCGTCCCTTTATGCCTTTTTTTATGCGTTGTAAGAGTTCATCGAGTTGTGATTACCAGTTTTTGATGACCTCCGTGGCGCAGTGGTATGCGCAGTAGATTTATAAGATGAAGGTCCTGGATTCGATTTCCGGCCCGACCAATTAAGTTTTTCTAAATTGGTCTAGGTTGATGAGGGGAAGCGTCGACCGTGGCTAGTTACCACCCTACCGAAAAAGACGTACCGACAAGCGTTTTAGGGCACCGGTACGATGTGTAGAAAAGAAACCGAAGAGTATACTCGTAACAAGTTAGCCCGCTTCCATCGTAGATTGAATCATCACTTACCCTCAGGTTAGTTAAGGGCTAACTTGTAACAAATAAATAAAAAACACCTATTCCGATTTGTACGAGTTCAAACTGAAAAATTATACGATTACATATTGGTAGAGAAGTTTTACAGATAACTTATTTTTAATATCCTTTCCTTTAACATGTCTTCAAATAGTTTAAATTGCTTTAAACAGTAGTAAACTGATTCGGCATAGTTTTGAGCTGAATTCGACTGACGTTGATTGTAAGCAATTCATTTTCTGCTCTAATGAAAAAAACCTACATTTTTTTATACGTAAACTGAATTATCGTAAAACTTTTCGCGAGTGCGCTCGAACCCGTTGTCGTGTATTTCATAGGAAGTTTCGTGCATCATGGAATCGCCGTTACGTAAAACGTAGATTAGCTGAGTTCCCAATATTTTTCATCCCGCGGCGCAGTATTTTGTCACGGCACTCTACCCTTTGAAAAAGATAAATACGTGGGAGGGGGTGGAGTACTGAACTGTTTTCAAGCACGTAGGTAATTTTCGGCGAGTGAGTGACGACGACCCCCGCATACGTAAGTAGGTAACTAAGCTCTTTTTCGATGCGAGCATTCATATATGGTACCTGCGAACATTTGAGGTTTCGTATAATGATATAGGATTGACTTATGGTGCACCAGGGAGCCGCGGCGCACACTTGGGGAACCCCTGACGCAGATCCGCGGCGGATGAAATTTTGCGAATTATGTGACGTAACTAGGGATGCGAGATTCCTACAAATGCGGTCAGTAATAGAGAACGGGGTTCGAAAAGTAATGTAATTCATCCTTATCAGCTTATTTAAGGCCTACTACTGGGTTAGGCCTCGTTGATCTAGTGGTTAGCCTTTGTGGTTTCGATCACGAGGTCCTGGGTTCGATCCCTGGGTCGGGTCATGGAATTATTCTGAGCTTTTTCATTCTTCTATGAAATGTTCAGTACATTCCAAGCCCTGAGTCTGGAAGTTGGTGTTACACCCCCGTGCCTGGAGAGCACGTTAACCGTCGGTCCCGGCCACTTACACACATATCACACCTGATGTTAAGTGATGATGGAAGTGGGCTAACTTGTTAGAAGTGGGACGAAAATACACACCCCTTTCGGTTTCTACACGACATCGTACCGGAACGCTTAATCGCTTGGGGGTACGTCTTCGTCCGAAGGGTGGCCACGGCTAAAGCCTCCCACCAGCCAGACCAAGACAAATTAAGAAAAATCTCAATCGGCCCCGCCGGGAATCTAACCCAGGACCTCTCTTATAAATCCACCGCACATACCTCTGCGCCACGGAGGTGGTCAAAAGATTGAAGAGAGACCATTGGCGTCCAATCTGTGAAAGTCAGTCTGTTCTACGTCTCCGAGACTGTTATCGTATGCAAGATGATATCTTAATAGTAATCTAAGTACCTAGCAATACAGTTTGTAGAAATTGTGTTCCTTGAATGCGCGTTTTGCACAGCTGTGTTATTTACTTGGTCCTGCGTGGCCATTAATTAAAAAAAAATCTCTGCAGGTGTTCATCGGGCGCATCCCGCACGACTGCTTCGAGGACACGCTTGTGCCGTTGTTCCGGCAGGCGGGCGAGCTGTTCGAGTTCCGCCTGATGATCAACTTCTCGGGCTGGAACCGCGGGTGAGATATCATCATTATTATTAGCAGCGCCAAACGGCAAAAACGGATCTAATAACATGAACAGAATACATAGTACAAGCAACTAGAATATGACATAATCCTCACATCAAGCATACAATCGCTAACGCTGAATCCATTTAATTTTGGCAGACTCACGGTAATGTAATGACGTTTGATTCTGTTGGATCTAGATGGATAGGTTAATATGTTCCTGAGGCATGGGGGTTTAACACCACCGACTTCCCAACTGCGGGCTGCAACTACTCCATCTATGCATATATTAATTTTTATATAGGAATATTTGTAGGATTTATAAGGCGAGAGTGAATGAGACTGTTGGAAGGGGAAAAGACCAAGGCGAACGTTTCGGGATCGAATCCAGGACAAAGGGCAGGTCATAAATTTCCTAAATCAGCATATTTGTATGAAAGGTAATGTAATTGGAAGAAGCGTTGGAAGCAAGTGGTGGAAGGATGTGGTGTCTGCCAGCCTCTATGGGAAGGGGGCATGATGGTATGTATAATATTTTGTGTTTTAATTTTGTAAGTAAAGGTACTTGCTGTTTGATTACTTTTTAATAATGACAAGTATGTGATACTCTCCCAGGTACGCTTTCGCGATGTATACTACTGAGGAGGAAGCATACAATGCTATAAGGATGTTCAATAACTATATGATCCGACCGGCATGGCATTTGGGTAAGTTTTTTAAAGACACTAGAGGACGCCCGCGTTTTCACCCGCGGTTGTTCCCTTTCCCGTGAAAAACTAAATAAAATAACAAATATATAAATGTTGTTATTCTGATGTATCTATTTTATTCTAAAGTTTCATTAAAATCCATTAAGAAGTTTTTTCGTGAAAGAGCAGCAAACAAACGTACATACCTACAAACATGCTCACAAAACGCGTTAATAATATTAGTAGGATGTGCTACTAAATAATGACGATTTATTGTCTCATTTTATTGTACGAAATTGAAAACAAAAAATAAGACCCTATTCGAAGACCTGTATCTACACTCGACCGAGTTTGTCTATAGTTCTTTCTATAGTATAGATTATAGTTGTTCTATAGTATTAGAGCTACTAATACTATACAACATATACTATAGAATTGTTTGCGCAGGTCTCTATGTGCAGCTTGTGCAGTGCAGTTTCGGCAATGTGCAGCTTATCCTGTCCAAGCAATCTCACAAGTGCCTCAGTCGGAGTTGTCTTAAAGGCTCCTGTGATAGCCATACATGCCAGGCGCTGCACTTGTAAAAGTTCCGCTTTACATGTTGCCAGCTTCGTCCGTGGCCACCATACAATGGCCCCATACGTCAGTATAGGCATCACTATCAGCTCATAGATCCATTTTAAGACTTTGGGTTTTAGTCCCCAAGTCTTCCCATAGCTAGTACGACACATTGCAAAAACTCTGTAGGATTTGGTTATCGTAACAGCCACATGTGGAGCCCACGTAAGTTGCCTGTCTAATGTTACTCCTAGATATTTAACTTCCGCTGCCCACCCAAGTTCACGTCCGTACAGTGATGTAGTTCGTAAACATGTAAGATTCTTTTTCCTTGTAAAATTGATTACTGCTACCTTACTCGGGTTTATTGATAGGTGGTTTTTATTACACCAGTCTTCTACCCGATCCAGTCCTTTTTGTAGGTTATCCGACAGGGTGCTCGGAAATTTTCTATTAACCAGCACCACCAGGTCGTTTGCATACCCTGCCATGTAGAAAGGTCCCTCATTGAACTTTACAATCAATGAGTCTACGACTAACTAAGCACCACAAGATAGGTGAATGGACCCCATCTTGTGGGCATCCTTTTGTAGTCATTGCAGACAATTTGTTTCCCAGTAAGTCCGACTGTATCGCCGGCCCTTGAGCATTCATTCTATCCATCTACAGATAGTGAGCGCCACTCCGTGTTGCTCACATGCTGTCCTCATAGAAACAAATGTGGTGCAATCGAACGCGCCCTCAATGCCTAGAAAGGTTCGCTCCTAGGCATATATCCTTGGTTTCAAGCGCACTTTCAGCCCGGGTCACCACATGATGCAAGGCAGTCTCCGTGGATTTTTCTGGCTGATAAGCGCATTGCAGGGGATGCAAGGGGTTTAACCTCAACGGCCCCTGCCTGATATATTGGTCTAACAATTTGTCTAAGGTCTTTAGAAAGAATTATTGTAGACTTATAGGCCAATATGATTTTGCCTCCTCATAATTTGCTTTTCCCCATTTGGGTATGTAAATTACCTTGACATTTCTCCAGATTTTGGGTATATACCCGAAAGCAATACTAGCCCTGTAGAGCCTACACAGGTGTGGTAAAAGTAACTTCACACCTGCCTGTAATAATATAGGATAAACCTCATCTGGTCCCGGGGCTTTAAAAGGTTGAAAGCTGTTAATAGCCCACGTTACAGTCTGATCATTCACTATCTCCTTTGCTACATCCCAGTCAACTTTAATTGTCCTAGACACTGTGTCGTGTCCGATAGGATCTTCGCCGTCTTCTGAGATGATCTTGCAATCCGGAAAGTGTATCCCTGCCACTTTCTGTCAGTTCGCCTTTGTCATTCCGAACCGTAGTTAACAGATTGATCTTAGTTTTCGATAAGCCTTTCGAGAGCCTCATTGCCTCTGGGAGTGTCTCTACACTTTCGCAGTGACTCCTCCAAGCCTTGCGTTTAACCCGCCTTACCGCTAAGCTGTATGCGGGGTTAGTGCCTCAGAGTACTCAGTGAAAACTTTTCGAGCTTTACACTTGTTAAAGATTCACCTTGTTTCACTCCGTAGTTTGTCAAGCTCTGGTGACCAGCCTGGTACCTTCCTCGCTCGACATTCCTTTTCAGGACAGTTGCCCTTCTACGATTGCGATGTCGCCCTCGTAACTTCATTAGAAGAGTATACTGCCAAGATGGTTCCATAGTCATCATATTAGGATCTGATGATGGAATCCTGGGAAAATCAAAGGAACTTCAAATTTGATTTGTCGGAATTGCTACAACACTTGTATTTTTCACGATACCGTCTTTATAGACTTAAGAGCTATAATAAATAAAAATAACAAAATGAAGCAATTATTTTTTACTTTTTAGTGCGTTGGTTATATTTTTTGACTAAAATTAGTTTATTGGTTGTATAGGTGTATGCGCGTCGATCAACAACTGTCGTATATTCATATCGCGGATCCCGATGACGATGACGTCGGCCGAGATTGTGCGCATGCTGTACGCGCTGACGGACGACGTCAAGGACATCCGCATCCGCCGCTCGCTGAACTCGTACTCCATCATCGTGGAGTACCACACGCACCGCAGCGCCGCCATGGCGCGCAAGACGCTGGTGGCGGCCGCCGCGGCCACGTGGGGCTGCGGCATCCGCCCCTCCGTCGACTGGTCGCTGCCGCAGTCGCCGCAGCTGATGCGCCAGTACCGCGAGGTGGGTCTGTAGGGCGAGATAGAGCAATGCGTAATGTTAGCTGTGTGATGTTCAGTTCGTAATGTCGTAAGCGCAGGTCGGTCGCTGGAGCCCTGAGCGGGGCGTGGAGCTGATGCGCGTGGACGAGATGTTGGCTCCCGCGGACAACGGGTCGCAGGCGCACCGGCTGCGCATGATCCACGCGGCACAGCGCAACGCATACGCCGCGCACGCGCCGCGCGCAGCCGGCAACCCTACTGAAGCTAACGGGTGAGATCAACCAGTACATGCTGGGCAGCGCGTCGCAGGCGCACCGGCTGCGCATGATCCACGCGGCGCGCGCAGCCGGCAATCCTGCTGATGCTAAATGTAAAATCAACCCAATGTCATGTTCACAGTTGGTTCAATCAATCGTACGACGCGGACTCCCTCCTGTCATCCATGATGTCGCTGTGCATGTCGAGTTCCGATGCCAACGTATGGGGTGCTCCGGACCTCCCCGCCGGTGTCTCCGCTGGTGCCTATGCCGGGACCTCCGCCGGAACCTATGCCGGGACTTCCGCCAGTGCCTATGCCGAGACCTCCACCGGTACTTACGCCGGTTCTTACACCGGGGCCTCCGCCGGTTCTAATGCCGGGACCCCCACCGGCGCTTACGCGGATGCCTCCGCCGGTACTTCAGCCGGGAACTCGAGCCAGCACTTCAACCCGTGGACGACGAAGTACCCAAACGACAGCTTCATCCTGCCCCCCAAGGACGAGGAGTGAGTCTATTTGTAGTGGGCGCACAGAATACTCTCAGTATACTCTCGCTTTTATACTAAATGTTACATTTTCTGTATTACAAGGGCATGAGACATTAAAGCACTGACAGTTAATCAATTGAACTTGCTCATGATTAAGAACCCTATATTGGTTTTAAACTATTCGAGCAACAAATATCATGTAAGTTCGAGCTTTTTAGTATCTTTTTATGATGTATGTATAAAAAATCACGATGGTCATAGTTATTGTTCAGTGCTCACACTGTTGTGTGTAGACTGAATCCTTTAATCACTTCATCATTAACACATTTCACCGATTTTAGATAAAATCGCGGCGCTTACCAAGTTGCAACATTTTAAAGAATGGAGAGCAACACATCCCCTTTGATGTGATTATCATAATATACTTCTCTCTCTATATAGTTGTTCCTGTCTGAAGATCGTGATCCTTCCACTTAATATACTAGCCATATTTGAGAAATCCTGTGGCCCATTGCATTTTATACTTTCTTTTATTCACTGGTTTATTGTGCATGTTGCACGTAAAATTGTGTTGTTTCTGATTATCTTATTAATTGAATGTTCTTGCACATTGTGTTGCACGTAAAATTGTGTTGTTTCTGATTATCTTTTTAATTGAATGTTCTTGCACATTGTAACCTACTAATGGTATAAGGATCCCACTTCTGTAGGTATCTAGTTTTTTTTGATAAAAGTAATTTTGAATGAATATTGAGGGAGGCAATGGATAAGCCTATCAGAAATTAGCCGTAACTACCTGAAATTGATTTATGAAAAATTATTTATTATTAAAGTAAATGTATTTTTAATCATTTTTATCTTTTTAAAGGAAATGTTGTATTTAAACAACACAAAATAGTTGCCATCTCTGTCAGCAGTAACATTAGGGTTGCCAGTTTTTAACCTTATTATTGCTAAATTAACTATCACTATCAAATTAATTAACGCTGGCAACCAATTTTTTTAATCTTACATAATTTTCTTATTTATTTTAAAACTAGCGTCCCGCCCTGGCTTCGCACGGCTGCAATGCTACCAGCATAAGTATATTAAAAAAAAACGCTCTGTGCGACCCTCAACCGCTCGCTATATCCCTGCATTTTGAATCATACATTTACATATCTTGGAAAATATTCGATCTATATTGAATGCACAAAGTATTTAAGAATTAATGCAATATTGCTTAAAATCGCTTCGTATATTATATATAATTTTGGCTGAAAGTAAAAGATAAAAAATGGTTCTTGTGTGTATAACCTAAGAGATAGACATATACCATCGCGGACTTTTGTGTTGACCATTTTAAGGTGTGCAATACTGTAAAACATTATTTTGATATATCTCGTAAGGTTTAGCCAGCGTTTGCAATGTAACGGCATCACATCAGAAACCTCTAAAATTATCAGTGTTTCTCTACTATATTATGCATGTATTATACACATAAAGATAAAAAAATCGCATGAAAATTGGTTGCGTACTTTTAAAGATTAAAGCATACATCCGGACAAACATAAGAAAGCGGCTTTGTTTTTAACTATGTAATGATGACGTAAAAATAAATAAAGACATTACTAAATTAATCATAGATAAAATTATTTATTAAAAATAAAAATAACGTACGATTATGTGCAGAAACCTAAAGGGGTGTGGATTTTACATCCTACTTCTAAAAGTTAGCTCACTTCTATCTCTATTTACATAAACACTTACCACCAGGTGCGATTGCAGTCAAGGGCTAATTTGTAATAAAAAAAATGCGACTTATTTTTGATAGGCATTATATTGAATCCATTTCTAAACACTAAAAATAAATAAAACTTATATAAATCTATATACATATAAAATATATAAATGTGTTTTATATATAATAGAATGTACGATTCTGATCGTCACACGACGTCAAAATTAATGTAAATTAGGTTAAAAAAAACAGATGCCTGCGGAATGTATGTGGGGTGTTGAAAGAGTATACAACTTACAGTAAGAAGGCACGAATGTCCTTTTAAATCTAATCACTCGCAGCTTCTGTTATTGGCATTGGACTGCATTTTTTCTTTAATCACTATTTACTAATTAAGTATCTAGGTAAAATATTTATCGAATTTAAATATTTTGCCAGGATATCGATCTAAAAGTAGTATGCATATGTTGTGTGTCTATCAAGTTTCTCGTATAGATTGTACTATAGATAATTATAGCTTTCAGATAAAGTTGGTTACAGAGCAGTTACACAAATCACGAATTAATTTTACATTATAATTGGGGCTAATGAAAATCTTATGACAAGTATGTTACGAACATAAAAAAGAACAAAAAGTTAAACTAAAAGAAGTATTTTAGTTTTCGCTTTTAAAGGACATTGCCAAAATTTGCCCCAGGCTGTCAAAACTTATGCTCATATTTAACTGTTTTATTTAAATTGTGTAATATAACAGTTAAATATGAACTAAACAGGTGCCAGCCAAGGTTTCTACTTTAAGGACATTACCCAGAACCCACAAACTGCTTTACTACGTTAAATAAATGTTCCCTAAACTTGCTGGCACCGACTTCTTAGCTTCATCATGCTTAAGTAAATTAAAGCAACTAAATGACAGTTATTTTTTACTTTTTGGTGAGTTTTGAGTAGCAAAATTGACAATGTCACTATTTATCGTTCGTCTGCATTCTGCGTCACTTGTTCGAGTGCGGCACTTAGTTAATGCCGATTAGCCGACTGAAGAAAACTTTCAATAAAGTAGCTCTAAGGGTTTTTAGGGAAAGAACTCTTACCCTCACTGTGAACATTATTGTATATTGTATTGATCCAGCATTTTACGATCATGATTTACTGCAACTTATTTACTAAGGTTGATTCGGTTGTTATGCAATGAATTATATACTATGCATCTACTTTTGGAAAACATTTTTAAGTCTTATTCTGCCTTATCAATGTGCAAATGTTTTGGGACTCGCTTAAGAGGCTTAAGAGTCCATTTTTTAATATTTTAATGCATTTTAGATTATTGGATGAGATGATTTAGCTTGTAAGGGTTGGGAGCGCAAGAGACAGTCTTTTTATTTTGAAATGTTTTTGGTTGAATATTTTATCAAAAAATTCCATGTGGCTTTTATGAAGGTATCCAAGTTTTATGACAGTTTTGGTTGTGTATTCCGCAAGACATTATTAAACAATACGTAAATGTTTAAACGACAGTAATTAATTTTGAGTAACTATTTTCCTAGTGAAGTAAATATTTTCCTAATGACATATTCTATTTATATAAATTGTTTATTTATATAATAATTAATTACACAAATCAACTTGAACATATTAACTGTATATATTTTTTAAAATTAACATGTGGTAAATTGATACGGATATGAGGCATGTCGTATTTAGTACTTACAGGCATGCAATAATAGTTTATTAAAAAAGTACAAAAGTAAGTTGGATACGAAAAAAATCATTTTCAAAGTGCAGTTTTCACCATTCAGCTTAAACTGGAATTGCTTATTTCCATTAACGCTTTGTTTTAAGTAAATTTTGGTGGGCATATATTTGAAACTGATTTTTTCACAATGTCTCTTGTGCTCAGTTTTTGTTTCTATTATTAATTTAAAATAGGTTGTTTATCAATTTTAAATGCTTGAAATTAAATTTTAAATGAATGCATCTAAATTTTAGGAATGTAATGTAATAAATTTAATTATTTTTTAAATTCCAAGCCTTTTTTAAGCTAGTATCGGTATATTTAAGTACGATTCTATATTTGTTTAAACTTTTAATCATATGAATTAAGTAATGAGATTTGAGAATGGCTCTAGCAACTGCAATCTACAATGTTTTTGATATCTTTTCAAAGTAAAAATTCAATATATAATCTATTAATATATGAATAAGCATATTAAAATCAGGGTTCTACCTATATCTTACTATATCAATCAATTTAGAACTGTTTTCCTAGCTTATGATAGGCATTATGAAATTTCTACTTTGTACATTTATGCTAAATCTGTATTTTATTACGTAAAAATGCATTAATTTTTGTCTATCGGTTTAGTTTTATGAGAATTTTAATTAGTAATAATTTGCATGTCGTTAGCATGTCGGTATCGATTCATTGATTAATAAATTTAAGTATAATGATTTATCGCTTGTTTCATTTTCTGTACTCATTCGCTTACTAATCTTGGTTTTAGATGTAAGTTCTTGAAAAATTCTGGACCACATTTTTTGTCTGTACAAGCCATGGTGGGTATTTGCTTAATTCGCACATCTTTTTTTTTAATACATGATATTATCCGTTTGTGTGCTGTATGTAAGCTAATCATCGCAGCATCATCTTGGGGATATGAACAGGTGCAGAAACTAGGCCGTAGCCTGGAGGGCGAGGCTAGTAAGGAAAGTCCTAGGCTACAATATTTTTAGGGCTCGTCACGCCCATGCACAGTAGTTTTGCCAGTCTAGCCTCATAGCTAGAAGTACTGAGGAGGACGTGAACTTCTAAAGAAAAGTTTTCTTTGGAGACTGGAACCTAGGGCTTATGGACCGATAGCACACGAGGGAGTAGGTAGGTACTTACTGTACCATTAATGGTGGAAGCGCAAGAAGCATAATGATAACTCACAGGTAAAATATTTTGAAAGATTTTCAACTTGCTTTATGGTTATTGTTCCTATAGTCTGAGAGACATTAATAGCGTTCGTCGGGTGCATTCCAGCAGCACCCCCTAATTTTAGTTCTATAGAACTGTTGACACACCATATTAAAGTTTAGTTCTATATGGAACTAATGGGACAAAATTAAAGAAATGTCGATATCAACATCATGTTTGTACGTACATATAAAATATCTATAGTTTTTATAAGTATAATATGGAATCTCTTTTAATTGCAATAATAAATGTCCACTTAAATAGAGTATCTATAAACATACTATATCGAATACAGCTTTGCTTAAATTGCACAAAACGTCTTTAAAATGGTATTGAGGTTTTTAATATAATTTTTTTAACTGAATAATTTGCGCGAAAGATACCTAATTCCAGTGGTAAAATGTGTGTCCCCCTATAACTTCTAAAATAAGAGAATATTTTTAGACAACTACTACTTGGTTTTAACAACTTAGCTTTTGTCGCAAGGGACATTTTTTTGTTAAAAACAAAATGAATTATCAATTAAAAATAATATAAAGTTTATAACTTATATGGTGTAAGTAAAGTGAAGAGCAAAACTATACTATATAGAACTATTGGGATATAATTTGACAGCACGGAAAATATCCCAACAGTTCTATTACGGTATGGGGTACTTCTGGGATGCACCCCATTCGTAGTGTTTTTCTGATTTATATGGGCGTTTACCACCTTATTAAAGGTTTCCCTTCTAAGAGAGGGGATATGGAGCATAGACCTATCACGGTGCTCCAATGTGGGCTGGTTATGTTAATGATAGTGACTGGGACTGACGGCTTTACGTGTTCTCCGAGGTATGGGGTGTAACACATACCAACTTCTCGAATCTGGACATAGAATTTACAGAGAATTTCTTTGATGAAAGATAAGATTTGAGGCCAAAGTACGGCGAGGCGGGCAACATTGTTTAGTGATGCTTATGGTAGATAAGTACCTATAACAGGCAAAAATTTTTCCCAAATAACTGTTTATCAAGCCTAGTTTTATAGATAATATGCAGTTGATCTATGATCAATTTCGCTTCAAAGCTGCACGTGTTTACATTTAGTGTGTTGCGCCACACAGCTGAGCGGCGAGTAGGTGTCTGCGCGATGTTTTCGTTCAATGTCACACGTAGAAGGTGGAAGCGCGTGAAAATACCAGTTTGTGTCAAACTAAAGTGTGCGCTTGATGTGCGCGAACGCCTCCCGAGCCTTAAGTGTAGTGTCGTGTCGTGGTCGTGTCGTTGTAAATGTCGACAGGTCGTTAACTGCAAACATTATCGGATTGTATGTGCAGCAAGCTTTTATGCTGCTATTCAGCCATGAATAATAAATAATTTATAAAAATTATGACTGATAATGGAAATTTTAATCCGGTCCAAAAGTTCCAATATGTAATTTTTGCCATATTCTTGAATGTACCTTATAAATTACAAAAAGTTCTGTTTTGATGCCTTTTAAAATTCATAATTAAAATAATAGACCCGACATCCACATGATTAGAATTCCACAATACCTGTAGGTATTCGGGAGGAATAATCAAACGGCTGTTTTGCAACTTGCAATTTTCGGAAACGCCACGTCTATGCAACTTTAGTGCAAGTTTACGGTGATACGTTTACACTTGTGGTTGGCGGGATAAAAACAACAAATCAAGTTGCAGTTTCGGGATCGTTCAAACGGTGCATAAGTTGTGTTGTGTAATAACTCAGCTTATCGCGCGATGGCGCTTTGCGACAAGTGGGTCGCCCTAAAGATAGTGGAGTTTGTAAGTATATCACCGTTCTGCTACTTGTTCACTGATTTTATGACTTAAACGGTTGATAAGTGCACTATTGCTTTCGTTTATTATAGTGTTACAGCATTAGTGCATATCGGAAAATTCTAGCGACCTAGTGCATTTTCCTTGTATGGCTGCAGGCGCTATGGTATTCGTAGGTAAACTGCATTCTTGACTGATAACTAGGCTGTCTCTTTGATATTATTGTAGCGAGATTATTTTTTTAAGTTTTCATTTATGTTTTATCGAAATCGGATCAGTAATTTAAACATGATTTTGGTTAATTTAGTTTAAAAATTAGGTGTTAAGATTTTGTCGATAAAATACGATGGACTTACACTCAATGTGGGACACATAATTTTAAATTAAACAACACTTGTAAGGTCTTCCAGATACCTGTGAGTTCATATTATGTCGAAAACAACGAGACAAAACAATGAAATTTTATAATAATACAGATAAAACAAAAGATAATTTTTGAAGAGGAATCATCGATCAAAGGAAATAACAATACTTTATCTCAATAAGTATACCTACTCGTACGTACCTTAGTTAAATTTGTTAGAGCGATAGCCCGCGGTCGTCTGTTGACATTAGAAGCAGCACATTGCTAAATGTTGTTTCACAATATGTTACGAGTTGCGGCTTGGCGGTTACCTCACCGCTTGTCCAAATGCGTATTAAATTTTTTCGATTCAATCGATTCCGACCTACCTGTACCTGTTTGCACTGAAATCATTATCGGCCTATTCGATAGACTCGCTATGAATCGGCACTCTTGGTCTTCCTCCTTAGACGTTCTTCTCACCTATAAGGGTCGCGATCACTTTTTGTTCTGTCTTCATCTACTCAGGTTCGTAGATCGTGGAGTCGAGGATGGTGCGGATCTGATCAGACCAACGCATGACGGTCACGCGGCTTTTTTATTTCCACTTTGCCAGTAACTGTTAGTTTTTCAGATTATGCTGCCATGTTTTCTGGCACTTTATAAGATAAGAGATTTAGGAGCTCCAAACCACCACACTGCTATAATACGGAATGGCGGATGTAGTGATATTTGACCTTGTTGTGCTCGATATCAGATGTTAATGAAAATGACCGGGACCGATAGCTTAACGTATTATCCAAGGTCTGTAACACCAACTTACCAACTCTGAGCTTTCTAGAATCTTACTGAAAACTTGGAAAGAAAAGCTCAATAGGTATATCATACTCCCGACACAGGATTCGAACCCAGCATCTAGTGGTCTGAAGCTACATACTAATTAACCATACTTCTACCCCTTATAGGAGAGGGGTTTTGGAGTTCATACCCACTACGTTGCTATAATAAAATATTCAAGTAAGTAATACGTAGAGCACTTTAAAAAAATTAAATTATTATTTACGCGTAGGTATAGGCATGTATAAAAAGATCAAACACTTCGATCAAAAATAGTTATTGCATGAACTTTGTCACGACACTGATATTTTAGATTTCAAATAGTTCACAAAATAAGATTTTTGTCAAATTACTAAATCCTCAATGAATGCTTCTACGAGGCGCCGGCTATTTGTTCAGCTGCGGATCATGTAGCCCATGAGTTTAGCCCTGACCCTTCGAGTCAGGCTTGAGTCGGATTTATATTTTCATTATACTATCTGCCCGGGCTTTAGAGAACATCGTTTATTATCTGATCATTCATCATTATCAACCTTTTAACAGCCCAATACAGGGCCTGGCCTTCTTACATGTACGGAGGGGATATGGAGAGTAAACCCACCACGCTGCTCGAATGTTTATTGGCGTTTATAGGAAGATGGTAATTTATTAACGATCGCTACCGGATGTTAACATTAGTGACCGGGACCGACGGCTTAACGTGCTCTCTGAGACAAGTGGGTGTAACACTACCAACTTTGCAACTCCGGCTTTAGAATATAACGAAAATCTCTTAGAAAGAAAGGCTCATAATAATTATATAAGCTGGCTTAGGATTCGAAACCAGGACCTCGCGTCCCATCATCTACCTATAGGTGACATGTGACAAATAGACGAAATCTGTCAAGAGTCACTTTGCTAACTGCATCTGCATAATATGTACTATATTTTGAAAATTATAAACAAAATATTACAATTGTTCCTAACTTTCCGACCCGTTTTATAGATCTCAAAATAGATTAGGTAAATCGATAGTTACGAACACAAGAATTATTTCCATCATAAATAGCCTAAGTACCTAAAGCCAAGTTAATAAAATCGAAGGACATTACCGATGTAATTAAAAGAATAAAGTTTATACATATAGGCATATTTTGTTTGTCATAATATTTTATATGTTTCCTTCAATGAACACGCAATTTGTCCTCAGCCACTTCCCACGGTGGACAATGACGCAACGCAATTGGCCGAGAGGTCGTAGCTCCGAAGGTTTAGGGCTACGCGTGCTAAGTGCTGACAAATAGCCGGCCCATTGTTTCGCTCCTCGCATTGTTCAAGCACTAACGTCTTAACAGCTAGCCTTTTGAGCTTAGGTCCATTAGCACACAATTATCGGCCATTGAATTCAATGTAGGACTGCGGTTGGAATTTAGGGAGACCCTGACTGTCGTAGATAGAGCTTTTATTTTTTTCATTACAACAGATATTAGACATGCAGCGTTCATATTTAACCGATGAATGTCCACAGCTGGAGCCTGGATGTAGGCCTTTTTTTAAGACTTTTTTTTGCGGATTTCCTTATTCAATCATCCAGATTCTACGATCATAGTTCGGTCCATCGCCCGCTGAAGAATCTGAACTCAGTGAGTGACTGTAGACGTAGTTTGTAACCTTCTTTCCCGTTTCTCAATGAATATCTGTCTGTCAAAATCGTCAATATAGATTTAGATCTGATTTATTAGTTGATTGAAACAAACTTCTAACTGTAATTAAGTGATTTCCGATTTCATCCCCCATAAAATAAAAATAAAGTATGTCCTTTCTAATAAAAAAAGAATTATCAAAATCGGACAACTCTGTAAAAAGTTATGCGTGGTCATACATTAAATATATATATATGTGTGTCGAATTGAGAACCTCCTCTATTTTTTCGTCGGTTAAAAAGCTGGAACTATCCTAACTTGTGACTAAAAAAATTTGCTTTTGGCAAATCGATCGTTAAGCATATCTAGGAGTCGGTGCCAGCTGGGGTTTCTACTTTAAGGACGTTACCTAGAACCCACAAACTGCTTTACTACGTTAAATAAATGTTCCTTAAACTTGCTGGCACCGACTTCATATTCATTCTTATTTATTCATTCTTAAGTAAATTAAAGCAACTAAATGACACAGTTATTCTTTACTTTTTTAGTGCGTTTTGAATTTATTTGTTAAAATTTTTTATATAAAATGAGGAAGGTAAAAACCGCAGATGGCTAGAGCAGTAGTGGGGTTCATAAACTTTTTCGATATCGAATGCGTCGTGCGGATGTGAGAAAAAGTATTTTTTTCTTTTTTTAATTGAAACAATAGTAATTTCCTTAACTAACTTGAGATAGAAATCGAATTCACGATGAAGCTGTCGGTAAACAACTTATACTTTTAACCCCCGAAGCAAAAACGACGGGGTGTTATAAGTTTGTCGTGTCTGTGTAAATGTGTGTCTGTCTGTGGCTTCGTAACTCCCAAACGGATGATCCGATTTTAATTAGGTTTTTTTGTTTGAAAGGTATATCGAGTATGGGCTCGTTGAATTTGTCTTGACTGGTTCTTTTCATGTTTCTAATTGATGAGGACCTGATGCTACAAATGGGATGTGGCATATGAAACCCTGAAAAGCCGGAATGAAACGGATAAACCAATTTATATTTTTGCTGAAGAATGACCAAAGTTTAATCTTTATTTGGGTCGGGGGTTTTTAAATTTTTAATTTAATAATTATAAAAAATATATTACATTCTATATAGATGAGGTTAATATAATTTAAAATGATGCCCAAGATAGCTTTCCCGTCCCGTCAGTCTAAGATCTTAGCTGAAAAAATGAAGCTCGCCAGTCTGATTTAACTTACCTAGGCAATATATACCTTTATCTTACGACCTTGCGATGCAAATTGATTGGTAGGTATAGGTATATTTTATATGTGTATCTACCTAACATAGCTATAAATTTTTTTTCGTTGCTTATGTCAGCAAATGAATTAGTAATTGCAACAAGTAATGGCTGATTCCGATTTAATTATTACTTCCTTAATCAGACGTATCACTTTTGGCTATGCCATCATTGTTATTGTGGCAGGTGGTTTTGTTTCAAGCATTTGTTTTCTGGTTTATCGTTTTATGATCCCCTATGAATAGACGCCAAGAAACATTTCGGTAATCGCTTTTTATGGGATGGTCTTTTTAACCGGTTAGCGCATTGGCTTAGAGCGCCGGTTGAGACGCAAGGGTCACGGGTTCGGTCCCGCACGATATTTGTGTTGGATCTGGGTGGTTGTGGAACCTTCGTTGAGTTCTGTTGTCCATAGCACAAGGAAACCCTAGACCGGGGACAATGGTCCCTATGTGATGTTTATTATTTGTCGGTCGGTCAGTGTGCATTTCTCTTCTCACACTTCGCCACTTTTACGCTACTATAGGGGAGGCCTATGTCGAAGGTTAAGCTGTTACAATTTTATAAAAAACTTGTAATAAATAATATATTTTTAGTAATAAAGACTTATTTTTTTCATTTTGTATTTTTATGGTAGCAAGCTGAAATCTCAGATGATTAGTTTCGAGAGAAGAGTCGCACTACTTATGGACTTGACAAAAGTGACTTGAAATCTAATAAGTTAGTTTAAATAAGTTAGTTATTAAATAATAGAGTTTCATTAAAAGTCATAAAAACGCCAGTAAAGTTAATGCCGTTACTAGGTTATCTACTGTGTAAAACAACAGCTTTCGTAACATGCAGCTATTCTGCGTGGCGTGCCTGGTCGGGAAGCGCGTCTCGAGTGACGACGAGGTCCGTCTGGCGCTGCTGCTGCAAAAGCTGTCGCGCGAGTGGTCGCTGCTCACGTCCGTCACGTGGGACAACATCGGCGGCGCCTTCGCTGATGCCGTGTACGGAGGTGAGCTTTCATAATCGTGACTTGCAGCGTGGCGTGCTTCATCAAGAAGCTGTTCTGCGTGGCGTGGTTGTGGAGGTGAATTAAATTATAATTACCACCAAATACCACCTTGTTCTTAGGTGAATCTCATATAAACAGAAAAAGGCAACTACACTTCTGTACTGCCCTGTGTGCATCACGTACAGGCGTAGGTGTTAACTTGAAGTGCCTGTCACCACCAACATCAACAATCATACACTCAAGACCGAAATAACCATGTCAGTATCTACTACCGAGAGAGGTACTTTTTCGAACGATCTCTATCTTAAAAAGCTCTATTAACTCTACAAAGAATCTGCCTGAAGATTTTAGAGATTTACACATAATATCAATTTTTATGTTTCCAGGTTACGTGATCATAACATTTGCCTTAATATTGGCTAGAGTATTCCACGAGATACCGAGAGGGCGACGGATTCTTGAGAGCGTTTTACTTGGCTTTGGAATCATATTCTTCATTGTTTTGGGTAAGCTTTAAACATAGTTTAATATCTATGTCTATCTGTAATATAGTTTTATTTGTGGGTATCATATTTAATTATTAAGGTAGATTTAATCAGTCACATAGCTGATGTAGACATTTTTATTTCACAGGTGGTCTAGTGCTAGCTTCTCTAGATTCAGTCCCACATAACTTGATAGTGAATGCATCAGTGCTGGGTTCGTTCTCATTGGTCGTCGCTGCTCTATTTCTCATCGATCTCATGGGCCCCAGGGTCTACACAGCCACTCGACCTTCACAGACAGATCAAACTTTGTCGTCACCTAAACCAGATAAGAAAGTATCAATCATACCACAGGTAGCACAACCTGCGTCAGTAGATGTAGTAGATAGCAAACAAAATGGACATCTACAGAATGGCAAACAAAATGGACTCGTCCCGAATGGGAAACAGAACGGCGTTCAAAAACCTGAAAGACCAAAAGACTTGGATTTTACAAAAATGAAAGACAAAGACACAATAATAGATGATTTATTTGATGAACCTAAGAAACAAATTAAACTCGATGATCTTCCGATTGAAAGGGATTTGGAAAAATCTAAGTTCGGATCCTTACGTAGCGGCATCGAAGCGGGAAATTACGTGCGACTATCCGATCCTTTGTCTGTACCGGATAAATTGCATTACGAGCAGGAGCTCGCCAAGTTCAACGAGAAATATTTACAAGACTACTACGAAAACGTACACGGGAGGTTGTCTGTGAAAGAGGATTACTTGCCAGAGTTACAAACGCCGGTATTCTCTAAAGTTAAGACTGCGAAAACGGCGAATTTGTACGACGATGTCTCGCCGAGCTTCGAGCAGAAACGGTCCAAGTCTAAATCGCCAACGAGAGCGAAGACAGTTCCAACACCAACAATACAGCAGCTCGAAGATTATTTGCGCGGCTCAAACAGATCCAAGCGATCGGAGACCCCAGCTCTGTTTCCGATGGAACCAATCGAGGAAAAAGATAGAGAAGGAGCTGATGCCGAGGGCAGAGCGTCCGGCACTCCTAGCGATCGTGGTTACGTGCAATATACTGCTGGGCGATGGCCGGATAAGACCAGACAAATACGGACTCCGCGACACAGTCCGACCCAATGATACGTGTATTACTCTAATGACTGATGACATTAGGTCATCGTTGCGAACTTGATGTGGCGTGATTAATGAGCGGTGTGCAATTAATGGGACCGACTGTGTAATGGAGCGGAGTATCGCTCGCGTTAATACATTTTCCGGTTTTGTACGCTACATACTCGAATAATGAATGCTTAACCATTTTATTATTTTTATAATAACTGCCATAGCCTCGGTGTCATAATTAATTTGTGGCGTATTGTTCAAAAACACTATTAGTGCTACTCAAATGTATGCCTAGAGAATACTTATATCTAGTTATAAAAACGATCGAACTTTAGATAATTGTATTGTATTGGCACTTATATAAATATGGAAAGTATTTAAAACCTCGTGTATAAGATTAGTAAATAAGGGAATATTCTAAGAATTTATAATTAAAATTTTGTGAAATGCTGTCTCTATTTTTATTTATCGATAGATGACATAACTACGAAATTCTATAAATATCTTAATTCAAATTAATGTATTTCAATAAAGTACCTATCCAGGTACTGTAGGTACTGTAGATATATCTGTACTTCTTCCTAAAATAATTTTAATTAATGATTTAGATGATTCACTAATGCGATTCTGCTTTGAACAAGCTGTCATTGTAGACGGTTCCCATGAGATTTTGCAGATTAATAATTAGGATATATTATCATACATTTTTTGTTTTCACGAATTATTCAATTTACCTACGCGTTTTAATTATTTCTTGTAACGTTGGAAATACCGACCAATCAAAATTGTTTAGCAACTCGTTGTTTAAACACAAAAGAATCGAGTGTCATGGATTTTAAAGAACCCATTTTATTTTCTGCCACTGCCTTAAAGGAAGTTCGTTGATCTTAAGTGGAAGATTAGAGTTAATTTGAAAATAATGAGTCGTGACAATATACGCACGTACATAGCTATTTATTATCCATGTACATAAGTATTGAAATTGCTATGTCAGCTACATACAATTACTCGATAAAATTCAATGACACGACTGGCGCTATTTGTATTCATTAACTAGGAACAATTGCATTCTAAATAAAATCTAATAAATAGCTTTAGAAGGATCCTTCTGGAACTAAATTCTTCCAATTAAAATTAAATCTGGAAACGCGAAAGTTTGTAAGTATGAGTGGATGGATGGATGTTTATTATTCTTTCACGCAAAAAATTCTGAAGGGATTTTGATGAAACTACAATAATAATAATATAATACAGCTTATACAACAGAATAACAAGACAACTTTTTATCCTAAAATTTTTAAAGGAACGGGAACTTCGTGAGTAATACTGCGAGTGACCCCTAGTACAAAATATTTCTATAAAAAAATCGTGTCTAAAAATTCTTAATAAAAAAAAAACTCGGTACGCCCGACAAAAGTGATAACTTAACGGCTACGGGTACTGCTGTATATGAGAGAAAGGAGGAGCCTGCCTACCGCTGATGTATGCGTGTAAGAAAAGGAAGCCAGACAGCGCCGTAGACTTTTTCTCCCATAAGACTCACTTCAATAATGTTGACAAATCATTTAAATTGCCAAATTATGCGTTAAAAATATAGGTATATAACAAAAAATAGAACCGACACAATACGCACCAAAAAGTAAAAAATAACTGTCATTTAGTGGCTTTAATTTACTTAAGCATATCTATGAAGTCGGTGCCAGCAAGTTTAAGGAACATTTATTTTACGTAGTAAAGCTGTTTGTGTGTTCTGGGTAACGTCCTTAAAGTAGAAACCTTGGCTGGCACCAACTCCTAGATATGCTTAAGTAAATTAAAGCAACTAAATGACACAGTTATTTTTTACTTTTTAGTGCGTTTTGCGTCGGTTCTATTTTTTGTTAAAAAATTTTATTTCTTACTTTTTAGTAATTTATCGCCACGTAACGTACTCGTGCTATACTGTCATAGTGTATTGTACGGCACGAGTAGCTAAAAAGCTACCGATACCGAGACCGAAATCGCTGTAAGCGTGCCTCCAAAATTTGAAGAGTTCCTTCAATTTCTCCAGGATATCATCATCAGATCATAACATGATAAAAATGGAACCAACCACCTTGGAAGTGTGCCCTTTCTAATAAAAAAGAATTATCAAAATTGGACAACTCTGTAAAAAGTTATACGTGGTCATACATAAAAAAAATATACGTGTCGAATTGAGAACCTCCTCCGTTTTAAGTAACTCAGCAGTTATGTCAGATTTTACTACAATACTACGTTGTTAGCTAACTCCTACTCAATATTTGTTGAACGAATTTCAAGCGTTCGTCACAACGCGTTAATCAAATAGGCCGCCAAGAAGACGCGTGCCTTCATTACGAATAGTACCTACAGTGAGAGATCAATTAACGATGTCCTGAGGTCACTCACTCGTAGGTAGCAGATTTTGAAGACTGGGGCCATTTGACCTCGGATACGTCACTAGAGATAAGATTTATCGATCGATTTATAAATCGATCAGTAGAGGCAAAATCGAATATAATATATTTCATTTTGCAATGCGAATAAATATGTGAGGAATATTATGTAATATTTGCTGAGCGGGAAATTCTATTGTGTGGAAAAATGTGCTTTGCGAATGCTGCTGTTGTTGCGAATATTCAGTTCGAAACTACTATAACTAAACTGCGAAAAAACTACAATAGTGCAGATATTACAGTTTTGATAGTGTTTTTTTAATATAATTTGTGCTCTTTTTAATTTTTAAAATATGTGTACATATAATTTAATATATTTTTTAATAATAATGTTATGTATATTTAATTTTATTTATAATTTTACGCCAAGCCACATTTCCCAGGTTAAAGCTCAACTCTAGGTAATATGTCACAGGACTGCGTGCGTTGTGAGTTATGTCCTCATCCCCGTTATTTCAAGAACAAAGCCGGCCTTAATATCCACTAAGGTAAAAACCATAAGCAAGCAAGCACAACGACAATTATTGGAGCTACATACGACTCGAGCTCAACATCTGTTATCCCCCTATGGGAAACTCTGAGTAACATTAAGAACTCAACTCCAATAATAAGACGCATACCACGGGGATCGCGTCATGCTGTATCATTATCCCTCCAAAAAACAATAGAAAATATTTTACTCCACAGTACTGTACGTAGCTGGGGACTCCTACTCACGTTTGCATACCGAACGCTGCACGCAGACAAAAGTGGGTTTCAGGAATGGGTCAGCTGCTGGTCTTGATGGTCTATCATCACAGCACTTGAAGGACTTGGTTTGTGGTATACATTTCGACCCAAGCGGTGGTCTCCTGAAAGCCATCACAGCTCTTGTGAACCTGATGCTAACGAGTACCTCAAGATATATGCCACTCTTTATGGAGCAAATCTGTGCGCACTAAAAAAAAGATAGCGGTATTCGGCCAATAGCAGTAGGGACAACACTACGTCGTTTAGTTTCAAAAATTTGCTGCAAAAAAATTTTGTCTTTAATTTCACCAACTTTTGTCCCTGTGCAGTTAGGCTTTGGAGTTAAAGGAGGCTGTGAAACTGCAGTTCATGCTGCTCGCACGTTCCTTCTTAACTCCCACGACAAGATACTTATCAAAATTGACGTAAAGAATGCTTTCAATTCCTAAGACCGGGGTGTGCTCCTCTCTGAAATGAATGAAAAATTACCTGAACTGTCACTATATTTATCGCAGTACTATCAAAATACATCCAAACTACTATATAAAAATAATGTTCTCAACTCAGCCGTTGGTTGCACGCAGGTAGATCCTCTTGGACCCGCAATCTTTGATTAAGCCATCCACCCCATCATTTCGACCCTAAATTCAAAATTCAGTGTTTGGTATCTAGACGATGGAACCCTGGCTGATGAAGCGAATACAGTTCTAGATGATTTAAGCAATATTATTTTTAAATTTAAAAATATTGGGCTAGAACTAAATTTTGCCAAATGCGAAATATATATCCCTGTAAATGTAAATTTATTTACAGATGAATCAAAATCGCAAATTTTAAACAAATTCAATAATTTAGTTCCAGGTATCAAAATTTTAAATAACGAGTCACTTCATTTACTAGGGTCTCCAGTTTTGGAGGCTTCAATTCCAAATTTTATCAAAGATACAATTTCAAAATTTAATAACACCTATCGTCTTTTCGAAATTAACCCTCACATGGCTCTCACTATTATTAGATTCTATTTATTCGTTCCAAAACTGACATATTTTTTAAGATGTGCACCGCTTTGGAAATATCTTTCTTCATTGGAAACCATAGATTCTTTAGTTAAAAATATTCTCATTAACATCATCATCATCATTCCAAGTACTTTAGTTGCGTTTTCTCTACTGTTTTATGTATGTAACTCAAATCATCCTCCTCTCATCTGTACCCCTGTTCCCATGTAGTGATTCCTGTTTAAATTGACCTGTTTTCGAAATTTTATTCAACAATTAATTTCACTCAATTTAGCAGTAGATATATGACGATAAATTTAGATGTCCTTAAAAGAAACCAAACCCCAATAAATCATAGCCTGATGCGACAACATGAGCACTGGACCATCGAGGCTGAGCCGAGTACAGTACATAGTAACAATAAAATGTAAACTTAATCTAAATGCGACATCTAAGTATATCTTAGATGTCTGTATGTTTCTCACGCGCCTCGGCATATCCAGCCTTGTGGCGTTGCTAGTAAACACGGCACATTCATACATAATAATGGGTTTTAAGTTAATAATTGTGTACTTACTGAGAAATCTGTGATGTTGGTGATTCATAATTACTATGACTGTTCATAATTAATTTGTTTTTATTGTAGTTTTAATTTTAACTGCCTTCTCAAAAGGAGGAGTTCCAATTTGGCGCTCTTTACACACACGGTAATATTTATAAGATGGAGTTCCATGGTTTGATAAGATTTTTTAAATTGGTACAAGTCTGGTAGGAGGCGTCGGCCGTGGCTAGATACAACCCTATCGATAAAGAGGTAGCGCCAAGCGATTTAGCGTTCCAGTACGATGTCGTGTAGAAACCGAGAGGGGTGTGGATTTCATTCCACTCCTGACCAGCCACTTCCATCTTAGATTGCATCATCACTTGCCATCAGGAGTAATTGCAGTTTATTTTTGGGATATAATAAAAAATTACCTTGAAGGTATAATTAAGGTTAAGGAAGACGAACGAAATGGACGTATCTAAAACAGACTCAAAGGAGAACAGTATCAATATACAGACGCAAAGGAGAACGATACATTCAGACAAATTTTGAAACTACAATTGCATACGGTGGTGGATCAATAATGGTTTGGGCGGGCATTTGTTTGGGAGCTCGCACAGACTTGAGTGATTGACAGAGGGAGTCTGACTGCAGACCGCTATATCAGAGAAGTTTTAGAAGAAAATGTCGTACCGTTTATATCCATATATCGGTGACGATTTTGTTGTTATGCAGGATAATGCTCGGCCGCATACCGCTTGGGTAACTCAAGCTTATATTAATGATATGAATATCACTGTTATGGAGTGGCCGGCGAGATCAACGCATAAGAACCCAATAGAGCACGTTTGGGACTTGTTGAAAAGAAAAGTTTAGTCCAGAATTCCAGCTCCTGCCAACGTGGGTGAACTGCGAATAGCCGTAGTTGAGGAATGGCGGAGACTATCCCAGGAGACCATCGATAACATCATTCTCAGTATGCCTAGACAGATAGAAAGTTTAATAAGAGCACGTGGAGGAAATACGCGATATCAATCACATTTTTCTAATTTAATTTATTGTTATTTTAATATTAATTTTCACTTTTCCCGGTTACATGAAAAGTTCAAAAATTTACCATTTTTTACGAATAGCCTTTACTCGCAAAATCTGTTCTTAATGTGATCTCATTTTAAGTAAAACAAATGAAACTTTAAATAATAAAAGAAGTGTAGTAGTGAGTAGATTTTAAAATAAAACCATATTTTTTTAATTATGGATCTTTTTTAGATTCCGCTAAATATGCCGATGTCTGTAATTTTGTTTTCACGGCGTTGAACAGAATAAGATTTTAAATATGTTGTTATTTTGACATGACAACGTCTTATAATTCGATAGAGCCGGCTGCACGCACGAAAAAACATGATGTCATGCGTCGTTACCTCGCTTTGAGGCGTTCCATGTAAGGCTTGAAGTGCAAGCGAGAGCGCGGCAGCGTTCGACATCCGACTATTAAATATAATTATTAAATATATTAATTTTAAATTAAAAATTAATATATTTATTATAAATTTAAAATATAAATTTATAAAATCAAAATCAATTATTTTATTAATTTAAATTAATATTTATAAAAATATACTTAAATTAAAAATTTTAATAACCATTTAAATGCTACCATTCCATCAGTATTTTCTTAAGACATTGTCACGTTCAACTATCGTCAGTAAGCCTAAAAACCTCGAAAATTTCACTTATTTTATAGTTATCTGATAATTATATTTTTGACGTGACAACGTCTTATAATTCGATAGAGCCGGCTGCACGCACGAAAAAACATGACGTCATGCGTCGTTACCTCGCTTTGAGGCGTTCCATGTAAGGCTTGAAGTGCAAGCGAGAGCGCGGAACGAGCGACAAAGAAAGCACAATCGGCCTTTGCGTTCGGCATCGTTCGATATCCGTCTATTAAATATAATTATTAAATATATTAATTTGAAATTAAAAATTAATATATTTATAAATTAATATACTTATTATACATTTAAAATATAAAGTTATAAAATCTAAATCAATTATTTTATTAATTTAAATTAATATTTATAAAAATATACTTAAATTAAAAATTTTAATAACCAATTAAATGCTACCATTCCATCAGTATTTTCTTAAGACATTGTCACGTTCAACTATCGTCAGTAAACCGACTTTACAGACAACCAATTTTTTTTTATAGTAAATACTTGTTTATTTGTAAATTGAAATTAAGAAAACGTAATGTAAATTCTAAAATTTTATCCATTGATTTTTTTTATAAAAATAATAGCAATAGCGACGTTTGGGACCTGTGAATTATTTTTTCAATATGCATAGCTAAGATTTATTAACGTAATTTTAGCACGGTCGGCAGTTTTCCACGGGGTCAGGCTTTGACAGCCTTGCGGCGTCACCGACCGTCGCCGCGGAGACAAAGGACAGTCCTCACTCGTGAGAACCGCCGCAACCTTCGCGCATCGGCAGGCGCTTCCTCACAGGGTTGCTACTTGTTCATACTTGTACTTTGAAAAGGCTTTTTACATGCTTATTAATTGAACAACAGAAGAGGATATTGCAAATTAACTACTTCCTTGGTCCAGTGAGCCAATGTGGCTACAAATCACGGGTGGGGTGGTGGGTTTTTGCACTAAGATCGAATATTGAGAACTATTGAAAGAGTTTCGAAGTTGTTTCATTTCATGCTTCGGAGAGCACCTTAAGTCCAGTATCAGTAGTGATCGCTAAAGAATCTTCTATCATTATAAACCTAAGCCCACCAACCCGCATTGAAGCGGCGCGGCGGTATTAAGCTCCCTGTCCCCACAACCACAAGCTACTCCATCTTTTGCTTTTCGATTGATTCAATTTTTGATTTTTATAAATATTTATTAGAAGTTAGCTTCTTGACTGCACGTGAAGTACCTATAAATGACGATGCTAAGGTTGGTAACTAGCCACGAGTGAACCAGCCAGACTTGGACCAACTTTGAAAATCTTGATTGGGTCAGCCGGGAATCGCACCCTGGACCTCCCGTCTACTCACGTCGTCTCTACTCTCTATGTATACGTCGTCGTCTACAGGGTCTCCGCCATTGTGCCACGGAGGCTGTCAAAATCGACTGAAGTCCAGGCCCTTGCCCAGTATGCTCTATAGAAAGCCGAGCCTTTTTGTGTTGTAATGAAACAATCGAAAATTATATCCGGAACTTAGAAAAAATGCTCACCGCTGCATGTAGAGGTTGACAAAAACTACAAGATTATTATTTCTTTACACGTTGCGGGCAAATAACCATGGCATTGAGAACACAAAGAAATTTAGTTTGACGTGCATAATGGTTCACCTTTTAAGGTAACGACTAAAGAGTACCTTCATTGTATTGGAGGATTGGAGGAGCAGTCATTTTTAGAATGCATTTGGAACAAATTTAGCATGAAGCCCGAGTGCTTACAAAGAGCGTAAGGGCGCCATAATTGGTAAGAAATAAACACACATACGGACATATTGCCGGTAGCCCGGTACACAGCTGTGAACCGATTAAAAAAAAACACTAAAAAGTAAAAATAATTGCGTGATTTAGTTACTAAATCACATCTACAAAGTCGGTGCTATCCATGTTATAAAGAAAAATTTATTTGACGAAGTAGCAAAGCACTTTGTGGGTTTTAGGTAACAACTTTAAATAAACAAACGGCATCTAATTGAAAATTCCTCCGTTGTCTCTATTTACTTTAACATTATATGTAATCATTGCTCTATTTGTGGTTTTCAATATTTTTAGTTACCTGTTCGCTTGTAGAAATGTTAGGTAAATACTCCGTTCTAAAATACTTACCTATTAGCGAAAAGGTAGATTTAATTATAGAAATAGGTATAAATAAAACAGGATATCTGAAAAATAAAATTTTATTTATATCTACAATATATTCATGCATCGCTTCACTAAACATATTACATGACAACTAAATAACTCATATTATTATACGCAAATAAACATGACTCCGACCGCCGTGGTCTTTGGGAAATTAGATAAAAAATACATTTGTATAAATATTATAGATTTATATATTTTAACATTTATTCTAAGAATATTCAGGGGCATTTACATATTAATTCAATTGAGCGATTAACAATAACTCCTACAAATGTTTAAAATAATTATTACACAGCTTAACAAACCGAAAGCCTGAACCTTTTATTTTACAGCTTGAAAACTTGTATTAAGGCTGAGACATCATAATTAAGCTATGTTTAAGCAAATGTAGGTACCAGTAACTAGTATTGCAAATTTTTGATAGATCCATGAGACTTCTCCTATGATTTAATATATTATCATATGACTGTTTAATTTTATGGTGTAATAGTTTTTATTTTATTTTATGCCTATGTTATAGTCACTACAGTGAAAATATAAAATATGCCCCTGGATTTGTTTATTTAAAGTTCATATCTAAATATAGCACCTTTTTCCATACACGAAGGAAGACTTTTAATTATATACGTAACAATAATAATTGGTTGAGACTAAATAAAGTATATTATTATTTTATAATTTTATTTTATTAATGAAAATGATATAAATTCCATTAACAACATTTTTGTTATTTTATTACTACTTATTCAATATTTTATTTCTAAATTGGAATGATTGAGTGCTTATAATAATTATTTTTAGTCTGCATTGATAATATTATTATGATACTGTTTATATTAAAGTTTTACCTGACCAGGAAAACAAAAACCTGGATTGAGGGCGCCACAAGTGTTTGTTTGTTTTAGCAGTCTGTGTATAGTATCTTATTTGAAGAACGTAGTTCTATAGTTTTCCGGAACATGGCATATATTTTATTTTCTGGTCAGGCGAAAACATACTTTTTAATACAAATGGTTTACATTGAAATAAAAAGATATTTTTTAACTAAGACTGTTAGAAAAAGCTCTTTAGTTCTTAGCATCGATTTATTTTGAAATTTTGAGCATTTAAAATCTTCAGTGTTGCCACAAAAGACGTCTTTAATTGAATTTGCTTAGTTATTAAATACTTTTCGAAAACGAATTTATTTCATATTTTATATTTTAAAAAATATATATCAATACGTAGACTTAATTAACCTAGCAGATTAAAACTTATAATATTCCAATCAAACACGACTAAAATGAAAATAGAAAATAACGTTTCTAAAAAATATATTTTTTCAAATCTTACAACAGTCCTATTCTCATTTTAATCTTCTTTTCGTACTTAACATAGTAAACTTAACACATTTAAGTAAATATTTCGACAATCAGATCAGAAAGGACGGACTTTATTGATGTGTCAACATTACTTAAGATACTTGTGTGTACACCTTGAGTCCATTGGTCGAGGTGGGCTCTGTTCACTGGCTGCTAAAAGCTGAAAAAAAAACATTAGAGAAATCCTTAAAATATGTACCTATTTTTGTCAAAAACTAAAAAAAATTGTGATAACGCAACTTATAAAATACGTGATCTAAGAATAATTTAATTTATTATGTACGGGAATGGCAGTGTCTGCGCCAAGTTGAGCAAAAGGGCACAGCGCCACGTTTACACACTAATTATTATTCGTAACAAGTTGTGAGATTGTGCCACGTCGAGTGTTCTAGATTTATTCTGCCATCTGCCAAAAATTATCGCTAGTTTAGTTCCACAAAATACTTGATGACATTCAATCTAGAACACATGGCTCTGCATAAAAACTTCAAACTTTTGATGATTGATTTTGAGCGAGGCTTGAGGCTTTTTGTTGCAACATGAATGTTTTTAATGTATATGAAGAATCACATTTGTATGCAAATGAGATTTTCTTTAAAAATACGACAAAGCCACATATTCTGTACAATATCAAGTTGTCCGAAAATGTAAGTCTTCCAACAGATGGCGCTTAAGTAGAGTTCTTACTGACAGTTAAATAAATAGATGACAGTTACAGTCCATATATTTGGACTATAATGCGATTCAAATAACAATAGGAAAAAAGCTAGCGCCATCTTGGACCGTATTGGTTGACAACTTCAGACTTTGTAGTATGATGTGCAAAAAATAATGCAATACTAACAAAAAATAAATTTATTTTTCTTATACATTTTCATCTTCACTCTCTTGTGAGTTTGAGCAATCACTATCAGAGAGATCTATATATTATGTAAATAAGTACGAGCATCTGTAAAAAAGATTTTACTCAAATAAAATATCACTTTCTTTATAAAAAAGGAGTTTCTAATAAAAGTATATAACTTGTATCCACACTATTATTATTTTACAATACGTAGAAGAACGAAAAAAATACGAAAAGAAAAATTTATTTTAAAGCAAAAAGGGCCATTGTCGTCATCGTCTAACATCTCTCGAGTCCAATGCTCTTGCTCTGTTCATTTTACATGATTGACTTCTCGCCGCCAATCGTCAGCAGTAAAGCTTTGAACTGCTTCTAATGTTGACTTTCTAGCTCGCTTACATTCGTATCTGCCACTCTCCTTTTGATGCGGTTCTCTTTAGCACCGTCTCATGTCCGTAGCTTCTAAATAAATTGTCCACCACGTAATCTTTAGGTTTTATTTTTTTTATTATTTGTGGATAGGAGCGAGGGAGCCATCTTAGGTCGACACTTTATCATTATTTGCTCATATTTATCATAAGTAGTTATATTATATAACTTTTGTTAAAATAATAAAGTTTTATTTTATTATTTTAGCGTAACTTTTAGTGTTTGGTGTTTGTGTTGTCAGTATGAAGTTGGTACAAGATGGCGTCAGTTTCATTCTTATTCTTATTTGAATCGCATTATAGCTAGTAATTTAGTAAATGAATCAATGGGATTTTATTAGAAACGCTAGTAAGTTCGGTGCGTGTGTGTGTGTACCTGTGTCGAGTCGTTGGTCGCGCTGGTCCCGCTGCAGCGCGATGTACTGTCGAATGAGGCGCGCCACCTCGTGCGCCTGCTCCGCCTGCAGCCGCGTCACGCGCTGCTGCAGCAGCGAGCCACACTTCACGTCCAGGAACAGCGTGCCGTCCTCCGACCGCACCTGCCACAGACAATATAGTAAACACACAGCCGTATAAGTGCCGTAGGTTCGAGAACTGATGGACGTTGGGGGCTCAAGGTGCTAAAGCGCGTGTAATCTGTCTAGTAGCAGTAGTACTCGGTGCAGTACTCACCTTCCTGGTTGAGATGAGCTCCGCATAGGGCCAGTGCGCGTCGGTGTCGTGCGTGGCGGGGTGCAGCAGGTGCACACCGCGACGGTTGAGCGCCAGCACGTGCTCGCGCCACTCGCCCGCGCCACCCACTCGCCGCACCGCGAAGAACGACGAGCCGAAAAGCGGCCAGCGAGAGAGCACCTGCAGCAGAACATTACAAATAATTTAGACCCTACTCCTCTGTCAAAAAGTCACTAATTATATTACAATTGTTATACTCTGAAGGAATATTATAACTTAAGTAAATCGTTTTAGTAAACAACATACCTGTAAAACTTTGGATTTAGCTGCGGCCGGGGTGACAGTCCTCACTGTGGGCCACTCGGCAGTCACCCAGGAGGCCCATTTAGCTGGCCTGGGCTCCCTCAGCGCTAACAGCGGCTTGGGGAGGAGGAACTTCAGGTCTCTCGGGTGTGGCGCGTCCGGTAGACCGGCAGCTCGGTGGAGCAGTGCGGCCACTAGGGCAGCGTCCCGCAGCACGCCAGCCGCCGGGGCGCCACCACCGGGTAGTACTAGTAGCAGCCCTTCAAGGTAATCAGGCGCCACCTGTGAATTAGATTTTATGTTTAGTGAAAAAGATTCAGGAAAGAGAGTTATTTGTTTTTCCACTTTCCATTTAATAGTGGATGTTTGAATTGATTTTGTTTGAATTCTCCTTTTCTAGGGCATTGCCCACTAAATTGCAGAACAGGTCTACTCGGCATGCTCTTACGCACTGACACTGACCGCTAGCTCTACGGGACAGTCAACAGCTGGAGACGCACCTGGTTGAACAGCACTTCAGTATATAGCGGCGGGGCGTCGGCTCGCAGCGGGTGGTGCCACACAGAGCGGCAAAAGATGAGGTAGAAGGGGTGGTGCGCGCGCTGCAGCTCCGTCGTCACGTCCAGCACGTACTCGTCGCCCGCCAGCGGCATCGTCAGCGCGTCGCCCGCCACGATGCAGTACAATGAGAACTCGGCGCGCTCCGCCTCACTCGTCACGCCGATCTAAAATTGATCAGTTATTATTTTTTTAACAAGAACTTTTCAAAAAATTCAGAACGTTCATTTTTCGAAGTTTCTTTTTCTGCTTTATTAAAGTATGAAATAGAAGCAATTCACTCACCAGTTCGCACAGCTCGTTGACGATGTCCTGTACGACGGTGGCGCAGCGCGTGTTGACGACGCGCTCGGCGCCGCCCGGCAGCCGGTACAGTTGCCGCCGCGCAGAACGCCCCGCTGACACCGCCGTCACCTGATAGCGGTTATTATTATTAGCATTAGGCCTATATACCGCGCTAAACAATAAGTCCGTTCTGAAGATACGATATGGCTGGAAAATTTATCCCACCAAAATCAACTGCCTTTGTAAAACATTCTTTAACTATATAAATATAATATCCAGTTATTTCAAATTGCATTCTACAAATTTATAAAAGTTATTTTAGCCCTACCCAGTTCTGGAGTTCTGTGTTAGGGCATATAAGAGTCATAAAACAAAATGTCAGCTTGCCCCAAATACGTAGTTACATATACCCAAATAATTAATTGTCTATTGTTATATTTTATGGTAAGTAAAAAATGACGATACAGTATTTTTATGTACTCTTATTTTCTTAATAGTCTCACTTTAGATGGATGACTTGTCAAGTCTATTTATAAAATAATTATCTTACACAAGCTATTGGCACCTACACTACACGCCATCAAAGGCTAAATGCAGTTAAATTACTTTGCAGTGATCAAATCGTCAAGTTAGTGTCAAAATGTATTGACAGTTGCGTAAATCTGATAATAGAAGTTCCTGAATAGAATCTAGCAACAAGACTTGCTCAATTATGCAATGCAATCTATGAAGGAACGTCTATCTAAAAAACAAGTCAAGATATCGTTCAGTAACAAAAGTAAAACGTAATAGAAAGAGCAAAAATTAAGAAAATAGTTTGACCTTGATCGACTTAAGATAGGATGTGTAAAAAAATATTTGAGTAGCTTGTTTTAATTTTGTTTGAGGTTAGAAAACACAATATTGCATTTAGGATAGAATGTAGTGTCCCAATGTTTTAACAACCATTATTCTATACGTTTCAATGGAAAATATACCTCAATTATATTCAGAAAGTCGGTTTTTGACATACGTAAATATACCACTTTTAACTCTGTTGATACGGAAACAATTAACGATCAAATAAAGTTACGTCTTACCATTTATTTTCCTTTTCGACATAATTTTTAATTTTAAACAAAAATTGGGGTGTTTTTGAAGCTATTTTGTACGTTTAAAGAGGGTTCTATCAGCTCAACTAAGAATATGTTATTGGCGTATCTTCAAAAGAATTTCAAAACAAGTATCTCAATCCTACACATGAGCTTGCTCCGGTCATCTCTATTCTCTTTAATTCCCTCTCTCAATGTGTCGACACATTGAGTGAGTAAATTGTACCCTGGACAGGGAGTGGAACTGTGTTTTTGCACATACTTGGTGCACCATAACATCTTCAGGGTACACGGCTTGCCTCTAGACTAGCGATCATGACATAAACACAATCAGGAGGACATTTATCACATCATACCTCTTCAACACTGGGCACATTCTTTCTTCCACCACATCGCAATGTCTTCCTGAAGTTGGCGAGACACACGGCAGCCGTGCCCTGGCAGGGTCTACGCCTGTCCGCCGCTGCTGCTGATAGGTACTCCACGAGGAACGGTCTGTAAATAAGATAGTCATCATCATCATTATCTGTCTATTATACCGTCCACGACAGGGCCAGGCTTAGACGAACCTTGTAGGAGAGGAGATATCGGAAACAAAAACAAGGTAACTAGGCTCGTATTTTGTTGGAAAATTTCTCCAAGAACTCCAGAACTTAATAGTAGTTGAGATCAACTTATTTCAAAAAACGGGATTAGTGTGAAACTGGTGTCCATTTTTTAATCTATCAAAGAACGTTTTTGATCTTAGCGCCATTAAGCTGGATTGTAATTACTTTTACTTATTTAATCGTCAATCGCAAAAGTGATGGAACTTAAATAATTTTAGCGGTTAAGTTATTAACGGATACGAGTACGTCCAGAGCATTTTTTTCATTAAGCTCAGGCTTCTTTTCTCCTATAAAAGAAAGGGTAGAGCTAAGACCAAGGCTGCACCAATGCATGTAAGCAGGCTGCGGGGATTGATTTAAACTTGAAGAATACCTGAGCGTGTCTGAGCAGGTGAAGTAAGCTGCGAGTATCGACATGAGTCTCCACGCGCGTTGGCACGAGTCTTGAGTGGCGGAGCGGTTGGAAGTCGTCTGCTTCATCAGCTGGCAGTACACCTCGTCACGGAGCTCCGGTACTGAGTGGCAGTGCTGAGAACGATGCGAGAATGAACACATATGGGACTACATAGGAGAGATGCGCGTATCCTAAATCTGCACGACAGCATACCGGAACGCTAAGTTCACGATGTCTTTACCGGCAGAAACTATCCACGGAAGTAGTCGCCCAGTAGTCAGACCCGGACGAAATAAAAAAAAATCTAATTGGCACCGACTTCTTCGCCACCGCCAAAATACTATTTCATATTGATCTGATCGTTAATAGTACAGATCTTTTCCAAGCTTTAAATACATTAAGTACTCGTAGATTACTATAAGACAGGGCCCCGCGATCGAGGCCATCAAGTTCCTGCCAATTCACTAACCATTAACCGACATTCTAATTCTAAAATTTTCTGGACATTTTTAACGACCATAATGTGGCAAAAAATGGAAAAAGCTCGCTCGAAGCTTCTTAATAAAATCTATCATCCGTTTATTAAAAATAAACGAATGTTTTAAAAGTTAGACTTACCATAAGGACGGTGTAAACGCATTTAACTTCAGTCATATCCTGATGCATAGCCCTCTCCGCAGGCTGCAGGTCGCCACAGTACGCCCTGATGCAGGTGAAGCACTCCAACGCAGGCGGTGCCAAAGCCGCTGGTAGTCTCAGCAGCGGCGCCCGCAGCGGCGTCGCCTGCCACTTCACCACGTCTGTCTGCGCTTTCCATGTCCATTCGTTGCGTTTCGCCTTGCTCTTGAGCGACGAATCGGCTTTGAGGATTTCTAATCTGTGGAAACATAAACAATGTTGATAAAGAGTTCGAGATATTCCTTAATATTTACAGTGCCTCATCCGGTGACTGAAGGGCTGGCTTATTTCTTGCTTAAAGGATTAGTCTGGCTACCCAAAGCGGAAATGTGGCCAGTATTCATGTCACCCTTATCACGTGTTCATGATTTTTATATTTATTAGGATAAGTCCCTTAATGTATTCTTTTCAATAAAAAATATTAATATTAGAAATAGAACATAGTAATAGTTTATAGAGACGATGAAGATACGAAATAAAGTTTTGCTCTCATCACAAATCTAATGAGATAAATTAATTGATTAAATAATCAATAGATAATTTAACTTTTCTTGACATTAATCTTAAATATTCAAACAATATAAGGAGGAGGTAGGTATATCAGAAATAGCAATGCCGCGAAATGATCTAAAATTGGCACCTTCTCTTGAAAGTTTCGTAGAAAAAGAGAATGTGTTAGATCAACCGTATCAAATATACATGTTGCAGTTAGGTGCATGCAGTGCCTCGCAAAGTAGAATGCATTTAATAGAGACAAATATCGTTCAGACAGCGTATTTTTATAGGCACAATTTTATCCAGAAAATCATTCCCATATTGGACATATTTGATTTATGCTGATTAACTTTCGATTATTGTCGTTGTAAACAATTAGATTGTCTCAATTGCCGCAGATCTGTTTTAGCCAAGACTAACTTAGCTAGGCGGAACCTAGCGATTCAACGCTGCAGCACGGAGCCCTTTAAAACCAATGAACGGTATGCGTCAATTATTGCAGATTACTATCGTCATTAAACATCAAGCAAAAGATACATCGGTTATTCCTTCATTATGGAATTTTTGACGCTGTATGCTCTACTAAGTTTCGTGATTCCTGTGAGTGCTGTTAGCGTTAAATTAGACCAAATTGCAGTACCTAATCCAATAGCTTAAATGTTTTAAACAAAGCATATACCTAATTAAACACACATGCTAATAAGGTTAAAGTCAAATATCAAAATGATAAAAATTTTCTTTTAGGAAACCAGCTGCCTCTAAATTATAGTTTGAAGAAATATAAAATTTTAATCGGCCCTACGAATTAGAGTAAAAGTGCGAAATTTAGAAGCCATAAAAGGTTTTAAAAAGTGAAATAAGTAAGCAAAAGTGTTGAAGAGGTTACTTAAGCTGAGTTAAATAACCAGCTTTCCAATGTTATTATTTCGCGTTATCATCGTGTTGCTCGCGCGCCGATTAAACACCCAAATTATAATTTATTTGGTGACTTGCTGAAATGGAGTGTCATCTTTTACCTCTTAATATGCCACAGTCAGGTGACTAACTAACTGTAAACTGAAGTTTACGAAACATATTTAATATTCTTTAGAGTCATAGATTCCATAGTAAGTAAAACAGACAGGATTAGTTTTTGTGGTTACAATTTCTACACATGGTTACAGATTACAGTAATTGTCAACAGCCGTCGTTAAATTTATGACTTTTGACCTTAATTCTGTCGGTAAAAAGAACGTCTTGAAGGTTATCTGTATTTTTACCATTATCATCCACACCCTGTTCTATTGGTATTATATTGGTAGGTACTGATGAATAGATCATATTTGTGTTCTACTAAAGATAAATTTATTGATAAAGTGAGCATCACTCAAGGATTGAAGCAGCTGTCGGCTGCCGTCTGCATACCTACCATCAACTGTAAGAGCGACTAAACTGTAGATCAAAACTGAATTGCAGTTTAGGTTATTATTAGGCAATAACGTCAGCTGAGTGCCTAGTGTGAGCTTTCACCAAAACAAATCGAAAACTTCACATTCGCGTAAAGGCAAATTTTATATGGAATTGAAGCAGCCCAGCAGTATCGAGAGAAAACTCAAATGGGTGAGTGTCAGTGTCAAATAAAATTTGCGTTTACCGTTCTCGATATCGACGCGGTAAAATCTCACACTAGCCACACTGGTCGGTTTTGGTTTACAGTTGAGTCGCTATTATAGTTGGTGGTAGGTATCCTGGTCTTTTATTTTTGGGTATAATTAATACAGGAACAAAACTTTTTAATTCTGATCGTTAACGGCGCAGTAAACAGTGTGAAAAGATTCGTTGTTTATTCATAACAGTAACACAATAAAATGGTCCAAGGTGCCAGCAACATCACAGTAGTTGTGTAGCTTTTATGCCGAAATACTCATCTCAAAAGCAACATGGGCGAAATAGTTTAGTAACATCCCACTAGTAAATACCATTGAAGCGTCAGTGTTCCGCGTTTCGACAGTAATGATTATGTAGTACCTACTCACCTACGTTACATCGTGAGCCCGTGAACAATTAGCCATTATATCCGTGTTGTTTTATTCACGACAATTAAAATGAACCGACTGTATGCGTACGACACAAAGAGATTGTACAAGAACGGAAAAAAGTTGTTGAGTACAGTTAATCTATTTGAAATGCTATTTTGTTTGTACCTAATAATACAAAATACATAATAGTACATATAGTAATAAACTGTAGAAGTAATCATTTATATCATATCATTGACAATTTGCGAATAGGTAAAGTTCGGACGATTTTTTTATTTTTTGTAAATGTGGTATTTGCGTATTTTATAGTTGTTGTACTATGTGTATGGTTGCGATCTCACTTTTTTATTTTTCAATGTTTTTTGAAAAAGCCTAAAAACCTCGAAAATTTCACCTATTTTATAGTTATCTGATAATTATATTTTTTACTTTAAAATATGGAACATGCAATTGAGTAATAAAAACAAAAGAATCGCCAGTGCTTACATATTAACGAACACCATACTTGTACATGAGCCTACTTCGTCAAGCATACAATCATGTGTTGATGTTCGTTGAACATTTATTTGCCGACGGTACATCGCATATGTTAGCATTTACAAGGCGTAACCGATTTGTGTTCCAATGAGCATTCGAATGGCGGAAGGGTGTTAACTGTAAAGTTGCCACAATAGTGCACTTGCTCAATAGGCTCAATGGAAATGCACTTTTTGTCATAAGTAGGTACATTAGAACTAACTGCCTCGTTGGCCCAGTAGTTACACTATTACGGATTATAAGGTTCTGGATTAAATTACATTCACACGGACTCATGATGTAATACTGAAACGTCACTTAAAACCAAATTCATTTGAAGTTGTCCTGAATTTCAGTAGGCCCAAAATTGATGTTTGAGTCATGATTGAGTATACCAAATTAGAGATTGAGAGATGATGAATAAATGTAGTTGTATTATAATCCAAATTTTTATATTACTTATGACTCTACTTTAGTGAAGCTCGGAGTCAGAAAGTAATATATTTTTGTTAGTGCGAATTCAAAAATTTCAAGTATTTGATGACTTAGCATATTTCAAGTCACTTTCTTCTAAACAGCCACTTGACTAGATAAATGATAACCCACGGAATATATAAAGCTGGCAAAGTGTACCGGGTAGCAAGAGTTTAGAAAAATCAGTTACTCGTAAACCTGTAGACACCGTAGTAACGAGTACATGGTCTTCAATTTTAAAACCAGTGTCAGATAAGAATATAAATAATAATCGGCCTTTCAAGTTTTATGTTATATTTGTTGACATTTCAATAATTTCTTTTTTTATAAAATATTACATGTATTTTATAAAAAAAAAAATTATTGAAATGTAAACAAATAAAACATAAAACTTGAAAGGCCGATTATTATTTAAAAGAATTAATTCTGATTTGTCTTGTTTGATGTGGAAGCATGTTTAGCTGTAGAAGAAAATACTTTAGATTCGGGTTGACAGCGAGTGTTTAAATATGGATTAAATGTTTATATTACGGATCTTTTCTATTGCCGCTGAGCGTGAAATTTTTGACATAAATTACAAATAAGTTTTTTATTTACATTACATATCCCGTGCTTTTATTATAAAGTTTTCTTATATTTATTTCTTATATTTATAAAATTTTAACATGATGTAACTCATTTATATTTTATGATGTATTTATATATTATTATATATCTAGACGTCACTTCATCTGACGAGCTTCACGGAAGACCAGCGCGATGTCCTGAAGGGCACTGCAAAATGCTGAGTGAGATCCTATTTGGGATCACATCACTATCACATCCTGCATTTTATTGTATTTTGTTGTATTTTATTTGTATTAGTGGTGTTTTTCCTAAATAAACATTTTTCTTTCTTTCAAATATGATTTCCTTAATTTTTGATGGATGTTCTTAAAAGAAAAAATAATTGTACAATCAATGGACCAATTGTAAATGCAGTTTTATTCTTATCGAAGAATAAAATTACCTTTTACTGTGTACATGCTAAAAACACATAATATCGTCTAGTTTTCAAGTATCGTTACAAATATAAACATAGTCCTGCTACATTCTTATGATAGTATAGATGTCAAGGCATGGTCAAGAGATTGGGCTTGGAATGGAAAGGTCATAGATTCGGTCCCCGCCTCAATGTCAACGGAGCGCATTCCTGGCTCTTAGCTTACTACAAGTAGATATTGTACTATTTGTAGTACTGATCACTTGTACTATTTTGGTAAACTATAGCTTTTTGTTCGGTCTCGGTACTACCAGTATTCGTGACGGCGGTTTTTCCTGCGTAGATCTTATTTCCATGGTGATAAAAGTGTATTTTGCTAATCAAATGCCTTTAGTCTATCTTTGCCGAATTTCACCCAGACCATATTATATTCACCCAATTTTTCTGGGTGGGATTAAATGAAACACAACTATTTTCACTTTTTAGTTGGCAATCAATAAATTGGAGCAGCGTGGTGGGTGTATGCTCCATATCCTCTCTCCTATGAGGAGGGAGACCCGATCTATACAAATTCCATTCTTGATCTGAGTAGGGAATAGGATTCGGACCAGCAAGACCTGGTTAGAGAGGTCGTTAAGGGAGCTCCAGCCAGTTTTCCAACTTATGCGAGAGAAAGACGAAGACACAGCATGCTGCCAGCATAAAGCTTATGGGAGTTTCATTGGAGAGCTCTGCTAGTAACTACCGAGGTGATTTTAATGGATAATGTCCTATATACCATTATGAATGTCTCCCGGGACTCAATCAAAACTGATTACATTCAACTTTGTGTTTTACCCGGTTACAGAAGGAAGGTTTATTATTATAATTGGTATGGTAGGTAGCTCGAATAATATAATAATATATGGTAGGTAAATCGAATAGGTACCTCCAATGGTAGTTAGGTATAGGAAGTGACCACGGCTTTAGTTTTTACCACTTTTGGTTTCTCATCTTATCTTTAATCTCTTGTGGAAGGTTCCTACCAAACGCAGTCGAGAATTTTTGTAGAAAATTGGAAACGTTCAGAAAATTTAAGAAGTACATATTTTATGGATGTTTGTTCAGTCGTACAATGCCTAGACAGATCTGGATGAACTTTCGCAGTGTTATAGGTTTAGTTTGGTATAGCGCATAGGCGTTTCTAACCGATGTGCCCATAAAATGGTATCTACGTTAGTAAAACCGCGGGGAAAATGAATATTTGAGACAAAAATGTAGTAACACACTAAGATTTGTTATTTATGAATTATTATTACAATAATAGAGTCACGTTACATAAAATCTGCGCAAATCAACGAAGTACGAATAATTTATACGAAACAATGGACATTATGATATAAAAATTAAAAAAAAAGAAGAAAGTGTCTTTGTTATTTTTAAATTGAATGAAGTGAATTTATTCAAATGTAACTTTCGACTGCTGAGTACAATAAGTGATACATTTTAATTTCTTTTTATTATGTAATTGTGTTATAGTTATTGCGATTCCGCGCGGTCATGTGCACTGAAGGGTTAATGATTTTACTTTTTATTTTTTAAGCAATTCAATAGAGGTGGGACTAAATTTGCGGAAGTTAATAAAGAGGAATCATTGACAATGATTATATTTATTTATAACATGACAAATGTGTGTAGGATAGGTGTCCTTAATGCGCCTTATTAAAACTGATATTTTTCGATTGCATTTGAAAAAGCTTAAGATACTTATTTTTTCGATGAATACGCTTAGTTCAAGGCACTACACTGCGAAAGTACGTTAAATAGTAACGTTAATTGCCCAACAAATCAACCACTTCACAAAAACCGATCGCGACACTCAAAAGACCGCCAATAAAAAAAAACAAAGTGTACATAAAAAGAACCTCACAGGTACTGGTTGATTTCGTCACTGGCGTCAGCGTCGGCGTCGGCGTCGCCAGCTTCTGACAAACTGTCGCCCGACATGTCATTTTGCACTTCGGTGTGAACCGACATTTTGTTTGGACCGCCAATTCGATACTGAACGCAGTTCGCGCCAATCAGCGAAAGTATCCAAACGGAATGGAGTCACGAATAGTTTTGCATTTTAATGCTTACAGACAGACCAACTTTGTCGGTGACCAAGTTCGGTCAAACAATCGGTCCTGTTTTAATATACGGCAAGTAAGTATGTTAAAGGAAAGGACAATAATTCAAAAGTAAAATATTATAAGAGATTTTTGAAATTATTCGGAAACCTGTAAAATACATCTTTTTTGACTGACTTCCCCTTACCAAACTTTACAATTTCAAAGTAAACGCATATGTTAAAAACTAGCGGACGCCCGCAGTTTCACCATACTAGTTCCTGTTCATAGGAATATCAGGCTATATAAATTAGCATATGAGTCTGGCTATGAGATACAAAAATATTTTTACAATAAGAGAGATAAAAATAACTATTCTGTATTTACTTTCATATGGATTAAGTGAAAAGCTTTCAGTTTGAATGTATAAACAAACAATTCAATTTAAATTTATTTGTATAGATAAATTATCAAACTTATACTTAAATATTAAATAGATAAAAATGGACGTTAGAACTGACATGTCGGTCGGCGCAAAGTTGGGTTGTCTATCAAGAGTATAATCATGGTTTTTGCGTAGAGGCGCCAACGTAATCGCTCGTTCGTTGCTCGGAAGCCGTTAATCATAACATTTAACTTATTAATGTTCTTTTTTTAAATTATGTGAAACTCGTTAATTAAATAACAACCATTTCATTTATGTGTGGGTATGTTACAATTTATGAACAGCAACAGCAAGTTTGTATTGATTCGTGCCCGAAATTGTACATAATATCACTTAAACAATGTTACATAGTTTATGTAAGGGTTTATTATGTACAACGAAATTTTAGTGTGTGCTCCAATGTGAATTGGCGGAGTAAGGGTGATAATGTTTTAGTCTTTAACTTTATTAGTTACTGATAATATCTTGGCACTGAATGTAAGTAACAAAAATCGCGTACTATTCATCAGATGAATATTAGACAAAATAAGTAACGTTAACATGAGATTAAAGCAAAACTTATTACGCTATCTTATTTATCTTTTTGGGAACCTTGGACCCCCTCCCCCAACAGAAAGCTATATCTACGCCTGAGTGGACTGATGATACTGCACCAATGACGCAGTTAAAAAAAGCCTAAGATATCAAATGGACACTGGAAACTTCATCACAAAATATTTTCAAGTTAAAGAAATCAAACTTAGGTCTTAGGATGCAGAAGGCAGGTTCTATATCCACCAATCGGCCATCCAGTTTAATATGTGTATTTCACCCTCTTTAGTAGGCGTAGTGTATAGCAATTTACAGTTCTATTACAATTATATGGCAGTAATAGTTCCACAGCCAGTTGTCGCATGAGCAATGTTGAAGCCCTGTGCAATTGCTAAGTATCCTTTATTTTATGTCTCTAACTCAAACAAAATCTATTTTCAATAAAAGATTAGAAGATCTAATCTCGCGAGTTGCTGATTTGTTTTCTCATATTAATATATTGTATATATAATATAGAACGATGTGATGTAGAACAAACTTAGAAAATTTTAGTAATAACATGATTACGAAACCGTACACGCGTTGGAGAAGATGTGTTACCATTATGACAAACTATACATAACTTTGATGTTATGTAGGCGCGTACGCTCTCTTGAAGCATAAACAATTGAAGTTTGAGCTTTACTTACAATATTTATAAATCAAATATATTAAAAAAAATCCACACTACTTAGTGCACTTTCACTCAGAAAACTGGGAAAACTTCGTTAAAAATAAGCTAATTAGAGGCCGCTCTTTGCCTTTTCACAAAATAAATGCAATTAAAATATTTGGATTACTTATTTTTCTAACACACAAGAGGGCAATATGATTGTACAGGCTGTATGATTGGTGATTGCCGATCTTTGCCACTGCCAGTCCAATGAATGACAAATTAAAAAAAAAACAAAGGACAACAGCTACAGATCCTTATTCGAGCTCGGAGGAATCAACAAGCTGTATTTGACAGATACTTGCATTCTATGCGTCAAACGCGACGCGTCAACGCACGGCATGGCCGACCGCTCTTCTGCGCGACCTCCCACGACAACTCCGAACGCGTTCCGCGCGACCGGAGTTCCCAGCTCGACTGGCTAGGGCTGTGTTTTTTTTTCAGAAACTCTTTACGAGGCATTGTTTTGGTAAAATGGAAAAAATTCACGTGTTATATAATTTACACTAAAATGCATGAGATGTTTTGTCAAACAATTTAAATAACAATCTAAGCGCGTTTTCTAGCTTTAACTACCCCGCTTTCGACAACTTTCAATGAAGTGTTGGTATCGAGGATCATCATCATCATGATCAGCGGACCAACGTAAATTGGACATAGGTCACTTGAGCCGTATCAAAACTGAATTCTGCTAATTATACAATTTTATGAAATCAAAATTACAGCTATCCACGACGTCTTAAAAAAACATCTACTTTTATATATAAACAGATTATTCACCTAAGTATGTAAGTAATCCGTTTATATACTAGGAGTAAGTATCCTAGGCTAAATGGTGATATTATATTTATTATCTGCAAAAAAACCAAAATAACCGACATAGTTCAGCGAGTCTTAGAACTGAAGTGGCAATAGGCAGGGCACGTGGTTCGAACAGCTGATGGACGTTGGGTGCCAAAGGTGATAGAATGGCGACCCCGCGCCGGAAAGCGCAGTGTTGGTCGACTCCCACTAGGTGAACTGACGACATTAAATGTGTCGCAGGGAGTCGTTGGCCACAGGCAGCTCAGGATCGTTGGGTTCGGAAGTCCCTAAAAAGGCCTATGCCCAGCACATCCATCGGCTTCTAATGATGATATTGATGATCTGATGACGATGCTCTTAAGCAATAAGCAAAATAAAAAATAAATAAATAAAATGGAATTATGTAAATCAAATCAGCAGGAAAAAAAGATCATATGTGAAAACCGAGATAATACATACGGGTTGAAGTCTATGTTTAATATATAATTTAAGAGTTAAACGTTTAGTTCACCTTTTAAACTTACAAAGGAACGAAGGCGTGACAGTTAACAATTTCACGTGGGTTGTAAGGTGGATACCTAATTACCTTCCAATAGGTGCTTGCAATTCTCAATCAATTGTCTATTCAGATTCTAACATTGAACTTTTCAATTGAATACATTATGATAATTCAAATATTTAATAGTAGGCAAAGGAGGCGGAGATGTGTTCGTACAAGACAATCCTTTAAATAAAAATAAACACAATATTATTTTGTTTATTTTTATTTCAAGTAATAATATTATATTGCAATAATATATCCTACGTATAGATCTTCTGGAAGATTAGCAAAGATATTTAACATCATAGACTGCACATCAACGCTACTTAAAACACCAAGCAGGTAGATTGAATGCTCTGTCTAAAGATATTATATAATCCAAAATATTACTAAGATATTGTAATATAATATACCTAAAGTATACTTAAGTAAGTAAGCAAAATAAGTATCTACTGACAAAGTCATATTGCCAAGCGATTTCGCGTTTCGGTATAATGTCGTGCAAAAACCAAAGTTGTGTATTCATCCTACTCCTATTAGGTTAGCCCGCTTCCATCTTAGATTGCATCATCAGGTGTGATTGCAATCGAAGACTAACTTGAAAATTGTGTAACTAAGAAAAATCTAGATTTTACATGAAAGTTACTTACAACTGTGTGTTTTAAGTATAAAGTAAGTAAACTATCTCTTTCTTGCTATATTTAGGCCTGAGGCTTTAGGTTTGATCGCAAATCAATTAAGGTTTCATATTTTCTATATTGGCTTACGTCTGTTCTGATAGCCATGTTTACAAATACCTAAAAGCGCGAATGTTTAAATAGAGCAATTGTTGTGTTTGTCGGGTCTTCCGTCCGAACTGGAACGACATATTTGACGGACAAAAGAGGTTTTAAACTATTCAAGCCTACTTTAAATAAATGAAATCTCAATTTTTAGAATTCCATAAAGCGTAAAGGAAATGACTGTGGAAATGGTTATTTGTATTATTACTTGTTATCTAAAATTACCTACTCTATCTTTCTACGTAATATAATGTTATGTGCCAATAAATAATTTACAAGAAAATAATATTTTTTAATTTTTCTTAATTCATTCATTCATCATGTACCCGCATGTACTTAAAACAATAGTGAATAGGCACTTATTAGCAGAGTGAATCGTGGAAATTAGTACATATATATTTATAATGTATGCACAATTTGTGGCTCCGAATTGCTCAATAGATTACACACAGTTATTTATTTTGTAATACGCGCCTACATCAATTAAGGAAACAAAAGAAAGAGTCTTCTCGTTGGGGAATATTTTGCGAGATACGTATAAACTAGCTTAGTTTTTTTTATAAGTCAGAGGTTTCATTTATACAAATTTTATCAGATTTCAATAATCCGAATTACAATAAAAACAAAATCTGACAAAAGATAAGCGCAAATCTATATGAAAGAAAATTTAATTTTTTAATTTTTAGAAACAATATAATTTTCGCTCTTGTAGCATGTCAAGCACTTTATTTTTCTCTCGAACTGACATTTATAAGTTGGATGCAATAATTTATGCAAAATTGTAACAAAGATAGGTATTGTATGACTGGATTTATTGAAAGTACGAGCTGGAGCTTCTAATGTACCAAATGAATCGAAGAAAACTTCTATCACAAAATCGGCTCTGCCTTTGATAATGTACAGAAAACGTCGAGGATAACCATACTAAATCTTAACAGAACGCTGGTATAGTTCATACAATAAAGTTAAATAGCGACAGGAAATGGCAACCCTAGTTATATAATTACTGAAATAAGAGTAGTTGGGATTCCTAGAACAGTGTGTTTATTGAATGCAAATACAATGCTACACGCTTTTTATCGCTACAGAACAATGTACAGACAGTGGAACTGTAGATCTATCTTCACGTTAGATCACGCTCTGTATGTACGAGTACGAGTACGTACGTAAATTAAGAAATCATAAACTACACTCCATATATAACCATAAATTCATTTACAGACGCAGTTTTTTAATTTAGATCTTTTATGTGTAAATTTAACTCACACAAAGAATCTAGGCGCATTTTTTTTACCACAATAGGTCCATTTACACACTCGTGTCATAATTATTAGCAGCCCATTTCTAACAGCTTACGAACCAGGTCTCCCTTATAGGGCGATAAGACCTTCGGTGTAGTACCACGCTGCTACTATGAAGGTTAGGGTGATAAACTTTACTGTTGTAACGACCAATTAACAATAGGGACCAACAGCTTGATGTGCTCTCCGAGGTACGGGTTTGTTACACAATCAAAGAGCAAACTACGGCTAAGGATTTTTACTAAGAATTGTTTAGCCCATCCCAAGACTAGAAACCAAGACCGTGTTTCAACAGGTATGGGCGTAAGTTTTAATTATTCAGAAGTGACATCGAGCATGAGTTCGTTAAAAGCGTTTTCAAGTTTTCATTTAGACTTAGGTAAAACACTTCGTTTGTAAAGTAAGTTTTAATTTCTGCTACTATAATAAAAAGAAATAGTGAAGATGCCAACGAAGGAATATAAATGTAACTATTACAGTAAATTATTCACGCATAGAAAACAATTCCGGGTAGGAACCGGCACGCGAGTTTCCCGATGTATCAATATAACGCTCACAATTTTCACCGGCGATGTTATTAACTATCGCGTCCTACATCTGAGCTTTTCACTTTCGGCTAGTGAATTGAGCAAAACTTGGGAGATTTTATAATTGAACTGCCTCGTAGGCCAAGTTGGTTCAAGTGTGGGTAAGGTCACTCTTCTTTTTTCCAAGTTATCATATAAAATTCCAAGCCCGGTGTTGCGAAGTTGTTTTATTCTTTACAAGTTAGCCTCTGACTGCAATTACACCTGATGGTAGGTAAGTTATGATGCAATTTAAGATGGAAACGGGCTAACGTAGTGAAATCCACACCCCTTTCAGTTTCTACACGACATCGTATAGGGACGCTAATTCGCTTGGCGGTGCGTCTTTGTTCTTAATTACCAATTTAGAAAAATCTTAATCGGCCCAGCCGGGCATTAAACCCAAAACTCCGTTTTATAAATCCACTGCGCATACCACTGCCCCACGGAGGCCGTCAACTTGATAGCGTTACTCCCGTAGATACCTCGAATAGCAAGTTAAGCTATAATAAACATCTGATAGTGATCGTTAAATAAATAATAATCAAACATTGTCACTCTGACCGCGGTAACCCACATTGGGACAGCGTGGTAGGTGTAAGCTCTATATTCATTCCCCAATAAAGAGGAAGGCATGTAGTGGGCCGTCAGTAACCTAAAAATGATGATGATTATGATGATGTGCAATAAATAATCAATACCAATGTATATCGATTTGTAGTAACTCTAACATCGGTTCGGAAGGTAGGCAGGTAGATACAAAATCAAATCGCTAGCAGAATTAATATAGATTGATACACGATGGTTCCGTCTAAAATTATCGCAACTGAAAGAGCAGGAACAAGATAATAAGCCATAAATATGAAAAACTAGTCTAATACCGCTTTCATAGTTAGCATGCGCAATATAATTCCGTGTGGATTGGGCACGCAATTTTCCTACAACAAACAATGCACCGCTCAGTGGCCACATCATGTGATATAACAATGGATTATGTCTGTTCGAATCTAGGTGGCCGACCCTTCTTCATCATTGCAAAACTGGAGATTGACTAACTTAACATTGGGAAAATATGAGCTGTGAATCATTTTTAATTTTGGAATAATAATTATTTTGGAATGTTAATTATTAACATTCTGAAATAATATCTTTTAGTTTACTAAGTAACAGTAATTAGATGTATAAATAGGAGCACTCTTTCTGAAGCAATATCGTTGTTGTAAAAGCAAGCCCCAATAGTTCAATGTTTAAAAAGCCGATCTCTATGTGAGGTATTGTATTTAATATCCAACCAATTGACTATAAAGTATCAGCATGGGCTATTTTAAAGAGAACTCGACTATTATTTTTAATTAAATAAATTAAATACAGAAAATTCATTACATATTCATTCACTCGTTTGGTTATTTGACTCCGTGTCAACTTGTAACACGAGTTGGCTCACAGGCTTATAATTATTAGTTCACATTTGTTATATGTACATCCAAGAATGTATGCTTTTTGTTAAATTAGTGACGTAAATTTTTATTGTAAGTAAGATAATAACTAAATAATCATGCTTTGTCATCTTCGTATCTATTTCAGTTCAAAACATTGACTTATAAAGTAAGCACTAGCCAAGTGTTTGCTAGCGCCTGATAAAATTACGTAAGCAATACAAACTTGGGAATAATGTTTGATTTTGCGGCGAAAAAGTTATCAGGTGCTAATAAGTATTATGATTTTAAGCCTTAACTGTAGTACTTACTCTGGGCTTTGTCTAAAATGATCAACTGCGAACTGAAGTAACGGATGTCTGCCGTCGTGTTGTGGAGTTGACTGCTCTCTTCTCTCATCCCGCATTTCCCTTTCTCTCTCCCGCTCTCTGTCCCGGTCCCTCTCGCGTTCTCGCGGCATCGGTGATGACGTCTGTCCTCTTCGGTCCCGAATTTCAACTTCAATTTCATCTCTAGACTCTCGGTGCTCTCTGATCTCACGCGACTCTCTCGATTCCCTCGACTCTCGCGACTCTCTCGACTCTCTGGATTCTCTCGATTCCCGAGAGTCTCGCGAGTCTCGTAGATCCCTTGATTCTCTTTCTGTAGTTTTTTCTCTAGAGTTTGTCACGCCATTAGTTGTTGGTTTTGGTTGTATCTGTAACAATTAAAAAATTTTGTATTAAAATCATTGTTCGAAAAAAATGATTAACTGAAAATATTAATATTAATCATAAGATTAAGATAAGACAATACATACATCGCTATATAGCCCTAAGGTAAGCGAAGGTAGCTTGTGTTATGGATAACTAATGAATATTTTATATATATTAAACATAAATACTTATAATATATAGATAAACACCCAGACACTGAAAAATATCCGTGCTCATCACACATACATTTTTCCAGACGTGGGGATCGAACCTAGGACTCAGAAGCAGGGTCACTACCCACTGCACCACTCGGCCGTCATTAGATTGGGCAGGGAGAATAATTAATCAAAAATAAGCAGGGGGAAAAATAGGGCAAACAAGGCGGGCGTTGACCGGTCACAAAGGATACCCTTAAGCCTACATCAGTGCAAGTCTCGGACTCTGTTCGGCGTTTTTCACTCTGCCACACGATGGACCCGGCATCTGCATGGTGAATCCATGGTGTCCATGGAATGCTAAGTTATTCGTCTCTCTAATTGATTAGAAACAGATGTTCGGAATCGCAGATTTGACAATCATTAATATAATTGATAAATACCAAGTCCCCGGTATTGGAAGGATTTTCCTTTTTAATTGTCTATTATTGGAGCGATATTAAAAGTAATTGTTGTCTATGGCAAGGCGTTCGGCGCGCGAGCCGCGCATGAAAGCGTGATGCACTTAAATAAATTTATAATCGACCCACATATTTTCATTTGAAAGAAACGGTAAAATGTTTTACATAGAGCTTAAGTATTCTAGTATAAGAGTTTTATTGTTTTCATAAAATACAGACATTTATAAACAAAGTCAAATAACATACGATCATAGAGGATTAGCATAAGAATCGACATTCGCTTTATATATTTATATTTGGATGAAAAGTATTATTATATCAAAAGTGTGTAAAAACATTATTGCGAACAGGTTGAGGAAAAAAATCGTGGCCAAACTGTTCATTTATTTGTATTTAAATTTTTTATTCATAACAATACAATGTTAATTAATATTAAAAAAATTATACATAAGAACACTATTAAAAATTTATAAGAAAACATCTGCTCATCATTTGAGTGCTCAAGCAACCAGTGGTCAGGGCTCCACATTGAACCTCCTCACAATACGCGCCGTTTCAAGGACTACTGCCTTCCGTAACCGACCCTTGTCATCCATCAGTCAAGTGAAAGCTTCCTACTCGTAATATGTTGGGCGAAGCTTTTATTATTGGCCAGTAGTAAAGTAAAGGTACATAAAATCAGCAGTAACATAAAACGAGCTTTAAGCGCGGTTAAATCTTTGTCATGGTTATAAGAAATTACGAAAAGTTATAGATAATTTTTTGAAACTCGTTGATATCTATTGAGGTAAAGATTTGTTCAAAATCAGACTATTAGAATTTATTTTGTGTTTTTAAATTTGAGTAGGTAATAATAAGGAAAAATAAGTTAACTTAGGATAATAAAAAATGATTAAAAGATCAGCGAATGCTAGCGGCTTTGCGTGGAAATATCGTATATTACCTACTAAAATAAAATTTGTCTAAATTTCTTATAACATTAATAATGAGTGTCTAAAAGCGTCGTTTAAATCGGTACACTCGGTTAATTCTACAGAATTGGAGCTGTTACAGTTTTATTATAAATATATATATAATTAGACTGTAACAAAGGAAATTTTTCGGAGATAGATTTATTGGTTAAATAAAATGCAACTAGTGATCGAGATCTATACTCGAACCCAGAGACAACCTATTCATTATAGTTTATGCACCAAGACACAAACAAAATTGTTAAAAATCAATCGCAATGCATTTAATAATAAAGCAGTTTAAGATTTGCCCACGTTATCCATTTAAAATGTTTACAGTTTTCAAATTACCTGTGGTTTTCGTTTCAATGTTTTCCTGCTCAAAGTTCGTATAACACCGTAAATGTTTTCCATCTTACCGAAAACACTTCACTCTGCGTACATTACGCAACAAAAAATCGCTTATCACGTCGATTTCGAATCGATGTTTCGTTGTTTTTTAATCGTGTTTTATCGTTCGGATTCGTGGGTATGTTTAAGAAAATTTAAAATTGAATAAAAATAATCTCGATGCACTTGCATTGCAGCGCGGTCGCGCCGCGATGCGCGTCGACGGTATGCGCTCGCCCGACGCGCTTGGGCGACTTTTTTCCAATTTTTTTTAAATAAATATTTATGCAGTATCCATTCGCTCCGATTAATCGCGAATACTAGGCACATTATACCGATACGCGTGTACCGTTTGTGTTCAATGATTCAATGAAACTGTATCTATTTTTTTTTTTCAAAAGTTTTCCATGTTTATTTGTTATAGCTAGGTACTATATTCGTTTGTCTGACGAGCCAATTACATGAATATTTGTGATAAAAAGTTATCTAGGTATTTTAAAAGGCTTTGAGTTCTTCTACACAAAGGAAGTCCTTTTTATACATATTTTGCTTAAAAAGGAAATAATATTGATGTATAGCTTAGGACGAAACTATTCGGTCATAATAATTCTAGCTTCTCAAACTCTATAGATGGCCGTTAGAAGTGCGTCGTTGAGGTGTTAATAGTACGATAACTATGATAACAAGTTGTTCAGGTCACCATATGACCTAAAAACGAACAAGTATATACCAAGTAGGTACACCGTTTTAATAACTAAGTAATATATTTGTCGTTTCAGAAAATAAAAATATCAAGATGTTTTCGCTTAGCTGTTGGATCACGGGTCGGCTATTACATAAGGCAGTAATTCATTAGAACTTCTTTTAATATCAAGAATCTTTCGCTTGGCTGTTGGATCAAGGGTCGGCTATTACATAAGGCAGTAATTCATTAGAACTTCTTTTAATATCAAGAAGCATTCGCTTGGCTGTTGGATCAAGGGTCGGCTATTACATAAGGCAGTAATTCGTTAGAACTTCTTTTAATATCAAGAAGCATTCGCTTGGCTGTTGGATCAAGGGTCGGCTATTACATAAGGCAGTAATTCATTAGAACTTCTTTTAATATCAAGAAGCATTCGCTTGGCTGTTGGATCAAGGGTCGGCTATTACATAAGGCAGTAATTCGTTAGAACTTCTTTTAATATCAAGAAGCATTCGCTTGGCTGTTGGATCAAGGGTCGGCTATTACATAAGGCAGTAATTCATTAGAACTTCTTTTAATATCAAGAATCTTTCGCTTGGCTGTTGGATCAAGGGTCGGCTATTACATAAGGCAGTAATTCATTAGAACTTCTTTTAATATCAAGAAGCATTCGCTTGGCTGTATGATCACGGGTCGGCTATTACATGAGGCAGTAATTCGTTAGAACTTCTTTTAATAACAAGAAACTTTCGTTTGGCTGTTGGATCAAGGGTCGGCTATTACATGAGGCAGTAATTCGTTAGAACTTCTTTTAATATCAAGAAGAAATACGTACTATCTGATAAATACAAAGTTTAAACCAATTTCCTAAACGTAACAACTTTTAAAAATACAGACTTTGTATTTTTAAAAGTTGTTACGTTTAGAAAATTGGTATGTTGACTGTTGATAAAATGTAAAATGTAATAGAATTTTGACGACCTCCGTGGCGCAGTGGAATGCGCGGTGGATTCATAAGACGGAGGTCCTGGGTTCGATTACCGGGGGTGCAGATTGAGATATTTCTTAATTTATCTTGGTCGGGCTGGTGGGAGGCTTTCGCCGTGGCTAGTTACCACCCTACCGACAATGACGTACCGCCAAGCGATTTAGCGTTCCGATACGATGTCGTGTAGGAACCGAAAGGGGTGTGGATATTGTCCTACTCCTAACAAGTTAGCCCGCTTCCATCTTAGACTACATCATCACTTAACATCAGGTATGATAGGATGTCAAGGGCCAACTTGTATTCTAAAAAAAAGAAGTTACAATTAATAAATCTAATTAGATACAATTGTGGACAAAAAAACAGTTATTGCCATAGAACAACAAGGCGAAATGAGCAGGTATGTAGCCTCACCGATGTGCTTTCATACGAACACTAAAGCGTATCGTGAACGTAGACGTAAGAATAACCTAACAATAAATAATCTCTAGATCATTGCTATGATAATCGAAGATTGATCGTAAAATGTCTTAACACATTATCGCCAATGGTTACTTTTGCAAGATGATAGCATTGAGTGCCACGTGCAGTTCACACTGCGCGTTTAGTGACCGTTACAACTGTAGTGAGAATTGCACTCACATCAAACATTATTCACGGTACATTTACGTCTTCAACTTTTATAGCAAAGCGTATATTTTAGGTACGAGTATGCGATGATACAGCCTACGGTGGTACGCGTTTGCCTACAAGATGCCTTGGCGGGCTTAGGGTGATAATGTTTTAGTTATTAACGATCACTATCGGATGTTGACAATAGTGACCGGGACCGACTGCTCAATATGTTCTCTGAGGCACAGGGGTTTAACATCACCAACTTCCCAACTCTAGGCATAGAATGGAATGTATTTGTAGAAGAATTTAAAACTCAGAATTATTCCGAGACCCGACCTAGGACCTCGTGATAGAAGTCACATAGGCTAACCACGGCTAGACCAACGATGCTGTCAGTAAAAGTAACAAAATACTGAGTTTTAGGTAGAGCATACTGTACGCACTCTAATTCCAGTTTGAGTTAACCTGTCTATCTACTAATTTAAAGAAACTAGACAAACCGAATCAAAATACATTGAAAGAGTTTTAAGCCTTATCCAGAATTAAAAAATTGGTTGTCTGTAAAGTCGGTTTACTGACGATAGTTGAACGTGACAATGTCTTAAGAAAATACTGATGGAATGGTAGCATTTAATTGGTTATTAAAATTTTTAATTTAAGTATATTTTTATAAATATTAATTTAAATTAATAAAATAATTGATTTTGATTCTATAAATTTATAATAAATATATTAATTTTTAATTTAAAATTAACATATTTAATAATTATATTTAATAGACGGATGTCGAACGCTGCCGAACGCAAAGGCCGATTGTGCTTCTTTGCCGCTCGTTCCGCGCTCTCGCTTGCACTTCAAGCCTTATATGGAACGCCTCAAAGCGAGGTAACGCCTCATGAGTCATGTTTTTTCATGCGTGCAGCCGGTTCTATCGAATTATAAGTCAGTCAAATCGTTGTCACGTCAAAAAAAAAACTAATAAACTTTCTACTTAATTGCGATACAAATAGTACGTAACTCAGCTCTATAAATACGCTCCTGCGCCACAGAGTATATCCCACGGAAATAAAAAGACTGCAGTTTTCTCAATCGATTACAATGCGTCTGTACACTCACTTTCTTTACTCCAAGTACATACTTATATCTACCTTTAACTAAAGGTATTTTCTGTGTGACAGGTAAAATGAATAGGAGAAACAGTACCTAGGAATTGTTAATCAGTTATTACGTCATATTATACGGCCACTTGTTATAAACTCGCCGTTGCATTAAATACTTTACAGAAGTTATGTACAATGAATAACAAATTTTAGCTATATCATCTATATATTTATACTACCAGTCTTATTAGCCAAATTACCACATAATCAAGAATTTAATAAGAAGAAATGTGTGGTATAAAAGAAGATGTAGTGACAAAAATTTAGAAGGTATGCTAAGATGGTTTTGTCATGTAGAGAGAATGAATGAAAGGAGAGTTACGAAAGGGATCTGTAGGGCGAGTGAATGGATATGTTGGAAGAGGAAGACTAAGGCGAACGTTCGTGGATCAAACGTACCCCAAACCGACGTTCTTGTATAAAGGGTTTAATGAAATTGGAAGAAGCGAGAGATATATGCAAGGATCGTTGCCAGTGGAGGGACGGAGTTTCTGCCTACTTCTAGGGGAATGAGGTGTGATAGTGTGTATGTATTTACCACAGACTCATCACGATATCTCTAAAACCATACATTTGATTTGATTGACTTCAAATTTAGTACATTTACTAATTTCTGTACCAAGACGATACTATGAACGAATTTCTCTCTCTTCCATGGGAAGAGAGTCTAAGCGGGTGACAAAGCTAGGGACAGCTTTTTTTATTTACTACAGTTTATTCCTTGACTTCAATCACAGATGATGCTAAGTGATAACGCAATATAAGCGGGCTAACTTGTTAGGAGTAGAATGAAAATTCGCACCCCTTTCGGTTCCTACACGACATCGTACCGGAACGCTAAATCGCTTGGCGGTACGTGGCAAGTGAAAACAGCACCACATTTATGGATTGAAAATCTTACAGATCCACGATTAAGCTATCCGCCATCTTGTAAACGTGTTAGATATCGATCAGACGAGCGTTATTGTTTAGCGGCCATTGTTGTGAACGGAAGACGCTGTACGAGCACGTAGGTACATACAGTTCTACTGCCTGTCTTTATTGTCGCTGGCCTTGTTACACGCAATCTATGGATGCAGGTTTATGAGATTATCATTATGTAGTATAGAACGAAATCGCTTCCCGCAATTGTACCTGCTTAGATGTTTAAAGCTACTCAATCGATTTTAGTACGATTGTTTAAATAGATAGAGTGATTGTGTAGAGAGGTATACTAATATTATAAAAAATTTTACACGCCGCAACTTTTAGCTGTAGAAAGGACATAGATAATGTCCTGTATTGAAACATAGGTACACATATAAACAAACATATTGAAACATTCTACTAACTACGCGGGTGAAATCGTGTTTACAACTAGTAGACTAATAAAGATTATCGTTTCATCATCATCATTATCAGCCTATTAACGGCCCACTACAGGGTCAGACCTCCCTCCTTATAGGAGAGGGGATATAGAGCGTAGACCCACCACGCTGCTCCAATGCGGGTTGGCGGGCTTAGGGTGATAATGTTTCATTTATTAACGATCACTATCAAATGTTGATGACAGTGACTGGGACCGACGGATTAAAGTGCTCTCCGAGGCACGGGGTAATACCACCAACTTCCCGACTCCGGGCTTGGAATGTACTGAGAGTTTCATAGAAGAATGAAAAATTCAGAAATATTCCGAGACCCGACCCAGGATTCGAACCCGGGACCTCGTGATTGAAGCCAGACAGGCTAACCACTAGACCAACGAGGCTTGTCGTTTATCAACTTTATCATTCAGCTCGGCTGGGTTAACACGCAGCCGAAGTCGAAAGCTTAACGTTGCTAGTACTGAAAACAACATCGAATTCTACAGTACAGTTATAGGCCTTATGGGCACTATTATACAGTTATTGAATAGTGGAGATTAGTATAAAACACCGAGTAACTGATTAAAGGTTTTAATAACGATATTATAGAATTTCGGTTAACAAATTTCGAGAGGGCGGTATACACATAATAAAGTAAGTACCGCTAGCTGGGCGCGTCGAGTGCAAGAGAACGACTGTCGGCTGTAGTGAGCGTGTGACGTAATCAGGCGCGCGCGCCGGTAAACTTGGTCGGCGCGGCATACTACAGATTGCACCCGAGTATGCGCGTGAATTATGTTTGTTTTGCGAAATGTAAAAATAATAATTTGTGAGTGTGGAATTATGTTGGTATGTAATGAAAGTGTTTATGTAAGTGTGAATGAATGTGGTAAATAAATAAATACGAATATATCTAATTAAATAATAATAAAATATATAAATATAATGTATATAGCCTACATCACTCCCCTCCAGAGGCCGTGTCTACGGACGATAAAAGTCCGGGAACCGTACTCTTCTCCCTGACCGTGAGAAGCGTTGTTGAGGATCTCCAGCTTGATGCTGGGTGGATGGAGGGTCTGGAAGCTTGGGTGATGCTTCTGGAGGCTTGGATGGTGGAATATCCGGTGGTTTGGGTTGAGGTGTATCGTCAGACAGTATATAGGCTGGTTTTAGTCGGTCTATGGATACTGTGACGATTTTGCCCTTGACACTTATTTTAAAAGACTTAGCACCTCTCTGCAAAACTTCGTAAGGACCTGTGTAGGCTGGTTGTAAGGAGCCACGTGCAGCGTCTTCCCTAAGAAAAACATGACTACACGTGTCGAGTTGTTTGAAAACGAAGGTTTTGCGAGAATTGGAGTGATGCTGAGTTGGGACTGGTCGAAGTTTCTCGGTAAAGGATCTCATTCGGGCTGAGAAGTCAGCGATGTCGGTGGTGTAACCAGGATTGGTGTGGTCAAAAAATTCACCGGGCAGCCGGAGTGGCTCACCGTACACCAATTCGGCTGATGAGGCTTTAAGGTCTTCTTTTACAGCGCTCCTTATACCGAGAAGTATCAGCGGCAGAAGTTCGGTCCAATTTGAGTTGGCATGACAAGTTATAGCTGCCTTCAGTTGTCTGTGAAAGCGCTCAACTAAGCCGTTGCACTGTGGATGATAGGCAGTTGTCCTGCGGTGTTCGAATCCAATGGATTTGGCCAACTGCTGGAAAAGCGCTGATTGGAACTGCGCACCCCGATCTGTTACCAGATCGGTTGGAATTCCATAGCGCGACACCCAGCAAGCAATAAACGCTTTGGCTACTGTTTCAGCGGTTATATCTGCGATAGGGACAGCTTCTGGCCATCGCGTGAAGCGATCGACGGCTGTCAAACAGTAGCGATAACCGTTGGAATGTGGCATTGGCCCGACCAGGTCTAAATGGACATATTTGAATCGCGCAGAAGGTAAGGCAAGCGTACCTAAAGGTGACGATACGTGTCGCGTTACCTTCGCGCGTTGGCAAGCCAAACATGCCTTAGCCCATTCGCGGCAGTTTTTGCGCATAAGAGGCCAAACAAAACGCTGTGCAACGAGCTTAGCTGTAGCATTTGGACCTGGATGACTAAGAGAGTGGAGGCTGTTAAAAATTTGCCTACGACAACTTTCGGGGACAAAAGGTCTGGCAGTCGGGGTACTGACGTCGCAGTACAGTTCAGCACGAGTGCCAGGTATTGTCCTCTTTGTTAGCTGTAGCGATGTTTCGCCGTTGAGGCACTGGGCAAGCTCAGCATCCGTGGCTTGAAACTTGGCAAGGACTTCGAGATCGACTGGCTTCTCCAATTCAAATACTCGGGAAAGCGTGTCGGCAACGACATTATCTTTGCCCGCGATATGTTGGATGTCAGTTGTGAATTGAGAGATGAAGTCCAAGTGTCTATACTGACGTGGCGAGCAGTTATGTTTCCGATCATGGAAAGCGTAACAGAGCGGCTTGTGGTCAGTATATACGGTGAAATTGTTGGCCTCTAGCATGTAGCGAAAATATTTAATACTTTCGTATATTGCAAGGAGCTCGCGATCGTACGGTGAGTATTTGATCTGCGAAGGGCTCAACTTGCGCGAGAAAAATGCTAAAGGTTGCCAAGCTCCATCCACGTTCTGCTGTAGAGCTGCTGCGATGACTTTATCGGAGGCATCGGTGACGAGTCCCAATTTAGCGTGTGACACTGGATGCGCTAGTAGGGTAGCATCACATAGGCTCTTCTTGCAGTCCTCAAAAGCTTGCAGTGCTTCTCCTTTTATGACGACTGGGTGGGAAGCCTTGACGGATCCGGTCAGTAAGGCGTTCAGAGGGGCTTGGATTTGGGCAGCGTTAGGCAGAAATCGTCTGTAAAAATTAATCATGCCCAAGAATCGCCTGAGCTCTCTGACGGTCTTCGGGATGGTGATGTCTGCGATGGCCTTGACCTTGCTATCCAGTGGTTTAGTACCTTTTTCTGAGATTTGGTAACCTAGGAAGGTAACTTCAGATGCACCGAAGACACATTTTGCTGTATTGACCAGCACGCCGTATTCTTGCATGCGGGAGAACAGCTGACGTAAGTGACCTTCGTGTTCTTCCTGAGTCCTGGAGTATACCAAAAAATCGTCGAGGTAAGGATAGCAGAAGTCTAGTCCACGTGTTAGCTCATCGACGAATCTCTGAAACGTCTGACCAGCATTTTTCAGACCGAAATTCATGAAGGGGAATTCAAATAAGCCAAAGGGGCATGTTATCGCCGCCTTCGGGATGTCCTCCTCAGCAACTGGGATCTGGTTGTATGCCTTCACGAGGTCTATGGTGCTAAATATTCGGCAGCCAGCTATACTGTGCGCAAAATCGTGGATATGACGGATAGGATACTTATCAGGGATTGTCCGGGCGTTCAATCGTCGGTAGTCTCCGCAGGGTCGCCAACTGTTATCCTTTTTTGGAGCTAGGTGGAGAGGAGACGACCATGGGCTGTCCGACGGTCTCGCAGTGCCGTTTGCAAGCATCGTCTCGAATTCCTGTTTGGCTATTTTAAGCTTATCAGGAGCGAGGCGTCTGGGTTGGGAAGTGACTGGAGGACCTGGTGTAGTTCGTATATGGTGTAGTGTTTTGTGTTTGACTGTACCTGGTTTACCGGCGGGGCGGGTGATATCTGGAAATTCAGATAATATTTTATGGTACCTGCTGTCGCCACCAGTCGATACCTTTACACTCGTCACAAGCGATTTCGGTGAAGAAATATTAGCGATGGTGCTAATATTAGTAAGGCTATCGATAAGCCTACGGTTGCTGATGTCTACTATTAAATTATAAAAAGACAAAAAGTCTACACCTATTATAGGTTTAGTGACGTCAGCGATTACGAAGCGCCACGGAAAGTTGCGGCGTAAACCTATATTTAATGTTAATTGAATGCAACCGTAGGTATCGATAGCTGTACCGTTTGCCGCACACAATGAGAAAGAAGTCTTATTGCGACGTTCGCGGAGTGCACTAACGGGGTAAACACAAATGTCACTTCCGGTATCTACTAAATAGTTTATTTTTGTGTCACGGTCCGTCACAAATAAGCGACCTGCGTTACGACAATCGTCGGTCGCCATCAGTGATTGTCGCGGTCGTTTCCCGATGTCGATTTAAAAGTACATGGCGGCACACACTTATTTGCACTAGCACCGAATTTATGATGGTACCAGCAGTACGCGAAGCGGCGGTGGCTCGAGTCCGATCTTCTGGACCTGGAACGGCTGCGACTCCTACCGCGGGTTCGGCCGCGCTCAGTTGATGATCCTCGCTGCTGGTCGCGAGCCACGAGCGCGCTGACCTGCTTCGTTAGCTGGGCGACTTGCTGGGCTAACGCGTCGAACGCCGATGATGACGTCACGGCAGCGGTCTGCCTGGCTGGTGCTGCGATGTCGTAAACCCTGTCAGCGAGCTCTGCCAAGGCGTCCAGTGACGCTGTTTGTGATGCTACTATTGGCTGGATCTCCGTAGGTAGGCGGCTGGACCAAATGGTTTTTAGGAAATCCTCCGGGACGTCAGCGCCTGCTAGATGTTGAAGGTGCCGAAGGAACTGTGACGGTTTGCGGTCGCCCATGGTTTCATGCGTCAGCAGTTGTTTGATTTTATTTTCCTTCGACACCGATAATCTCTTTATGAGCACGCTTTTCAGCCTCTCGTAATCCGCCGGGCCAGTTATGATATCCTCCACCTCGGATGCGCACTGTCGATCCAGGCAGGAGAGTACTTGGTAAAATTTTATTTCCTCATCCGTGATGCCGAATATTCTAAATTGCGCCTCGACCTGGCGAAACCAAATCGCGGGTTTCTCCGGCCAAAACGGTGGGACCTGTATTTGTCTGACGGGCGAGGTCATCATGTATTCAGCGCCAGGCGACTCTTTCTTCATTTTTGGGCGCGGGCGTGTGTTCACTGATCCGGCTGTGTCACTCTCACTACTCATTTTCTTTTTACGGGGTCACCAGTATAGGCCTTATGGGCACTATTATACAGTTATTGAATAGTGGAGATTAGTATAAAACACCGAGTAACTGATTAAAGGTTTTAATAACGATATTATAGAATTTCGGTTAACAAATTTCGAGAGGGCGGTATACACATAATAAAGTAAGTACCGCTAGCTGGGCGCGTCGAGTGCAAGAGAACGACTGTCGGCTGTAGTGAGCGTGTGACGTAATCAGGCGCGCGCGCCGGTAAACTTGGTCGGCGCGGCATACTACAGATTGCACCCGAGTATGCGCGTGAATTATGTTTGTTTTGCGAAATGTAAAAATAATAATTTGTGAGTGTGGAATTATGTTGGTATGTAATGAAAGTGTTTATGTAAGTGTGAATGAATGTGGTAAATAAATAAATACGAATATATCTAATTAAATAATAATAAAATATATAAATATAATGTATATAGCCTACACAGTGCTTAGTGATGGAGAATTTCGAAACATCTACTACTACTGCCAACAAACAGAATTCAGCTTCATTTGTTTGCGTCAGAAATAAAAGCAAATGAACATTTTTGTTTTCCGGCGTGAAGGATGTATGATTGGCGCACATCAATGAAACAAATTATACAAAGGCTGTATTTTCTACTAGTGAGAAACTGTAACATTTAGAAGTAGTAGTTTCTTATGTAGAGCTCGTGCGGGGAAATACTACTGCTATGCTTATTGGCCTGAATGGTATGACTGTCGTTTTTAACAGGCATCTATATCTCAGGTAGAGCCAGTGCAATAGTAGAGGTTCATTTTTTTTATCGACTACAAGTTGGCCCTTGACTGCTATCACACTGATCTTAAGTGATGATGCAGTCTAAGATGGAAGCGGGCTAACTTGTTAGGAGTGGGACGAAAATCCACACCCCTTTCGGTTTCTACACGACATCGTACCGGAACGCTAAATCGCTTGGCGATACGTCTTTGTCGGTAGGGTGGTAACTAGCCACGGCGAAAGCCTTCCACCAGCCAGATCAAGACAAATTAAGAAAAATCTCAATCTGCCCCGCCGGGAATCGAACACAGGACCTCCGTCTTATAAATCCACCGCGCATACCACTGCGCCACGGAGGTCGAAACTTCAGTGAGTCTCTCTTATAGTATTGGTTTTCCACTTAAAACCGTCGGGACATTCTTTGTTAATTACATGTATACATTAATTTATAAGTTGCGAAGCATAGACAGACAGACAAAAATTTCAAACTGAGTATTTCAAATTACTTTCCCGAATGATATTCATGTTTTGCAAATAAAATAACAACCTGTTTAGTAGTAGAGATAAACGAAAACTCAGAAAGAAACAAACGCTGCAACTTGATCAATGATATGCAACCTGTTCTTACTTTGCTAGTTTTAGCATTTTTACATACCTACTCGTACATAGGTATTACATTTATCCTATACGAGGTCATGATTGACGTAGATAAAGCTTGATTCTCATGTATGAAAGAAATAAAGTAAAAACTGAGAACAAACCACTATTACTCTCTATAAATACTTTACGGAAGCATTGGTTTGAAGAGCAAACTTGTTATAAATAACCGACTATTGGGCAATACTAAGTTTTATTACAAAATGGAGACAAAATGCAGCTTTTCATCTATAATTTGACATGTTAGTTAATGGTTAATTATACCTTCATTGCTTTTTTGTGTTGGCAATTTGGTGGTGTTTCACCGTGGGCAAAGCTACCAACAGGATCACAATAATCTATTTAAAAAATACAATAACCTGTATTTAAAAAATGTTACAACAATTTGTAATAAACTGGGAATTAAACCCTGGATTTCGCATTGACAACGTATATACACATACCGTAAAGGTCATTAAAACCTGTAAAGCCAATAGAACTTTCACATAATTTCCGCACTCAGACAGAACGTTCGGAAGTAATGACGTACGCACACACGAGGGCCTGCGTACGGCGTCAGTAATTGACAATTTCAGTTGAGCTAATTGCCACGCCAAAGAGACCGTGACTGCTCACTTTCGTGCACGATGCTTATTATTGAATCAGCTACCAGCAATTTAGAGATTCGTTTGTAAAATGCCAAGTAAAATCTGAGTATTTACCTAATAAGGTAAATTGGTCAATTGGAAAACTAATTCTCATATTCGTATTTATGAACGAACGAATTTGCACACTTTTTACTATTTTATTAAGTTCTGGTAAGCTTAAGCTTAAGCTTATCCGAGGAATTCTAATTTCTACTTCCAAGTAGCATCCAGTATTTAATTCTGCAGGGTGTGGCGTTCCGCAAAAGAACTAAAGTTACCGATATAAATTGCGCGGGGCATATACTTGGAAAAGCTAGTGGACGCTGGCGGTCTCATGCTGTTAGCACCGCAAAGTGCAACGTTTATCTCCCTCAATATGGACCGATGACATTAAGCGGGATGAATAATGCTTAATATTATGCTGTACCTATCAGATTCCAATGGCTCGTATCAGTGTTATTTGGCAGTCTTGTGCTGCCTGTCCAGCTGTGAACGGCTATCAGCTGATACTATTGGAACGTAAAGTGGACAGAAATATGTAAATTATAACAGGTGGTACAGGAAACGCAGGCGAGCGAGCGGGTCACACGTAATAGGCACAAATAGCTTCATTGTAGTTGAAAGGCGTGACAGGTGGCTTCGTGACGCATGCCTGTATACTTTACTCGAATCTATACAACTATGATATTATTATAACCTTATTAAAACATTGTCAGGAATATGAATTACGATTTGATATAAAACGTGGGGTAAGTTATACCACTTCAAAAAGGGTTTGGATGACATTAAGCACTATTGTAGATTATGTTGGATGTTTTGAACCATTGCCACATTCCTCGAATGAAGCTCTGCCTACTAGGAACTATTTTATTAGGCGATTAATAAACAAGTTGTGATGTGGGGTATAATTGCATTAATAAAGATGAGATTTTCTTTCTTTTTGATATGGTAAAATAACCAAAGTGCCGAAATCAATAGTATTTTACGTATCTGATTTGGTGGTAAAGAATCCAAGGTCCAAGGAAGTGAGATCTCTCCAATCTTGGTTTCTTTACCGCAGTGGCGTGCCCTTTATAATTGCAAAAAAGCATTGCCTACCCCAAAGATACATTTCTAACCAGTATTGGAGCAGGAATTTTCCATTTCGCATAGTTACTATACCTGTAATGCATATCATAGTTGTAAGCAGTGGCGTGCACAAGGTTTTTGTGCACGCCACTGTTTACCATGTTTATTTTTAGACAATTGATTAGTATTTAGTTTAGTAAGAAAAATTAAAGAATATTACACCAATGAAATAAAATTTTATTTGATCAAATAACACTTCCATAAGCTTTCACGCGTACTAATTAGCTCACTAAAATAAAAATAAATAATAATAAACTACTTTTTTATACCACAATAAAATGGCGACACATATACCGAGTGTTTATAATTATTTATTGTTTAACAGACGACAATTTGCATTAAAATTAGTTTCGCACGACGCTCTCGTGATCTGACGCCACAATATTTGCAGAGCGCGACACCAATCGCCTCTCTATGCGAGTATGTCGGCAATTGATCTCTCATTTCGCTCTTAATCGATGTAACGGGGCTCCGTCTCTGATAGTAACTAACTTTTTTAGTTTTACCGCGGATAACTGCTGACATATAAATGAATGACTATGTTAAATTAACCAGCTTTATAGAGCTCCATAATAAAAGAACACTATCGTCTTGCAAGTGACACAAAATAATCCAGTCATATTTCGGATTATACAAGCGGGTATTCGAATCTTGGGTTCGTTTTTGAAATATCTTATGCATACGATTAGCTTTTATTTCTTTCAAGAACTTCTCAGTAGGAACACGGAGTTGAGAACTTCGCGTACAGATAGTTATAAGAACTCATAATCTGAATATTATAGACTTTTTGATTTTGCTTTATTTACCTCTGTAATCACTGCCTGCTGACTGCCTCGTTGGTCTAGTGGTTAGCTTATCCGGCTTCGATCACGAGGTCCTGGGTTCGAATCCTGGTTCGGGTCACGGAATCATTCTGAGCTTTTCATTCTTCTATGAAATTCTCAGTAAATTCAGAGCCCGGAGTCGGGAAGTTGGTGGTGATACACCCCTGTGCCTCGGAGAGCACGTTAAGCCGTCGGTCCTGGTCACTGTCATCAACATCTGATAGTGGTCGTTAATAAATGAAACATTATCACCCTAAGCCCGCCAACCCGCAACGGAGCAGCGTGGTGGATCTACGCTGCATATCCCCTCTCCTATGAGGAGGGTGGCCTGGCCCTGTAGTGGGCCGCTAAGGCTAATAATGATACCTCTGTAATCACTCGATGGCATATAAAAGCATAGCATAACATAAATTCCTTGTAAATCGAGAGAGATATAATGAGATGGTTTGGTCCCGTAGAGAGAATTAATGAAAGGAGACTTAAGAAAGGGATTTTTAAGACGAGAGTGAATGGAAATGGAGGAAGGCCAAGACTAAGGAAAACGTTCCTGGATCAAATCCAGGACATTCTGATTGAAGGAAGTCAAAGTACCCTATACCGACGTACTTGTGTGAAAGGTCTATTGAAATTGAAAGAAGAGAGAGATATGCAAGGATCGTGGTAAGTGGAAGGACGTGGTCTCTGCCTACCGCTATGGGAATGAGGCGTGCTGGTATGTATGTTTTTGTAAACCAAGGATGATAGAAGAGTAAATATAGATATTTTTTAGTATGTTAAAAAACTATAAAATTCTTTGCGCTGTAAAATATTACGAGAAGTTATAATTATTTTAATTTTTAATTAATCGTAATTACATTTTTCATGTTACGTTGAACTAATACGAACGTAACGAGAGTATGTAAAGCGGTAAACGTAAATTAGAATTACGTAGGCAGAGTACCAAGTTCCTAATACTTCATACTACATCTTTGGGTAGAAAGTACCAGTGATGTAATTTATAAGCGTTGAAATGTAAGTAACATTGGAAATGGTCAAGCGGTGAATTTCAGCTTCTTGATATTTACTTTATGGGAGGGATAGAGTAAGGAGGATGTATAGGAGTAGGTACTTTTTGGATTAAAAAAAATATTGCGGAGCGAATAGTCATCATAAAAATGTCAATTCGACTCGGACGAAAACACGAGATTCAGCTAGTTTTCATATTAGCTATTGTGGAAAGGAAACGAATAACATACATAACATTTAACATATCTAACAAATGAGGCGGGGTGTCAAATTGCACAACAGAAAGCAATGCATTGATGGATGTTTGTTACTCTCTCACGCAAAAACTACTGAATGCATTTTGAAGAAACTTTACAATAATAGGGTTTATACATCAGAATAATACATAGGATACTTTACATCCCGATTTTTTTTATGGAAATGGGAACTACGCGGGTGAAGCCGTGGAGGTCTTTTAGTCCTTGTATAATTACGTTATGCAAAGTGAATTTTGATGATATCTTATCCGTTCTGCTATACTATATGAAGTGTCTTCTTTGTCTTCGTTCACCGCTTGGCTACTTCTGGTGGACAGACTTTATAACTGTATTACAGCGCACGTCTATATTTAGATGGGATTAGAAATTTACGACTTAGCATCTACTCACTGTTACTAATTTTGGTTTATCATGATTAATATTTTACATATTTTGATAGGTATAATAAAGTGTTTAATTAATGTACTTACTTTATAACAAGAGTTTATTTGAGACCAGTAGGTAATACACTATTGCAACATAAGAAGTATTGATTGAGTTTTCCCTTTTGAAGGATCATATTATAGGAATACGTATGTCAACGTTCTTCGATTTTATAGATCGATAGATCATCCTTTTTTCGCAGGGAATAGAAAAATAAAAGGAACTATAAATGGCTATGTGATTAGTTTATGTGCGGCAGAAGGGGATGCCAGAGATAGGTATACCAGAAAAATCACTGAACACTACCTGCCTAAAAACCTTGGCTTGGCTAGAACTGCAGCAAATTCTAAACTAGAACGAGCATCCAAAGCTGCTCTAGAATCCTTTCAGGGAGAAAAATTGGTGTAGAGAAGATGAGTGTTGAGCGATCATAAAGGCTACCCTTAAGCCTACATACATGTCACAAGCCCCGACTCTATTTGAAGTTTTCTCTCTGCCACATCTAATCGTGAATGAATGGAATACGTCTCATTGCTCATTGCTTATAGTATACTCCTTCAACATAACCTAACATAAAATATTTTTGACATATCATTTCGCTGAATTACAAGTACTTCCCAAAAAGGTGCAAAATACCTACACTCGTTCACACGGGTCCGCGTCATAGCTTTAGGAAACGGAATTACGGTCCGATTCCCCCGATTGTCGCCCGCGCATCGGTGGATTGTGTTAGCCATTGATAGCATCACAATAACCGACCGAAACGCGACCTTCGCTCACCATAGCAGACTGACCGCATACATTCAACAATGTTTTACCTATACCTGATTGGCACAGTTCCTACAAAGGGCGGCATTAAACATACAGTAGATAATCTTAAATTGAACAATTTATACTTAGCCAAAACAGTATGGTACAAAAATATCAATAAAGAAGATAAACGCGTAAGATTTAACAGAAATTTAAAACAATATTTTAACAAAATGAATAAGTTACGCACGTCTGTTATAAATAGTATTTAAAATAGAATTTACGACCGGCTTCGTATCAAGCAATGTCGCAAGCAATTTTGTAGAGTTTTGGTAATATTTTAAATAGGGCTATATTCTCGTTAAATAATAATATAATTAAAGTCCACTTGAATGAACCAAACAAAGCAAGCGCCGAGCGAAATTTTTAACATTATGGTTCGTAAATTAACATGCCATAAAAATTCAATTACATACAACCCAACGCACAGTTTAGGTAACCGGTACTGAATCGCAGTAATTTTGCGGCAAATCTTCTTATTTTAAACGTTACATGAATATTAAAGGAAACTTTCTCCGAGCACATTGTGTGTGACGCGCTGATGGTTTTTTTTTTCACTTTCCGCGCGTGTTATTATTAAGAAACCGTTTCCTATAACCATTGTTGGTAAAGACACATGTTTTACTCGGAATGCTGGCAATGACACAACGTTACGAAACTGATGCGCTCAAAAACCTGGAAGTAGGTCTTCTAAGCAGAAGTATTAGCTACTGTGTTAAGTGCTACTTATGTAGAGTTTATGTCTTGAGAAATTCCCCACTTTTTACATGAAACAGCAGGTGCTGCCCTGCTGAAAACGAAAATCATTCTTTCATCATTGCTCGCGCCGGAGTGTCACCTGATTGTAAGTTTAGAGATAGCTTAAGGTAAAACGGGCTTTCCTAGATAAGATTATTTACACTTTTTTAAAATATGCCCACGCATAGGCTACAGGATTTGCAAACTTCGGGAGGGAATTCCACACCTAGCCATGTATATTAGAAATGGCTACACAAAACGAGTTCTAGTGATATCAATGGCACAGAGGGAAATCCACTCAATGTTTTTTAGATGAATGTAGAATGTTTAAGTTAGAGGACGGATAAGTTGCACCCCTCGGTTTCAATCGCAATCAAATATCAAAATTTGAAAAATCTACTACGCTTACAAAATAACATAAATCTCATGTAAAGCCACATACAAATATGCTTCACCTTTTATCAACAATATCATAATTGAACATAAATTACATATTATGAGATCGCAACTACCTACTGATTGTATGGCTAGTACACGGATGCGTATAATTACAACAATACAAAACAGACATATACCCACTCGTAAATGGTGATTAACTTAAGTGCGATGTCATGCTCATTTAATTTTTTTTTATCGACTACAAGTTGGCCCTTGACTGCTATCACACCTGATGTCAAGTGATGATGGAGTCTGAGATGGAAGCGGGCTAACTTGTTAGGAGTGGAACGAAAATTCACACCCGTTTCGGTTTCTACACGATATCGTACCGGAACGCTGAATTGCTTGGCGATACGTCTTTGACGATAGGGTGGTAACAAGCCACGGCGAAAGCCTCCCACCAGCCAGACCAAGACAAATTAAGAAAAATCTCAAGCTGCCCCGCCGGGAATCGAACCCAGGACCTCCGTCTTTTAAATCTACGGCGCATACCACTGCGCCACGGAGGTCGTCAAAATTGTTTTTATTTTTTCCCTAATGTATACAGGCATCTAGTCAGCATACTATAAAAACTAATCCACAAATATAAAAGAGCATTTCTTTCATAGTAGGATCGACCCTTCCAACCAAATCCAAACAAATCGATCCAATCCAAGGACTAGAGTGCCTGCTCCTAAAAGAAAGGAGACTAGTCAACTACACTAGGCCGTTAAACAAGTAGGCTGCCGATGATGATGGATTAAAACTACAGGGAAAAACTTAGTAAATATTAAATTTAAGGATAGCCAAGTGCTTTACACAACGGTAAAGCAAAAAGCAGTGCGCCTTGACCAGTGAAGGGTCATGTCCACGCGCATCGTACGCGTCAAGCCAACTGCAGGTGCGGCGTAATGTAATGTTTGAATAATTGCATTTGTCGGGGAACGGTAGGCTTTGTTGAGGACATTACGCTCGTTACTGATCATCAACAGTACGTACATCTAAAACTACACAGCCATTTCAAGGAAAAACGAAACATCAAAAAAAAATTATCCCTTTTTGAAAGATATCCGTTTAAATAACAACAATCTCTTCCATGTCGAATTAGTTTTTGAGAGTATTGGGAAAAAATAAAAATACATCGTAAATAGAAACGAGTAGTATAATACAATGAACTCCATTAAAGATTAATATAAATAAATAAATAAATATTGGACGACAAATACACACATCGCTATATAGCCTCAAAGTAAGCGTAATCGTAGGTAGCTTGTGTTATGGGTACTATGATAACTGGTGAATATTTTTATATATATTATACGTAAATACTTATAATATATAGATAAACACCCAGACACTGGAAAACATCCATGCTCATCACACAAATATTTTTCCAGATGTGGGAATCGAACCCACAGCCTAGGATACAGAAGCAGGGTCACTAGCCACTGCGCCACTCGGCCGTCAATATGATAAGAGATAGCGGTGTGTGGAATAAGAGAAGATGTAGTGCCTAAAATTAAGAAATGAATGCTTAGATGTCATATAGAGAGAATGGATAAAAGAAGATAAAAGGATACTTAGGAGCCGAGGGTGAATGGAAATGTTGGAAGGTCTAGGCGAATATTCCTGGACCAAATTCAGAACAAATTAAAATATGGCCAGGTCAAGAGTACCCTAAACTGAGGAACTTGTATGAAAGGATTAATGAGAATGGAAGAAGCCAAAGAACTATGCAAGCAGCGTGGCAAATGGAAGGGTGTAGTCTCTGCCTACCCCTATAGAATTTAAGCATGATGTTATGTATGTATGAACGGACGGGCACAATATTAGGAAGGTTTAGTTAACTCGTCACTAACAACGGAATCAGTTATTATTCCATACACATTTTTTGAATGTATGTCATCAATCGTTGAAGAATGTCATGAAAATTCCGTACCGACGGTACAATTTTTTAAATGACAGGTTTACTTTGTTATGTCATTAGTTCTACAAGTATCAGCTTTAGCAAATCAAGACTGAGATTAAAACAAACTGCGTGACTTACATAAACATCACCGCAGCTTCCTCCGATAACGTAATTGCGTCTAATTGCCACTTTAATAGTCTCAGACACAATCTACACAATACATAAGGTAGACTGAGAATAGCTTATAGATAATATGCTTGTTCGGATGTTACATTGAAGACCATGAAGACCATAATAAAAGTTAAAAAATATACCCACCACGCTGTTCCAGTGCAGGTTGACTGCCTGACAAATGCCTTGACGGGTTATCACTCTATACTAAAGCCAAATTTGATCGAGAATGCTTGTCAACAAACAAATTTAAAATAAAGGTAGAAAATACAACACATTTTATGCCTAATAAATTTAAAATTATGTTTTGTTATTTTAAAAAATCTTATTTAAAAGACATTGAATATATTGATTTGTTTTCAGCTTACTAATCTAATTTATTGACATGAATTCGTCATTAACTAGTTAACTAAAAAAATTAGGTGTAAAATGACTAGAGATTACTACCTTCATTTTTAATTTGTTTGTTGACAAGCATTCTCAATCGAGTTTGGCTTTGGTATAGATAATTATCAACTCTAACGAACACTATAAATTGTTAATTATAATTCAAAATTCTTTTTCCGACTTAGGTACTTTACAAGTACTTTTCTTTGTTTGTAGAGACTATACCACTGGTTTGGAAGACGATTGGTGATCTAGTGAGATGATCTGGTAAGAAACTCAAAAGCTGTTATTTTAAAAAATCATATAATGACATGGTTTTCAAGGACAGGGATGGATGCTTGAATGTTTTCTCCGAATTCCCCGCTGAGAATTTTTACTGAGAAAAAACTTAATTCATAGCCCTAGCCAGGACTTGAACCCAGGACTTTGTTTTTGAAATGTAATTACGATGGATGATGCATGACGTAAACGTAAAGAATAACACAAACATCTGATAATGTAGGTACTTGTATGTTGCATTGTCATTGCATAAAAAGTATTAAAATATTTTAATCGACAGTTGTTATCCAGCACGAGCTTTGGTAAGCAAAATTTAAATATGACTCAATATTTACAGCTAAATAACACGGATAGTGCCCGAGATTGGCAATACGGCGTGGAAACTATTTTGGTGTAAGGATTAAAGAAAACAGCGCCGAATAATAAATCAACCACATTCAAGCAAAGGTTCGGATTAACTTTCCAGTAGCTGCAGATATAAGTGTATTATCTATGACATCTGCCTAGCTAGTCTTTATATGTAGTCCCAAAGGGTTTATGTAGTTATGTATTATCGATTATCAAGAGACTTCGCAGTCAAACCATAATTTTATTGAATAAAAAAACAATATTTATCCGTATCTGTTTCTCGGAAGTGAAGATGACAAAAACCCAGGGTTTAAATTACCGCGAAAATTCGAATTTCACAGCACGATTTTGATAATTAACCTAATTTACTTGAACAACTCTTCTCATTTTCGGTTTTACTGAAAGCAAATTGCCTTTGCAATATCATTTAAAGACGATGTATATGAATTTCTTTTTGGGTATAAATTTTATGAGTTCATTCTTGCATACTCAGATTAAATGTCATTTAAATATTCGTTTTCCATAAATAATACAATAACCACAAAAATGAAAAGGAACTTAATATTTTCTAGTTCAAAATAAACCACCAACAATCAAATCACTTTACCTGTACGTCAATCTTTTCCGTCAAATTCTCGAACCTAGCGAGAATCTCCTTAACAGATACTTTCGGTTCCGTGGTTTCCTCGTGTATAGTCTCCATATGACCACTGGAGGATGACGAGAAACTTTGGGGACACTTTTTGCGATCGGCTTTATTCCGGCGGACGGGATCAGGGTCGCGAGTGTCCGCTCCAGAATCGGAGTCTTCGGGAGCGGAGGCGTCGGCGCTCGAGCCGGCCCCTTCGGAGGAGTTTATTAGGGAGTCTAGGCTGGGGGCGCGGCGAGGGGGTGAGAAGTCATCCTCTACTTCTAGACCGTAGACACGTTGTAGATGGCGCCAGTTGTCTCGCATCGCGACGGACAGGCGCGGGCGAGGCATGGTGCGCGCGAGCGCGCGGTCACGGGTCGACTGCGCGCGCGCACCTACGATCACCGCCATGGGATATGGAAAGGCTTTTCTATAATGGCTTTGTGTTGACATTTTGTGCGTTAGGATTTAATGACTGCTTGAATTACTATATTTACACAACTCATATTATTTCTTGATCGTTAGCTAATTGAGCTGAGTTTAGTGAGTAGCCAATTCTGATGTGCTTCATAGAGTCCTAGGTAAATGTCCCACGAAAAACTCAAAGGAGCAAAATTTTTAATAACGGTCTAGATACCATCAAACCGTAATTTTTTATTACTATGCAATTTCGAATAAAAGTAAATAACCTCTAAAGTCGTACGCAAGAGAGAGTACGCGTAAATCACTATTACTACGCAGCCTGCTTATAATGATCTGGTCTAGATACTAGATGTAAATTTAGGTTTCATATCAACCCAGCGGATATATAGTTAGCTAGAGTTAACCACGTAGGACTTTATTTTAAAATTCATCATAAAGTTTTCGAATCATAGTTAAAATCAATTTCTAATTTCTATATATCAAGTCTTTTATATAAGCAAAAGTCAAGTCAGTCAGCGCGCAGCGACTCTACATTTCATTCGGAGAGCAGATTTTGAGTAGAGCCAGCAGGAAACAAAAAATAAATTACTAAAATAATAATCTAACTGTGAACTGTGTCACCTACAAAATATATAAATAAACACGCATGAACAAACATATTGGCCTAAATTACCTTCTTGATTCACAAAGTAAACTGCTGGCGGAAATTACCTTTTCAAATGTCAATACTCAAAAGGTATAATAACGATAATATGGTCATCCGAAGGGCCACGACTATGTTCATAAGCGGCAGCGTGTGTGTTAATATACTCAGATCGCGATCGCCATTATAATAGTAGTGTGATGATTTATACAAAACAGTAACTGAGGCTCGATATAGGCTACTGTGGTCTAGTAATCTGTCAAAGTATTCGGGCGTCAGTCTAGATTTCAGTAGATAGAATTGGTATTGATAATAATAATTAAGGTAATTGGTTCGTATTGTGACTAATTTTATTTTGATATTATGATAAATTAGTTATTAATATGATAATTATATTTGAATGAATTGAAATTGAAGTAAAAATTTTCTAACGATGTAAATAGTTGATTTTTTTTTAAATTCTTGTGTTTCCACTCAATATATACTACACAGGAATTAATACAAAGTCCTTCGCCGCGTCTGTTTGTCTGTTCGCTATAAACTCAATGAAAACTGAACGGACTGTCATGCTATGCTATAGATAGAGTTTCCTGAGGAAGGATTTATGTGTAAAATGTATAGAAAATGTCAAGGTTTTATGTAAACGGGATGAAATATGACGATAATTGTTGTAAAAATCGGAGAATGGACATAGGTAAAAAATGTATGGAAGTCTACCCCAGAAATGCTCACAGATGATATATATATATATATATATATATATATGTCATTAAATAGTACAGATCTTCTATTTAAATAGTAATAAAGTTACTTGTAGTTAAGCAGTTGCTGATGAAAGTTATAAAGGTTGATAAAAGTTGGCTTTTCATACTACGACAACAGTCATGTGATTAGGAATTCAAAAAATCGATTAAAATTCTTATATTTTTGATTTGTTTTCAAGTGATTGCTATGAAACATGGGTAGTTGTTTAAAATTCATTGTGTATTTAAATAAAATGGTTAAATATGAGCATACGTTTCGACAGCCTGGGGCAAATTATGGCAATGTCCTTTAATTCGCCTGGAAGCATTCATAGAAAGCAAATTTTTCTTAAAAAACAAGAGTTACGTAATTTTTTCTACTCTTAAAGATTACAAGCGATAAGTCTATAGCCCCGCTGCTAAACTGTAAACGAACATTCACTGTTATTGCGTATTTCCTCAGTTCCCTTCATAATACGGATACTCGACAATGTTATGTAATGGAAGGTAGGCGTTTATTTGCTTATGAATGACCCTGTTTAATGCGATTCTGATGGCAGCTGTGGTGCTGTATTAAAGCATAATTTACGAGGGCTGTGACGTTGCCATCGTCAGCCTAAGTGATGTCACAGGACACAAGCCTCACAACGCCATGCAATGTAGGGTTTGTGGATTTTAATGTAACAATTTTCATTTTGCACCGAAGATGTAACCGTGCTTCGGTAAGTCTTAAACATTACATTCGATGGGCCTTGGATATTTTAAGCTATTGCATAGCTTCTATCGCGGGCCTTGAGCGTGGAGTATAAAAAAATATTTTTTTTTTAAGTTTTTTTTCTGAAAGGCTAATTAGGTATAGACTTATATTATTATTGGTGAAACTATGAGGACAGTCTGAAATCTTGATATTAAAATATTATGATGAATTTGCTGGTCTACTTGCTTTTTATTACACGTAGTCATAGTGAAATTGTCTATGGAGGTTTCGTTCATTAACTAAATGCTCCAGTTTTGAAGGGAAAGTGCTAATATAATATTTATGTTAATATATTTTTAATAAGTGTTCTACTTTCAAATACTAGGCACAGACGCACTAATAATTCGTTACACAATACGCTTTACATTTCTACGTTATACCAACATTCAAAAACAATTTTCGTTTCTAATGAAAGATAATATAAGTTAATTTTCTTTTAATAATTTTCCTCAACTATATATGTCATATGCAAAATCTTTTAAAATTCGTGTGGCAGTTTTAAATATTAGCGAAACAAAAGAACTGTTCATCTTTATTGTCTGTGGTCAGTCATTCAGTTCAGAAACCTGCGCAGGCGTCGAGACCGAGGCGTACACTCGTCGGTCAGCGTAACGGTGTTTAACGGAAGCTTTATTTACGTTCAAGAACACTATTAAATTGGCGCATCAAATCTGATAACAGTTCCCTCCACAATTTGCAATCATCTTGATAAATGAATGTACACTAAAATAACTACCTACTAAGATAATCAATTACTTTCAGCTGACAAGGTAGTGATACTCTGATGTTAATATAAGCTTTCTATTTACCTTTTATATTTATATAAAGAATTTAAAATAAGTATTTCTATCAACTCACAGCAGTCCTACTGGTCGTAGAGACCTGTATGTCGATTCTTGAAAGAAAACGTCAGTTTTGAAGCTGATGAACAACGGCTGCAAAGCGGATGTAACAGAAATCGGTATTCTGCAATGCCATTTTGCATTTTTTATTGAACTAACAATCGAACTGAAGGTGGAACGATCAGCGACATGTTCGTACAATGTATATATTTTTCTAGAATCGACGAATATGCGACGTAAACATTGTACATATAACGATTTTTTGAAAAATCCAAACAGTTTCTCCGTGAAAACACGTTTATTTGATCTTATCAGGATTACATTTTGCATGCACTCAAAATACATTTATTACACTCGCCATTTCTGTGATATAACGAAGTTTAACTTTGTTTTGTCCCGACAAACATTTAGCTCTTATCATGCCATGTCCTTAATAATTTCAGGCGGTAATGCCGTGAATTGGTTTATTTCCGATGTTTACCGACGTTTATTAGTAGGCCGGTGAAATTATAAAATAGTTAAAAATACAGATGTTAAAAATGCTGTCAATATGGAAATTAATTAGCTCCACACTGTTTAGTAGAAAATGCAACTTGATAAGTTACGCAACAGAAAACAGCGATTGCAATCTCGTCTGTTATTTATGCACTAAAGTATTCATTTTTAAATTAAGTTAAAAGACTAATTGAAATTAGACATGTGATGAACGCATAAAAATAGCATGAATGCTCGCACGCTTTACGACTAATCACCACAAATTATCGAGTGATGTTATGATTGATGTGATGCCAATGTTAACTTATTTTCCATGAATTAAGTACGAGTATTACACGATAATCATATTTTTCTAATAACAAGTTGTAAAATATGGTATAAGCGAAATATCATTCATTGACCTGTTGAATTATAACGAGATCTCTAAAACTACTTACTCGACTTGAAATATAGCTTGAAATTTATTTATTTCATTTAATTTTATGAATAAATGTATTCATTTTATAGGAAACAGGATTTACTCGGCGGAAACAACTGGGCACAGTAAGTTATTGGAAATAGACAAGCTGACACGTGGTACGAAGTTCAGAAGAAATGGGGAAGTGATAATGCCGTAAGATTATTTTGGCTGCTTTTTTTTTGTTGGCTAAAAAGTCAAGCCTTTTCTAACTTTTATCACGACTAACAATTACAAGTTATGTATTTGTAAAATGATTAGCAAACCCGTTTCATTAGCTGATCAATTAAGGTAGTAACGACATACTGTGTGGAATTCAACTGTTTTATTGCTCTAGTGATTAGCATATGCAGCTTCGATCACCAGGTTCTAGGTCAGTATCCTGGGTTTCTTTCTTTTATGACATGGTAAGAAAATTCTAAGGTCAGAGTCGGGAAGTTGGTGGTGTGACATTATTACCCTAAGCTTGCCAACCCGTATTGGAGCAGCATGGTGGGTCCATTGCTCCCTTTTCCTCTTTTGATTTTGAGTAGGTGGAAGAGCTTTGTTACTAGAGTTCCGTCTATTTCAACACTAAGTCTGTACAAAGATTTGATATAGTACGGCCGTGTAAGGCACGGCGCAGTCACGCCCGCTGAGCTTCCATACCCAGCGCCTCGTTAATGTAACTGTACCAATTACGTACTAATTAACTGTGCGATTGAATTGCAAATTATGGCGATACGAGAATTTCTAGAAATTTTCTGTCACAAATGTTTAACGTAATGTTAGTTTCGCTATGCTAATAAGCAGTGCCGGGTCAAGCGCGGGCCCTTAGCTAATTCTGAAAGGGGATTTTAATCGGATTTAGGTGTACAAATAGGTTAGAAAATGACAACACTCAATATGCTTATTTATACCATACGAGAATAATTAAACTGCCTGTCCGGCATATATCTATCTTATAAGGATAGCTTACAATTTTATCTTTCTTAAGAAAGGTTAATTTCTTTATTGGTGTTGTTGGAAGGTTCTAATATATGGAACTTCTCACGGACATATTTTTTATTAGTAAAAACTAATAAAAAGTATGTTATGTTGAAAACGAAATAAGTATAAACTTTCGTACTTATAACCAAATTCGAAATTTGTTGGTATTTTCTAATGACTAAGTATTAGCAAATATGGCGGTCTCTTACATAAATAATCAATGTTTGTTGAATAAAAATGAAAGAATTGATTGCTCAAAAATGTGCGTAGTAGTTATTTAAATTTAAACCTAGTTAAGTAAAAGTCTTATGATTTTTTGTGAAGACCCGTAATTTTTAATTAATTTACGAAGTCTACTAATATTGCACTTTTAGTTGAAGTAAAATGAAATTTATTGAGTCATTTTTGAATAAATTTTCACTGGGCTTTTTATAACACATCCATGTCTGTATAATGGCATCAATATAATCATAGTAGATATATATGTAGTATTTGCGGCCATGTTTCTACCTTAACCTTTTTGGAATAAATATGTACATATTTCAGTAATTCTTTTCTTACAATAGTTTTTAAAATTTATTTCTTATCCTAATAAATGACGTAGCACTCAGCTGATGGTAAAAGGAAAACTATCTTTTTTTTCTGATTGTGTATTTGCCGTAGGCTCTTTATGGGACCAAAGCGGCGTCACCGGGGGGGTTGGGCGAGCGCAGAAGTATCGCCGGAGGGTAACCGAAGGCAAAAAAGAAAAGGGCGTAGCGCACTCTCTAAGGGCGTCTCCCGCGAGACTCGGGCATCGGCTATGGGACGTTTGGAATGGATGTGAGGTTTGGCGTGATTATTAAATCAGACGAAAGCGCCCCCTTGATGGGCGTACGTGAGTGGCGCGTCCGGGTGACGTTAAGAAGCGGGGACCTAGTCTTCGCCGGAAGACGCTGTGTAGCATGTGTATGTGTGTCCTGTGCGTTGTCCGTAGTTATGTCGTCGTTAGGGTGGAAAACTATCACGTATAAATAGAGCAACATTTAGCAGAGCCAGCAAGGACGCAAGCACGTCCGAAAGAGTCCACCAATCTGAGGCGTAGGTGCCTGTAATGACACCGGCGACCGTGCCCTTGAAACCGGAACAGCAATTGCGAACTCCATCACGAAAAGCTCAGCTACTCTTAAGACTATGACCGATGTACTGTTAGGAGCACTGCTTATTATGTAACTTCGCAACACGAGTAGTTTGTTTCCTTTTATGTATTGAGAGACATCTTTATGTCCTGTTTACGTAACAAGATCCATAGTAACGCGACATAACACAACATCGTAAAAGTACACGGCAGTATATTCTTTATTGCCGATCCTGTTTTGTTTCATAATAGCTACTTATGCTTTCAAAAGTGAAGTCGATCATACCAATAATAATAATTCTTGTATTTTTTTATTCTTGTTTCTATACATAAATATATGGAAATTCTATCAATTACGAATTTCCGAACGGATTTATGGTTTTAGGATGAAACTTTATAGTAGATATCTAATTTAGTTTCTTTTATACTTTTCGACTACTATAAGTAGGCTCATGTAGTTATAGGTATGTAGTAATTTTTCTATCTTTAAATTAGTAATTTTTAAACATGCCCTTTTTTGCTGCTGTTCAAAGAATCCAGAAAAACAGCTTGAAAAGGGCACCATATTTTAGAAAAACGTATGAAAAAATATGACGCGATATGATTCGTAATTTAATCTTAAAAACATTAACTGTATAACCAACAACCATTCGTTGTTATGTGAGGTAATGGCGAAGATTTTTTTTAAATAAAACAGAAAAACTTGCTAGCATAAGAGATACATATTGAAATACTTAAAGAAATAAATTGGTAATTCGTTCTCGAAACTTAACTAACAAAATAAAACAGAATGTGCCTGTCATGCTACATAACTTATTGAAGACGTATTAAGTAACTTCGGAAGTAGGAAATATCACTTTTAATATTTAACCAAACACTGCGCTCGCTCCGTTCAGCTGAATCATCATTAAAATATCTTTAGTTCGTTTTGTTGGACTTGCACATAGAGCAAGTTATAAATTACTTTGGTGGCGTAATGCGTTTGTAATAGAATTACATATTATTCAAGGAAAATATAAAATTTGTTATACAAATTATATAAATTGTTAAATTATTGTCACGTATCCTGTTCTATTAGAGGTTGGATTTTTTGATTAAAATTTTTTAATTAAGGTAGTAAACACCATTACACTTGATTCAATAAGGAGACCAATATCATAGTATTCTATGGATTCACAGTGTGGGTGCCGGGTCCATCGCGTGGCTGAGAGGCACCCCGAACAGAGCCCAAGAATTGTGACACTAGTGTAGGCTTAAAAGGGTTCCCTTTGCGATGCGGACAACACTCACCTTCTTTGCTAGTGTTATTAAATCTGCACAGCCAAATCTGGTAGGAATCTAAATAGAGCAGATTTGGTTTACCACATCCTTTATAGAAGTACCTGCAGTTCTTTTTTTTTCTCGAGATGAATCTCTTGACTGCCGAGTCAGCACGGTACCGCGTGGCAGTTGATAAGATGTTTCCATACAGTGGTATGATAAAGATTAGGTAAATTAGGAGTAAAATTTTGAATGCGATATAATATACTAGAAACTCGTATTAACTTATAGTTGATTTATATCATACTCAAAAATACTGTTGAAAAAATGACAATATTTGCGCTTACGAGACGTAAGGACTGAGATATAATGGCCAAACTGTAGATAAAATTAGATAGGTATGATATTCGCGTCTTAATTTTTTCAGGTCAGAGCTAACGAAAGGATATTGTTACGGATGACCCCTCGGAGGAATTACGAAGTAAAAGAGTTTATAGGTGAAAACCTCATTTGGGTTAAAAGTAAATGCAAGTTGAAAAAGGAATAAGTTATAAGAATAGAACAATTCAAATTTATATCGTATGCTGAACAAAGACTAGATTCAGTGAGTTCAAAGCGAGCTGTCGTTGAGTCAAGACGGTTGAAGGAATGTAGGGAGATGTTCCCTGAGAGTGTGCGTGTAAGGACGATGGATCTGTAGTGGTCCCCCAGTGTGGTTGGGGTGTGTGGCCGTGAAGTGCCGAGGCAGATCATCGTCGCCGCCGTGATGTGGGTTCCTTCAGGATTAGAAGCGTGAAACGACGGCGTCGCAGCGTGCTGCTTCAAATCTTGTACACCAAACTATTTCTTGGTTAATAAAGTCTAGTTCTCCCTGTTGTGTGGTTGTTCTTCCAATCCCCGACCCCCAGCTCGTAACAATATTTATTAGTTGAATGTATATTATCAAAGCGACAAAAGTATACATGACTTATTTTTATTATTATCCTTAAGTGTTTTTGAGATAGAGCGTAGAGGAAGTAAAGACCAATTACGTCAACTACAACTAACTCCCCGACGGTTACTGTTTGTCGTGATTGGTCCCATCTTCATTCTAGCACAAGTTTTTGAGGTGTTAACTTCTTATGGGTCGTTAAGCCGCTTCGTTACGTATCGCTTTACGCCCCCAGTCTGTATGTCTTCTTCTTCTTTCTTCTCGGGCTTTTTCCGCACTTGGCCACGATATTGGCCGTTGGGCGTGATTCCTCCGGTGTAGGTCCCCTCTGGTTTATTTCAACCAGCCGAGCTTGCTCCAGAAGCTTAGGAGGTCGCCCAGGAGTCTGTATGTCTTTTTCTTTCATGCTTTTACTCTCTCTCTCTCACTTTCTCTAAGCAAGGGCCTTCGAACTTTTCGGGAGACAAATTTCCCATTTTGAGCATTAATTGAAATAATAACATCACGTACCTGCGAGTACTGCAGTGCAAACTCAGCTATCAGCGCGTGAGCATGATGGGCGAGCGGCACCTGCAGCGTGAGCGGCGCGTCGCGGGACGGCGTCAGTTGCAGCGTGGCGGGCGCGGGCGCCGTAGCGCGGAGCCCGCCTAGCGGTATCGAGCGACGGGTCACCAGCCCTGACGGACCTGGGCAAGGAAACCAGGTTTAGACCAAGAGAACCAAGGAAACGCTTTATATGAAACTTTAACATAGTCAAATGTAAAGTGGGGTTCCGATTTACAATGGTTCTAAGAGCCTTTGGACTTTGGGCTTCTAAGATATTAGAATCGATATCTCGCACACCAGAATTATGTTGGTAAGTCGAATGACTTTGTTCGGATGATAAATTTTAATAAAATATAAAAAGTTGGTCATTTCAGAGCAGAACGCCTTGGAACATATATAATATCATATTATAACATTGTCTTTTTCTATAATTATATAGAAAGACACATTGCCGATCAAATTTGAGATTCCATTGCTATTCGTTCACATTAACATCAAATATCGTTGATACATGCTTGGCAGGCTATCTTTTAGTAACTGTAATTATATCCGTTTACTTTTAAAGTTGAGTCTAATTTCATTTTGAGTATTGGTACGATACCTTTGACTCCAATAGTAACAGCGCTATGCGAGACAGCAAGCACAGCGTTTTCGCCCGGCGACACGCGCGCTGAGAAGAGCCGCGCGAAGTAGAAGGGCCACTCGCGCGCCATGTCCACCGCCTGCCGCTTGGTGTGCGCGCGTACCGGCCCGCTCTGCGCGCGCAGCCACGCCGCGCCCGCTCGACGCTCCGACGCGCTGATACGCAGCGACGGCGTGCTTGACGTTATGTCGTGCACGATCTGTCAGATAATATTTTTGTTAGAAGTGGAACAATTTAACTATCACTACATAATATAAGACAAAGTCCCCTGCTGCGTATGCGTTTTGTATAAATTGGTTGAAATATGCCAATTTTTGTTGAAAGTGTCAAAGCGCCTGGTAGCTTTAATTGAAAATGCTGCTTAATCTCGAGAAATATTTTTTTCAGAAGTCTTCACATGCACGATGCGCCATCACTCAAAACAGAGCCTATCCCTTCTCACTTTAACAGATTTTGAAACAGTAGATATTGAACAAAATCTTACTTGAGCATATAACAAGTCGAGTATGGCAGGGTCGCTATACGTCTCTAGGGGCGTAAACACTTCTTTCCGTACTCGTAGTTTCCAAGGTACTCGTGAGTATGTGAGGAAGGAGCGATCCGATGGTAGAAACGCTGCTGGCGCGGGAGCATCACCTTTTATTAAACATACAAAATGTTAGAATTACTACGTATAACATCAAATTATACTATACTTAATTTCATCTTGCTCGGTAGCTCAGTACGAAAATCTTCTACTTTATCCACAAATAAGAAAGTTAATAATTTGAATTTATTTTACATTGCCTAAAAATAAATTGAGTTTAGCACAGCTGTATAATTATTTGTATATGTATATATATATGTCCACATCCAGGATTCTATTTCTGACTTTGTAACCCACATCAGTCTTATAATCATCCCTTAGAATGTTTCGGCCACACTAATTTTAAACACGCACTAGAAGCAAACAATTATTTTTCAAATTAACAAATACATATTTTTGTATACTCACGTTCAATATGTTCCGTCCTATCAGTGACGTGTGTGGAAACAGATTGCCGTCTCTCTGCCTCCAACTTCTTATCTCTTTCCTTTTGAGCCATGTGCGTTTTGAACGTCGGCCGTTCAGTCCTCTTCAACGTGTCAGCATCATCTGGCGAGTACCGCCTGTCACTCACTTCAGAACGCGGGCTCTCTCTCGCCCGACCCACCAACATATCCCTGGAGTTTTTCCTGCCATCATATCTCTCGAAATCATCAAAAACGGACGAACGTTTCCGTTCATAGTTATTATCAAGATCATTTTCCTCTTTCTTCCTTTCAGCTCTCGTCGGATGGATCTCGTATATTTCTGATGCTTCTCTTCCGGAATAGTTATCGCGCATATCGCGCCTGTTGTCTAACGTGGACTCGGAGTCCCATTCGTCTCTGCTGAGTCGCCCTTTATCGCCGTTGTAACTTCTACCTTCAGACTCTTCTCCCCAGTCGTCTTTGACCCGTCGTTCGCGACGATCCGAAGTTAAGAATCGGGACGCTAGATCGTCGCCCTGGGGGGATTCGTTTTCGTCTTTTCTTCTCGAGCTCCAGTTAGCGAGAAAAGCGTGGCGGTCGTCAGCTTCCCTGTTTTGATGTACACCAAATGTGTCTCTATCGCGACGTAGCTGAGCGAACGTAGAGGAAGAGTCGGGAACTGGCGGCGGTGGCGCTGGCTTATCTGGAGGCGACGGGGGAGTCATAGGTGGCGGCGGTGCTGGGCCGGGGGGTGCGGGAGGTAGAGGTGGTGGAGGGGCGTCCCATCTCATTACTCCACCGAGTTGCCGTTCGAGCATCAACTTTCTCGTATCTTCCAATTTATTGACCGTGCGAGGAGTTTCGGCCGCAGACGAAGTACTCCTGACGGAATGGTTAGCTGTAACGCGTTCTAAACGCTGTCGCATTTCCGAGCTGAGTTTAAGTTTGCCGACGCTTCCCGGGGAAGGTCTTTGTGCGCCTATTTCGAAACTTCGCCGCGCAGTTCTTTGCGAAGGTGGCTCTCTCGATGCCGGGATGTGACCGTCGACCTCGAACTCTTCCCAATCTATACCCGGAGACGCCTCGGACCGGGATCGTCCTCGCGGTGACTCCTGTTCGATGCCATTAGATTGCGCTTGAGGAGTGATTCTTCTTTGTATCTGACGCATTTTAAATTTTGTGAAATCCTGAGGTTGTTCTTGGCCAACTGCGTCTTTAGGCGGTGGCCATCTCCACTTTCCTATGCGAACTGTCTTAGCACGACCGTACGGATCCATGAAAGGTCTAACTTCCGAGGGATCCATTGCATGTAGTGGAGGAGGCATCGGCGGTGGGGGAGGGGGCGGTGCTCCTGTAGAAGAACTTTCGTTCGATTCCCTTCTGGATTTGATGACTGAGTTTCTCGGTGGTGAGTGTATCTGAGCGTGCACGACTGTCGACGAGCGGACCGGGGACGTCGGGGCCGAATCAGTAGATTCCACTACTTGACCGGCTAATAGCGTTTGTAAAGCTTGATTTTGAGCTAAAAGTTGTTGTTGAATTTGAAGATTTTGAGCCATCGCATTTTGCAGAAAAGCTCGTTGTAAATTTTGGTGGTAAGCGTTAATATCGACCGTGCCCGGGGGAGGTAAGTGGAGACCTAAAGCGGCCGCTAACGCTTCTGGAGTCGCTGGCATAGCTGGCATCGACGGTGGCAGCGACATAGCGCCAAAGCTAAGCGCAGAAGTGTTTGCGCCTGACGTTCGCGGTGTTGCACCCCCGCCTTTTATGGCACCCGAGAGACCTTCGCCGTCGGTTAACCTCTTCAAGCTATCATTCATAAATATGGGATCGAAAAGATTTGTTATGTAATCATCAACGGAATCAACGTTCGATTCTTTCCTACTGCTGCTGGTGGTTTTTGTGGAGTCTTCCTGTCCACCGCCTTTGATAAGTCGCGACATGCTTTCAGAGTTGTTTAAGGCTTCTATCTGCTCGTTGTAGGAACAGCTGAGGACGTCGTCTATAAAGCTGGCGTAGTCTTTCCCGCCTTTGATGCTAGCGGCGAGGGAGCGCGCGTCTGAGAGCTCGTCGATGTTGGGGTCGAGGACGGGCGAGAATAGGTCATCGAGGAATTGATCGACGTCGGAAGCTTGGCTCGGCACACGGACGCGGCGCACATGGGACGCTAAACTCGGAGCTTCTGACGTGTCGGACATTGCCGATGATCTGTAAAAAAAAAGAATTGTATTCACTAATTTTAGAAAACGTATTATAAAACTAATCAAAAACGAAAAGTAAAGTAGTGAAGTAATGGGCAACGTATAAGTAATACACACACCGGCATATTACCGGAACATAAAAGAAAGGTTTGATATCAGTATCATATAAGGTTACCGGCTGGTTTAAAAGTCATTTAATTTAAAAAGAAATATTTTGAAAGTAAGAAAACAACTGAACATCACATTTTATGCAATTGTTTTAATTTTATTCAAATACACCTTATCTGGAGCGAACTTCGAGTATTTCTTCCTTCTGAATTTGATTTAAAATTTAATTGAAATACTTTTTGTTAGTTGTTTTTTAATCCCGTATCTTTCTGGAGTTGAGGACTGAATTATGCCTGAATTAGCCCCAACGAAGATTCTCGAAAATACGAAGAAATGGTCAAACCTACAGAGTGATATCCAGATATCTTCGTCGACCAGTTTCAACGATCCATCGCAGCATTCAACGGTTCAGGGAGACCGGTACTTAGACAAGGCAGAAAAAGACGCACTTCGAGTAGGGATGATCGTTTCATTCGGCTTCGTGTACGTAGGAACCCCCGTTTGACGGCCCTCCAAGCCTGACATGAGTTAGAAGCAGTGCGAGGTGTAACCGTAAGTGAGCTTACGGTAAGAAGAAGGTTCGAAGAAGCTGGTTTGGGTTCATTTTTTTGCTCGCCAAGGTTCCAAGGCTCGAGGTAATCATCGTAGAAACAGGTTAACTATGCTCAGGAACATCGACTTTGGAACGCGGCCCAATGGAGTAAGGTATTGTTTAGTGATGAGTACAGAAATTCGCAAAGGACAACGATACATTGAGACAAATTTTGAAATTACAGTTGCATACGGTGGTGGATCAATAATGGCTTGGGCGGGCATTTGTTTGGGAGCTCGCACAGACTTGGTAGTGATTGACAGAGGGAGTCTGACTGCAGACCGCTATATCAGAGAAGTTTTAGAAGAAAATGTCCTATCGTTTGCCCCATATATCGGTGACGATTTTGTTGTTATGCAGGATAATGCTCGGCCGCATACCGCTTGGGTAACTCAAGCTTATCTTAACGACATGAATATCACTGTTATGGAGTGGCCGGCGAGATCAACGCATAAGAACCCAATAGAGCACGTTTGCGACTCGCTGAAAAAAAAAGTTAAGTCCCGAATTCCAGCTCCTGCCAACGTGGGTGAACTGCGAATCGCCGTAGTTGAGGAATGGCGGAGACTATCCCAGGAGACCATCGATAACATCATTCTCAGTAGGTATGCCTAGACGGGTTGAAACTTTAATGTAGAGGAAATACGCGATATTAATCACCATTTTTCTATTTAATTTATAGTTATTTTAATATTAATTTTAACTTTTCCGAGTTATATGAAAAGTTAAGAAATGTACCATTTTTCACAAATAGCCTTTACTTGCAAAATCTGTTCTTAACGTGATCTTATTTTAAGTAAAACAAATAAAACTTTAAATAACAAAGTGTAGTAAGTAGATTTTGAAATAATACCATATTTTTTTAATCATGGACCTTTTTTATGTTCCGCTAAATATGCCGGTGTGTTTATTTTAGCCTTGCTTACCTAACACCTCCAAACTCGGAACTTTTCTCGATATAAGCTCGACTGGACTGTGAACCGGCCGGGGCCCGCTTCCCAGCATATTGCGACTTTATGTATCGTGA